>JAOYMR010000457.1:0-12024 GCA_025802075.1 Tenebrosternarchus preto
CGCTCTCTTTACTCTGAAAACAGTTCATACATGTTAAAAATAAAGCAATGAGTAATGCAATTGTTTATTATACCTTGGATAGCCTAAGCTTTAGTGACAAGTGTTCCAAAATGTGTTTTTTTTTTCCTCATGTGTACTAATATAAAGCTGCTTACATTGCATCAGAAGTTCCATCTTCAGTTCTGAAGTTTTGAGGCTCCATTTTGGAGTAGTTACGCTTCATAGTTACACAGCTGAACACTGAAGATGCTGCTTTGCTTCTGTCAACAGTTCATCTGTAAAGAACAGGAGCATCAGGTTACTGAAATATTGATAATATAATAAATGTCACTGCAACATGCGAGAGGGAAGCAGATTCAAGAAACAAGGTCTAGATTAACTGGAACCACCACATCCTCCACTGCTAAACATCCTTTTGCATCATTGACAAGCTGCAAACATGTACTGCATGTTTACTACATGCCGCTCATATTGTTATTGTGGACTGCACACTGTCTACTGTAATTACAGGGGGTTCTAAGCAGAAGCACTGGCTCATCAGCACAAATATATGTGACAAGGTGTGGCATGTTGTAGACAAAGTATCAAGTTATATTAATTTTTGTGAGCAAATGACTAGAATGATTGCATTCCTAGGAATACAAGCTAACATGGGAATAACAAAAAAAGGTCTTTTGACCCTGCTAAATCTGATTCCATCCCAGCAGAAGCGCTAAGTAAGTTTAATTTAAGATTCAATTCCAATAATTTCAACGTTCAAGATTTGCTACAGGCATTTGCACAGGCATTTGTTTTGAATGACTTCAGCACATCTGCGGCCACAGGACATCACTAGTCTCCCTCATCGCTCTGGTGTGATTTTGGTCCACTCTTCTTCCAGTCTCTTCCACAGTTCTGTGACTGTTGTGGGTTTTTTGGCCATAACTTTGTCACCAAGGATTTTCCAGACGTTTTCTATTGGGTTTAGATCAGGACTCTGGTCTGGCCATTTGATTGTTTCAGTGTTTTCAGTTTCAGTTAACTGCTTCACCCATTTTGCTGCATCACAGGGGTCATTTCCTGTATGAAAATTGCTGGCTGATTGAGTGATGAATGCACGGAAGGAACCACGTGTTGTTGAAGACAGTTACACACTTGCATTCACACTTCCATGTAGCTGTAGGAGAGGTCCAACTCCTGCTGCTGAAAACATTCCACAAACCATGACACTTCCTCCTCCACCTTTCACTGACTTCTTTACACACTTTGGGTTCAGTCTTTCCCCAGTTTGTTGATGAACAATGTTTCCCATCAGACCCAAATAAATTAAACTTGCTTTCATCACTTTTCAAAACCAAAACTCTGGACCACTGATTAGTGAGGAGTGGAGGAGTTGAATATAAACGCAGTTTATTTGAATCATAGCTTATTTCGCTAGAGAAATGTTTCTTTATAACACAGTTGTTTCAGTTTGTTGAAAACTTTTACAGGCCTATGCCATGCCGTTCTAGTGTGACAAAAAGTTTCAGAATGTGTAGTAGCCTACACAAGGTTTCGAGTACTTGGTCACAAAGAAGTTAGATGTGAGTGACTGTTTGCACTCCCAGTGTGGTTAGAGTACGCGGTGCGCGACTAGCGGAAGGCGCTATACAAATCTAATAATAATATAATACACAAACTTAATCTAAATTCTGATCTCAAAATGTGGCGAAAAACTTGCTTTTAAGTATTTACAGTAGCATCAGCAAGGACGAAGGAAGGTACAGAGAACCAAACACCATTTCTGCTAGAGGATAACTATCGTTATGGCAACAGCTTAGCCATTGAAACACTAGCACTAAACAAGCAGCGAGAAGGAAACCGAACCTAACGGAGAAAAAGAGGGGGGCACCTAAAAACATTGCACACCACAAATACGACAGGCATGGTTCTAATACACTGATTTAGCTAATGACACAACTATATCGATACACACACCCCCCATCAACCGTTTAACCACATTTTAAAGATTTAGTTTAGACCAACTAAAGGCCAACACCCTAAGAAACGTGTTGGATATGTATCACGTATCACGCAGCTGAGAAATAGCTTCTATTCGGACATCTTTTTTCTTTCGAAACCTCTCTATGTCTACGTTTTCCATCTCAGAAATATCCCTGGCTATGACGTATGTACTTTACTCGTTGAAATAACAATTAGGATTGGTTGTGCTTCACAACCAGGTTTTGATGTTCTACTGTTCAGTAACTTAAACTACATCCTGGACTAAATATGTCTACACAATTTTGTCAAATATGCCATATTATACATATAACCGTTAACTTACCTTTCAAAATTCATGAACGTCCATCTCTCATCTGACCAGTGACAGTTTAAAAGTTACTTTCACTTTGGCGTTTTTTTAATTAATCCTCTGGGCACGATTGGAAGTTTTTAACATGCCCTTGCAAGCTTCCACCAACAGCTTGGGAATGCAATTCAACTGCGACACAAAATTGGCCACTTACACAAGGAAGGTACAGAGAACATTTTTCCATCGAAAAATAAACACAGACACGCATCCCATCTTGAACAATATGCGGAAGTGGTCAACATCTGACCAGAATGCGGCACTGCCCAACCTCGCGAGGGCTAGAAATGCCCCAAATGCCACAAAACTGCTGCAGGCATGCATCAATGTCTGTCCCTTCGAGGTTGAAACGATAAAGCTGAGCACATGCTAAAGCTTCCTAAAGTGTATTACAGTGCATACCGAGCAAACAACGGAAGCCCCCCAGTGACGTCATTTAATGCCCAAACTAGAGGGCGCAAAACAAGCACATACTTTAACCTTTCTATAGTATGCAGACGATTCAGGGATGTTGTTGGTAATCCAGGACTTAAGTAAATGCAAAGCATGTAGATTTTGATAGTCGTGTAGTCAAAACAATACACTGTAAAACATTACAGCCACATTACACTATGTGAACTCATTTCTCCTTTTCAATTCCAATTGTCATGGCAAGTTTTGGATATTGAACTCACGTTCATCAATTGTCTTGACTTTGTTTCTTTTTAAGACATAGCCACCATGAAATAATGAAAAATACACTATATTGCCAAAAGTATTCGTTCACCCATCCAAATGACTGTGCACCAGTGCACAAGCAAGGTCCATAAAGACAAGGATGGCAGAGTCTGGTGTGGATGAACTTGACTGGCCTGCACAGAGTCCTGACATCAACCCAATAGAACACCTTTGGGATGAATTAGTGCGGAGACTGAGAGCCAGGCCTTCTCGTCCAACATCAGTATGTGACCTCACTAATGTGCTTCTGGAAGAAAATCCCCTAAGCGCACTCCTAAACATTGTGGACAGCCTTCCCAGAAGAGTTGAAGCTGTTTTAGCTGCAAAGGGTGGACCAACATCATACTGAACCCTGTGGATTAGGAATGGGATGTCACTTAAGATCATATGTGAGTCAAGGAAGGTGAGCGAATACTTTTGACAGTATAGTGTATATAGCTACATTTTTCTTTCACTCCGTTTTTATGGAACTGTCACACCCATCCCCCCTGCCAGTATGTATTGAAAGAAATGAAATAATTCAGACATTAAAGAGCTCCAGTCAACAAGAAGGTAATTACAGTTCATTTAAAGGTGCAGAATACTTTAAAGAAAACCAAATGCTCTCAGAGGATTTAGGCATAGCTCTTGGACTGTACATTGATGATTTGAACTTTGTAATCCATTGCGTACTTCCAAAAAAGTACAAAGTTTGTGGTATACAGGTTCTGGTCATAAAATTAGAATATCATGAAAAAGTTGATTTACTTCAGTAATTCCATTAAAAAAAGTTAAATGTGTATATGATATTCATTCATTACACACAGACTGATATTTCAAATGTTTATTTCTTTTAATTTTGATGATTATAACTGACAACTAATGAAAATCTCAAATTCAGTATCTCAGAAAATTACAATATCACTTAAGAGACAAAAAAGGATTTTTAGAAATGTTGGCCAACTGAAAAGTATGAACATGAAAAGTATGAGCATGTGCAGCACTCAGTATTTAGTTTGGGCTCCTTTGGCCTGGATTACTGCAGCAATGTGGCATGGAGTCGATCAGTCTGTGGCACTGCTCAGCTTTGGCACTGTGTGAAGTTGCCAAGTCCTGTTGGAAAAAGAAATTGGCCTCTGTAGGACAGTGGTAGCTCACTTGTTGAAGGTTGAGAAGGTTGCTGGTTCAAATCCCACCTCTGCCAAGTTGCCACTGTTGGGCCTGTGAGCAATGCCCTTAACCATCAGCCAAATGCTGTAAACGTAAATGCATTGATCAGCAGCAGGATGCATGTAGTGCTCTAAAACTCCCTGGTAGATGGCTGTGTTGACCTTGGACCTCAGAAAACACAATGGACCAACACCAGCAGATGACATGGCACCCCAAACCATCACTGACTGTGGAAACTTTACAGTGGACATCAAGCAATGTGAATTCTGCGTGTCTCCTTTCTTCCACCTGACTCGGGTTAGGGTTAGGGTGGCCTGTATAGCCCGTGATTGGCTGTTGAGGCTAGGTACTGTTGTAGAAATTTCTACACTAGCAATGATGGAATAAGACAAACATGGTGTAAGATAAATCACTCAATAAAAGGTTTTAATAACCAAAGATACAAGTGCACAAAGCGTTGTATGAATGCGGATAAAATAAGCTGTTTTTGTCTCTTCCTTTATACCTCAGGTCTGCCATGTGTATGTGAAGAATAAATTTTTTTCTAAGTTGCCGATTGAGACACCATCCTAAATGTGCTCCTGCTTCGCACTCGACCTTGGGTGAATCCTTATTCACGTCTTATCTGCACATTCCACATTCTGTTGACGACAACTCTCTGTCTCACAAGAGCGAGAGGAAACAGAACTGCAAGCTCTTAATGTTAGAGACTTAACACACATTTTGGCGATATAAAGAAAATAAAGAATAAATGATTATGCATAAAATATAATGAGTATGTTTATAAAAACTTCGTTTCACAAAGTATACTTATAAAAACTTCTTCCACAATGACCTCCAGCTTAAAAAAAAAAAAAATACAATACAATACAATCCTAGGAGCAGAAGCCAGACCAATTTGCAGTTTTCTGTAGTATTGCCTTCTGGCAGGACATGACGAAAACAATGCTAGATGATTCGCCTGAGTTAGTATTTCCTATTGTTTTGACAACACGAAAATCAAAATCTACATTCTTTGCAGTTCTGGATCATCAACATCATCCCTGAATCGTCTGCATACTAAAGATAGGTTAAAGAATGTGCTTGTTTTGCGCCCTCTTGTTTGGGCATTAAAATTACGTCACAGGGGACTTCCGTTGTTTGCTCGGTATGCACTATAATTTGGGAAGCTTTGGCATGTGCTCACTTTTAGCATTTTAAAATACACAATCCACTTTTGGCTCACATGTCGTTTGCAAATTCCGATGCATTTTAAACAGCAGTTCTGTGGCGTTCGAGCCATTTCTGGCTGACGCGCGGTTCGGCAGTGTCGCATTATGGTCAGATGCTGACCACTTCCTCATACGGGATATGGGATGCGTGTCTGTGTTCATTTTCTGATGGAAAAATGCTCTCTCTACCTCCCCTTAATGTGTAAATGGCCATTTTTGTGCATCGCATTCCCGAGTTGTTGGTGGAAGTTTGCGAGGGCATGTTAAAAACTGCTCCAACCGTGCCCAGAGGATTACAGTGTTCCGTCGCTGTTTCGCGGGTTCATAACTTGCACGAAGAGATCTGTTGCGCCTACGCCTTTAGCGGAAGTAATAGAAGATGAAGTGGTGCCTTTAGAAGCGCAGTAATGCTCTTCTTGGCATTCATGTATAGTATGGGAGAAGTTATTAAGGGAATGGGAAAGGGTTATGTATAAGAGTGGGGAGGGTTTATAAAGAGTTATACTAATGCTATAGTATAAAGAGTTATACTAATGTATAACTACTAAAATAGTTATAGCGTCCCAAGGAAATTCACTTGTGAGGGAACACTGTATATATAAAAAGTGAAAGTAACTTTTAAACTGTCACTGATCGGATGAGAGATGGACGTTCTTGAATTTCGACAAGTAAGTTTATGGTTATACGAGTATGTATAAGATGTTATATTTGACAAAATTGTGTGGATAAATTCAATCGAGGATATAATTTCTAGTTTTTTTGTTTTGTTTTGTTTTGTTTATGTTACTGAACAGTAGAACAGCAAACCTGCATTTGTATTTGAAACGATGTTCGGCTAGAAGCTCTTCCTCAGCTGCGTGATACGTATATGCATGCATATCCGCCACTGTTTTTAGTTGGTCTAAACTAAATATTGAAAATGTGTTTAAACGGTTGATGGGGTATATGTATCGGTATAATTATGTCAGTGTAGCTTAATCAATGTATAAGAACTATGTCTGTCGTATTTCTGGTGTGCGTTTTTGTCCGTTAGGTTCAGTTTCCTTCTGTTTTTTTTTTTTTTTTGGAGTTAGTGTTTCAAAGGCTAAGCTGTTGCTAATTAATCTCACCCAACTACATCTGATTTTTAAAAGCAATTCTTCTACACTTAGATCTCTATGAGAGCTTGATGTTAAGTCACACTGAATCTGATGTAAATACTTCCACTACATCACCACATTGGGTGTACGATTAATGAAGCTGTCTACCTGAAGGGTGTATAGGATACAGAAAAAAAACAAAAAAAAAAACAAAAAAACTAAGAGGCACCCTTTTTATTTGACAAGTATTAATACTCTTTCTCATAAAAAAGGAACACTAGCTTCTAGGAATGTAGATGATGAATAATCAATTATCATTGCATGAAGAATGTTAAAATATTTTAATGTGACAAAACTTGCAGGTATTTTCCTGTTAGAGAGTAGTCTTCTGCATGTGATTGCAGTGATAGAAAGAGGAGGAAATTAGCTGTACCACATCAGTGCAAGGACAAATGTGTTTTTCCTTGCACTTTTATGCACAATAGTGAGTAAAAAGCACTATTTATTCTAGTAGAGAAATTAATTTAATGTAAAACAATACTTTTCTATCAGGATAGACCGCTAGCTGTTTTAAATGCATTGTCCCCAACACATACACACTCACAAAAAATAAAAGCTAAAATTGGTATTTTGTCAGTAACTACAGGTGCTGGTCATAAAATTAGAATATCATGTAAAAAAGTGGATATTTCAGTAATTCCATTCAAAATGAAATTCCATTTCATTAGTTGTCAGTTATAATCATACAAAATTAAAAGAAATAAACATTTGAAATATATGTGTAATGAATGAATGAATATAATATAAAATTTTCACTTTTTGAATTGAATTATTGAAATAAATCAACTTTTTCATGATATTCTAATTTTATGACCGGCACCTGTATTCATTTGCTTAATTAGACCATTAGATGAAAAGTTAGAAATGACTCAATAAAAGATGAGTTAAAAATTCTCAGAAGTGTCCCATAAACCTTAAACCCTCTCAGCTTTGTCTCTGATTGGTCTTCTTACAAATAGTCAGTGTTGGCATAAATAGCCATTTTATTATCCAATATGGCAGCCAGTAAATTTTGCTGACTTATTTCCACAGCCATGCAATTTATATAGTGCTATGGCAGGAAGGTTTTGGTGGAAGTTTCTCTGTTGTCTTGCAAATTAGTTGTAAATATGAATCTCAAACCATTTGGTGAAGCACTTCATAAATGGCCCATGAACCGCCTCATGGTCATACAGAAGACAGGCAACCACTGTGTCATCAGCAAACTTACTGTAATTATAAACCTTGTGTCACGGTGGCCGCCCCACCTCTTCCCTTGTCCCGTGTCTGTTTGGGCGTGTCTGCATGGAGGTGTATTCTTGTGGCATGGCTGTTGCGAGTGTGTGTGGTGTGGTGTTTGTTTCATTATCATTGCTCGTTTGCATTATTCGTTTCACTCGTGTCTTGTCCAAGGGTGTGTATTTAAGCGTGTGCATGACACTGTGTCATGCACTTCGTCGGTCTTTGTTTTGTATGAGAGAGAGAAAATGTTAAGGGAACGTCCGTGTTGTCTATGTAGGTGAGCCTCAGCTTCTGAATAAAAACCATTAAAAGTCTGTACTCGGCATCCTGCCTTTTTCTGCAATGCAATCGCGCTGCTGCGTTACACCTTGACCTAAACATACGCTGACAGGCATTGGCATAAAGGACAAATAACAAGGGTAACAATACAAACCCTTCAGGCAATCATGTATAACACATTAGGGTCTTAAACAAGGAGTGGGTAACACACATTCTCAGCGTGTGCACTCACAGAAGCTGGATACAGTTTAGTCAAGCGAGGCTAATGCACAGCACTGATGACACAGTGCTGTGGCTTTAAATAGTCACACTGTCGATGAGCACCAGGTGTGCTCAATAGACAGGTGATTGGGACCGAGTCAGCGTTGGATTGGTGGGCGTGGCTAGCGGACTGGGTGTCCACCTCGACGTGACACAAAGCTAGAGTTTCCATACAGAAAGATTAAACTATACTTAGACTGACTAACATCAGCTCGGAAAGTAGGCTTAAACTTGCTGTATAAACAGACAACTGAAAAAAATTATATTTGAAGACAAATAATGGTATTTGTAGGCAATATTTAGGTTATGGCCAAATTGACCAAAGTCATCTCCACTGAACTAGTCATGTCATTATCTTTCACCGGTTCTAGAAGGGACCAGACCAAGCTCCTTCAGTTCACATGTGTGTGCTGATGAGCCTGTGCTTCTGCTCAAAGCCCCCTGTAATTACAGTAGACAGTGTGCAGTCCACAATTACAGTATGAGTGGCATGTAGTAAACATGCAGTACATGCTTGCAGCTTGTCACAACTGATGCAAATGGATCATTTTGGCAGTGGGGGATGTGGTGGTTCCAATATTTCAGTAACCTGATGCTCCTGTTCTTTACAGATGAACTGCTGACAGAAGCAAAGCAGCATCTTCAGTGTTCAGCTGTGTAACTATGAAGCGTAACTACTCCAAAATGAAGCCTCAAAACTTCAGAACTGAAGATGGAATTTCTGATGCAATGTAAGCAGCTTTATATTAGTACACATGAGGGGAAAAAACAAAACAAAACATTTTGGAACACTTGTCACTAAAGCTTAGGCTATTCAAGGTATAATAAACAATTGCATTACTCATTGCTTTATTTTTAACATGTATGAACTGTTTTCAGAGTAAAGAGAGCGCCCAGTGATGTGCCTGTGAAGAGTGACCAGTCTCACCATACAGTAGAGCCTATGAACTTCACCAGTGAAAGAGGAACCTCTGACCCATGGTACCACAGTACTGCACCAGGAAACAGCTGTTGTGTCAATGAAGGTTCACTGACAACATATCATATCAAAGCATAGCAAATTTGGCACTGATAAGCACAGAAAAGAAAACCAACAAAGAAATAATGACTAAAAACAGAAAATATAACAAGAAAACAAACAAACCAAGAAATAAAATGGGTTGTGTCAACAAAGGATCTAAACGACTGTGTATTACATTATTTAATATTACTATTAAATTCAGGAAGTCTTTTGTTTAATGTTATCAGGACTGAAAGCCAGAGAGCAGCATCTCCAGAACCGAGCAATGTGTCTTTGAAGAGTGACTGGTCCATGACAGAGCCCATCACCTTCAGCACCGCCGGAACAAAGTCGGCTTCACGGTACCTCACTTCTCTCAATAAACTGCCCTTATAATGATTTAAAATGTATTCTTTAGCTCATAAACAGATATTACTTCAACCTGGAGTCAGTAGCTGCGGCACAATTGTGAGATTTAAAGAGACTTCACACAGAGATTGAAGAGAAAGAAACATATGGTACCATACGGCTTTAATGTCTATTCAGTTCTTCAGACTCTTACTTCTAACTTCTTTTGCTGTCTTGCTCCTGTATCTCACCTGGTGGGGCAGCTAGAGCAATGTGCAATAACACAGTCATGGGTTCAGTTCTCAGAGAGCCCATGTACTGTGCTAACCTTAACCCAAGCTGCTCTGAGTAAGAGTGTCTTGAAAAAATGTTAAAATGCATTTGGTATTTTCAACCCCTTTATACTCATCCCTTATTTGTTGTAGGACTATTTCAAACTAATATTCACTTTTGCTTACAGTCAAGACTGCATTTGTTGTACATTTAAACAAATGTAAACTCTTCTCCATGTCTTTACTATGTGCTAATGTTTTTTTTGGCTATATTGTCCAAATCAAATTTATTTATATAGCATTTATTTAGAACAGTTAATGTCACAAAGCATCTTAACAAATGGCTGGGACCAGTGAACAAGCCAATGGTGACAATGTTTCTGATGAAATTAATACACTTGAATGGATGTCCTGCCCAGATAGTCACGGCTGTAACAGCAAGTTTTGTCACTGATAAAACATCAAAAAGAAAACCAAAAAAAGAAATAATGAGTAAAAATAGAAAATATAACATGAAACAAAGAAAAAAAAAACCAACATTGATGGCACAACATTTTGTTTTTCCTTATCTTCGGAGCTCGTTGGTTGGAGCTCTGACGATGCCATGGCCATCAATGCTCAGGAGATCAAGGCAGCAAAATGGCACTGTCCTCTGAGTGAGGAGTGATTTCAACCTGTATTCAATAGTTGTGGTGCACTTGTAAGAGCCTTCACACAGAGTCTGAAGAGTAAATATGTACAGCGTATATAGTGTGCCACATGACTTTGTATTATGTAGTGCATCATTTAATTAACACTTTAATGTTTACTTAGTTTGTTCACTCAACTTTCAACAATAAGGTCATGGGTTCAGTTCTCAGTGAGCACATATAACTGTTGACAAAGGGACAAACAACAGCTGGGGAAGGAGGACACAATGGAAGAGAGGAATTATGGGAAAATCCATAAACAGAATACTAACGACATTTATTTTTTTAGGTTTTGTTTATATAAGAACTATGCATATGAGCTTATGTTTTTTCATTAATCATAAAAGAAAGTCTGTTGTCTGTATACCAGCTGTGTACTTTTAGCATCCATCATTAAAAAATAAAACACTAGTGAACAGCCGGATGAGTGAACGCTGGCGCGACTTGCGGCCGCTGCTCGCCGGTAATCCAAGTTTAAATCGTTATAACGATTGAACGATTAAGTTTTATCTTGAACTTTTAAAGCTGGCATTTGGATTATGCAATTGTTCTAATCTGGGCAGGTAAAGCTTTCTTTCTGTGGTATTTCGGTGGTATTAGCAAGAGTGGCGATTTAGCCATACGGACCTGAACCGCTTCTACCTGTGTTTACCTGTCTGTCCAAACTGCTCTGCGGCTTCACCTACAATGTTAACTGGAAGGATCCATATCTGGTCGGTGTTTGTCTGGACTGTGGTGGCATGTATTCACCAACCTGTGACGGGTCTGCTTCAGTACTCTGCTGCTGAGCTTCTCCACCTCCGTTTCCACCTGTCTGCACCTCCACCGGATTTATTACGGTTACACCCGGATATAATATTCCTGCCTCGCCGGAGATACATTCACTGCGGGTCTCGTCAGAATGTCCAGGAAAACTCGTCGAAAGCAATAAAATCATTCTGGTCCACTTTTCGCTATCCTCAGCGCAACACTGGTCGGGTCGCTGACCACAGTGTGCTAGCCTGCCTAGCCCGGTCGGCTAACACCCCGGCTAAGTGACTTTACACAACTCAATAAATCTACACCACCGGGGTTTGTTTACATCTCCCAACCACGTGTCACCAGCCGGGGAGGAGGTCTCGCGATAATTCACCACGAGAAGTGGAAAGTCTCGCCGGTGTCTGTCCCTACCTTCTCCTCCTTTGAATCGACCGTGTGTATGCTGTCTGGATCTATCCCCACCATCATTACTGTTATCTACCGTCCACCAAAACCAAACAGAGAATTTTTAAATGACTTTGCCACTCTGCTCACACATCTGTCTGCCCTTTCACCAAATAACATTGTGCTGGGTGATTTTAATATTCATATGGACAATATTAATAACCCTCTTACCAAAGATTTTATGAATTGTATTGAGGGTTTTGGAC
>JAOYMR010000459.1:1593-12007 GCA_025802075.1 Tenebrosternarchus preto
CAAACTACAGGCTGAGTGAACACAGTCCAGCTATAGAGAAGGACACAGGGAGACCTGTGTCTCCAAAGAGGAGAGGATGTGATCACTGCAGCACAGTGGAGGTGGAGACAGATCAACTATCTCCTTAACTGTGAAAAATAAAAACTACAAGACAGTCTCATATTAAAACTACAAAACAATCTCAAATTTCAGTAATATGACCCTACATGAAAAATTACAGATCCGTCTTGGAGCAGGACACACACACACACATAAATCCTTACTGCAAAATACACACACACACACACACACACACACACACACACACACACACACACACAAACCCTTACTGCATACACACACACACACACACACAAACCCTTACTGCAATACACACACACACACACATCAACCCTTACTGCAAAATACACACACACACATCAACCCTTACTGCAGAAGATGTAGCAGGCCACATGAGAGACTAAATCATTCCCACACACGTGCGCACATGCACGCACGCACACACACACACACACACACAGTCCTCTTTTCTAAATATGTTTACATATTAAGTAATTATATTTTCTTGTTAATATTTTAATGCCTGTTACCTGTTATAATAATAATAATAATAATAATAATAATAATTTTTATTAATAATAATAATTATTATTATTACTAGTGTCCTTGTTGTGAGTAGCAGTAGTAGTGGTAGTATTTTGTGAAATTAAATGTAGTATTATGAGCTTTTTCTTTTTTTCTAGATCTTTCTGACAGAACCTCACGGAGTCTTAGAGGTTGTGTGCAAATGGTAAGATAATTCTTTACGTTGTGTACTTCACTGAACGGGATTATTTGTTTTGGGAACCTTTCATATTTCATTCGGCGCGTAATGTAGTAATTAGGCCGTGGCACCTCATTTGCGCGCGGGTATTTGATCTCCGCGTGCGCAGAAACCTCGTGAGCTCGGTTGTCGAGCATCTGTTAGCGTGTTGTTTTGGAAGACACGTTCTTTTACCTTCAATAGAAAACGAATACTCGAATATATAAATCCAGCTTCTGCAACGATGGTACTGGTTCGTAAACCCCCCCCCAATTCGTTAATCTTAAAGCCCGAGTAAACACAAGCACGTGGTCCTTTTGTTTTGAGCCAAAGCGCTTTGCTCGTTTACTCTCGTTAAACAGCGCTGTAGAAAGTTTTACGCTGCAGAAAGTTTAACGTGTAATTCGGGAGTGCTGTGCGCGTTGCGGGGTGTCACCGAGACAGAGGGTGGTCGTCTGAGTTCACCAGCTTTCTCTGCGGGCACGCGAAGACTGGAAGCTGTGTATTCAGGCTCGGTCATGCCACGTCCTGGTGTCAAACTATTTACCACCATCTGTACCCGCTTAGCCTGCTCTGTTATCTCAAGCGCCGGGCTTAAGAAAACACCGAAATAAGACTTCTATTATTCAGTAAGTAGCAGTATTTACATTTTAACGTAACAGCAGGTGATACGTATTTGAACTTGCACCTCAGGCCCTGCCTGCCTCTCTGCAACCCTCCCCTTCAGAGAGCCTCCATGCCCGCGCTTTTATCGTCCTGTACATGCTGCCGTTTTTCCACTTAAGCAAGCTGTTTCGGGACGAGCGCCTGAGTGTTTTGGACCGTTCTGAGATAAATAGCAACCTACGCTGGCGGACATGACGTCAAAGAGCTTGCTTTGACGCAGTAACCGCTGCGGTGTTCCCGTCAGCGTGGCCTCAACCTGGTGCTGAAGCGCGCCTCCGTGAAAGCAGAGAAACAGAGATATGGCAGAAGTGCGTGCGGAGAGGGGAAGGATAAAGGAGAGAGGCAGGGCAGGACAGGGGCAAAAGAAGGAGATGGGCAGAGGCAGGAGAAAGGCAGGGGCAGGACGGGGGTAGGGGCAGGAGGGGGAGGTGACTTTTTGCTGACTTTTGGTAACAAGTCTCATCTTTAGAGGAATGGGTTGTGATTTGGACTGTGGTATCTCATTTATGAAAAAAAGCTGCCTGAGTCTTGAGCAGTGTGTGTCAGGATGTGTGTGTGTGTGTGTGTGTGTGTGTGTGTGTAGAAAACCTGTAGCAGCAGGTCCTTCTCCCATGGCTGTGTGTCTCCTATAGGTTGGCAGTGAGCCAAAGTCAGAGGTATCTGTTAGCACTGATTCTGCTAAAACCTGATCAGACAGCAGAGAGTGAGAGAGTTATAGAGGGAGCAGGAGAGACCCAGCACACAGATCTACTGACGGGTGGTGTTCGTGTCTGGGGGTGGATGTGCGTGTGATATGCTTATTATGGGATGACCTGTGTGGAATTCTGAATGGAAGGCCAGAGGGTTGAGGTAAGGCTCCCCAGCCACGAGACTCCAGATGCTCTGGTGATCATATCTGTCTTGATGATTCATTCATTAGTGCTGTAACTTTATTGGCCAGCAGTTCTACAGACATTTCTAACCTGGTTCATCACTAATTATAGAGATTATATGAAAACATCACTGTTTTGTGCCAATTAAATGCAAGTTTTTTCAAAGTATCCAGCAGCTCTCTTCATGTGGAACAAGTTGTTTACAAGTTTACTCTTACCATTGGTCTCTTTTTACAGGGCACTGATTCTGTTTATAGGGGCCTAGTAGGATGTTTTCATAAAGGATCGTTAAACCTGAAGACCATTACAGGTCCCAGTTTTGTTCAACTAGGAGAGGGACAGCCACGCCGAGCTCTGCCGTGCTCTGCAGGGTTACTCACCTCAAGTGTTTCTAACAGCAACCACGTGCATACTGAGCTGAGACTCAAACGCACACAGGTTGTCTGGTGCACTTCTGGGACTCCAGAAGATACAATGATAATGATGCTGTTTTATTCTCAGTGATGTGGTTTTATTCTGAGTGATGCAGTTTTATTCTCAGTGATGTGGTTTTATTCTGAGTGATGCTGTTTTATTCTCAGTGATGCAGTTTTATTCTGAGTGATGTGGTTTTATTCTGAGTGATGCTGTTTTATTCTCAGTGATGTGGTTTTATTCTCAGTGATGCGGTTTTATTCTCAGTGATGCGGTTTTATTCTGAGTGATGCTGTTTTATTCTGAGTGATGCAGTTTTATTCTGAGTGATGCAGTTTTATTCTCAGTGATGCTGTTTTATTCTGAGTGATGCGGTTTTATTCTCAGTGATGCGGTTTTATTCTCAGTGATGTCAAGTCAAGTCAATTTTATTTATATAGCGCTTTTTACAACACATGTTGTCACAAAGCCGCTTTACAAATACATGGGTCCAGATCCCTAATGAGCAAGCCAGGGGTGGTTTTATTCTGAGTGATGCGGTTTTATTCTCAGTGATGTGGTTTTATTCGGTTCTGTCCACGTACTGCATTTCCTTACCTTCCCGTTATTACATAGATACTGATTTTAAATGTTTACTGCAAAAAGCCGTCATATCACATTTCAGAATACTGAGAGGTGAAGCTTATTACAGTTGAGATCTAGTCTAACACTAAATGGAAGTCCTTATGGCTCTTTGGTGTCTTTTCGAGGCTCTCTGTATTTTTAATCATTATACTATTCCTATGACAAATTCTCAATGCCATATTTTTTTTATACATGTAAGCTGATTCCTTTGAGACGTATATTCAAATTTGGAGGAGATCTTGTCCTATGGCGTGTGTACAAGCACATACATGTGGAAGAGACAGCAGCATTCCTGCACCGTGACAAATCACAGAGCCACCGTGTGTAATGGACGTCACACGACAGGCTCTGTGTTAGAGGCTTGAACAGACCTACACAACTGAGGGAGATCAAACAAACATCGACTCCTCAGTGTTTAAATATATTGAGATTTGATCTTTTTCTCAAAGATTTTATGATGGACAGTTTTAGAGATTTGTGTCTAAATGGTCCTGTCAGTGTTAAGTAGTTATACTATACTGTATTTTTTTTAAAATCTTCTATATCCTAAGTGTTAGACTCGAACAAAACATTGTACAGGCAAGAAACTGTAGAAAACAGATTGGGGCAAATTCCTGCAGTGAGTGTACATCTCCCTGTAAGATTAACATTACAGCGCTGCCGGTATGAACAGTGAGATTCAGATTATACTATATACTATATACTGATTTATGTTTAGGTAAGAAATGAATACAGCAAGTTTGGCAGGATGCAAATGTTACTTTTTTTGTGGATTCGGGACCTTATTCACGAAAAGCAAGTCATGGGAATGTTTTGAAATCCATGATTCATCTTGATTCAGGTGCTGAACCTTTTTACACACATGATTCATCTTGATTCAGGTGCTGAACCTTTTTACACACATGATTCATCTTGATTCAGGTGCTGAACCTTTTTACACACATGATTCATCTTGATTCAGGTGCTTAACCTTTTTACACACATGCTTGTTGCTCCAACATGACTCCAAAATCGGGTGCTTTTAATGCTTCTTCTTAAATCATAAATCACTGGCAACCCGCCTGCCAAATATGTCGACTTTCTGGCTCCTGTTTACTCAGATTTGCACAGTTTCTGCTGAGTGAAGGACTGTATGTGAAGCTGCTGGTACGTGTGATAGTTCTGGGACTGAATGCTGATTTGAGTGAGAGTATTGTTGAGTATAAACAGTAAAAGGTTTTTTCAACCTTCTGCAGTCGTGGTGTGGAAGTGTGCTAACGTTACCTGCTAGACCGTTTAAAAAATATAAAAATCACTGTGGGTTTAAAAATATAGTTACATTATCCTGAAACAAGTTGTAAAGCAAAAGTAGTGCATTGTTTGTGCGTTTCAGAAGAGTTTAAATGAAAAGGTAAATGAACAGTTAAAGGAAGCTCTTCGGTTACAGCTGTATGTTCACTGCAGTTGGGCAACAGTCTTGATCAAAGACCACAGAAGAGCAGGAGAAAGTGAGAAGGAGGAGACAGGAGGAGCTGAGAGCAGGGTGGAGGTTTTTTCCTGACAGGACCCACAGGTCGTGTTCACAGGTCGCTTTTCCAAGCCCGGAGCAGAGAGGTCAGACGGAAACAAGTCCCACCACTAACATGATGAATGTAAAAGCTAAAGGGATGCAGCCCATCACAGTCCATTAGGCCTGTCAGTCAGACATGGATGTGAAGAAGCAGGATCTGTGTGATGTAGTTACATTAGGATGCAAAGAGATCAGGGAGATAAATCTGATCGCTAATATAGGAGGGAAAACTGAGTATTGTGTGAAACGTATGAATGTTTTTAGAGTGTTTAGAATGTTTGTTGTTTACATAAGCAGTGATCTAGAAGAGTCCAGATGACATCATCCACCACAGTCCATTCTGGATTTGTCACTGTTATGTTTCTTTTTCAAATTGAAAGTTTACAGGACAAATCCGTGAAATGTGTAAACACCTGCAGTTTCTGTTCACAAAAAGATTTACACAATTTTCTCTGGCTGGGCAAAGACTAGATACAAATAGGAAGTTTAAAGGAAATGATTCCTCCAGCTCTGGGATCAGTACATGAGTCCTGGGTGTGATCCCATAGCTCCTGGATCAGTACATGAGTCCTGGGTGTGATCCCATAGCTCCTGGATCAGTACATGGGTCCTGGGTGTGATCCCACAGCTCCTGGATCAGTACATGAGTCCTGGGTGTGATCCCACAGCTCCTGGATCAGTACATGGGTCCTGGGTGTGATCCCACAGCTCCTGGATCAGTACATGAGTCCTGGGTGTGATCCCACAGCTCCTGGATCAGTACATGAGTCCTGGGTGTGATCCCACAGGCCCTGGATCAGTACATGATCTCTTACCATTCTGCCTGCACAGCTCGTTTCTCTTTTCACTCCGGGTGGCACTGATAGTGTCTCATAGAGATCTGTCGTTTCCCACTGATCACTTACACTGTGTTTCGCATGAAGTCCAACTCACCTCTCTCAGTTTCACCTCATTTCTCT
Source organism: Tenebrosternarchus preto (assembly GCA_025802075.1). NCBI lineage: Eukaryota > Metazoa > Chordata > Actinopteri > Gymnotiformes > Apteronotidae > Tenebrosternarchus > Tenebrosternarchus preto. The sequence continues at coordinate 7,480 of JAOYMR010000459.1, forward strand.
GTTGCAGATAAACTGGCCGTTGTGTGACAAGCGCTTCATGGTTTGTTGGTGATTTTAATGAGTTTCTGACTGGCTCAGTGTGGTCTGTCGACTCGAAGTGAAAGCGGGTGAACTTGTGCAGTAACTCACCTGTGTCCACGTGCTTCAGCTGTGGTGTTATCAGGTGTCCAGGGTCTGAAATAACAAGTTCTCTCCCTCCTTTTCAAAGGGGTTGCAGGCAGACATCTGCACTTATGTGTATACCTGAGGAAGAAGTTCAATCACTGTCAGGAAGATACGCAGTGATGAGTGTGCAGATGTACCCTGAAGTGGTGGCATGTGCAGAGCAGCTGACAGAGCAGTCTGGACGGGTCCTCGTCTAGGACAAAACTGTGGAAAACAGTTTGGGAAGAATTTAACATTACTGCATTGAGGGTGCTTCTTATTTGAAGTACAAAATACTTTTATAAAGTACAAAATACTTTTTTGACATCTAATCGTAGTGTATTAAATGGAGTTAGAGCGAAAAACATTCTTAATCACTGCTGTAGTTTATGGCTGCACTATATACTGGCTGTGTAAGATTTAAACAGTACTGAGCATTTGACATTAAAACTGTTAAAATGTTTCACCTTGATATGCTGTTTTTGTGCTGCGTACGGTTTACGGTACGCCAGCCTGCTCGGGCACTGAGGTTAGGGTACGCCAGCCTGCCTGGGCGCTGAGGTTAGGGTACGCCAGCCTGCCCGGGCGCTGAGGTTAGGGTACACCAGCCTGTCCGGGCGCTGAGGTTTCTGCATCTTGACTAGACTTGAGGCTGATATGCATCAGTAATAAGACTAATGAGCTCCTTCCCAGCCCTGTCAGACATGTTACACCTGAACATTCTAGCATCTAAAGGTGCACTCTGACACAGGCTCTATTACAATAACAGGAAACAGCTTATGGGACTCCAGTGGTTCGTTTGCCGGAGCTTAACCTGTGTTCTGCAGACTCATACATGTCATATCTGATATATCTGATCAAGTTCAGAGAAAATAACAATGAAATTCTGATTTGGACCTGACAGTCATATATATTTCACCCGGATGCAGGTGTCTGGCCGTTGAGCTTCAGTACGTGTTGATAAATGGCTCCTCCCCCTCTCCTCCTCACACTCTCTGTGCCACTGTGCTCCTGCAGCCCGGGGAATCGACGTGTGCAAAACCCCTGTCCTTCCCACTGAAGAGCCCCTCTGGCCCCCTGAGAGTGGCCCCCTGCTTGCACACACGACTGACACAGGTCTGAGCCCCTTCTTGAACCCTGAACCACGGGGTCGGGACTAACGCCGACCTTGGCTACACATACTCTCTAGCTATTCTCATGTGTGGGTCAATATATTCAAAGGTGTTTGATGAGAACTTCTCTTTGCACAGTTTTATGAAGACCTGTTTTAAAATACATACACATCTGTTTAGAATTTTAAACTGAAATTGCATGAAAGTTCATTAAAAGAGCGTATAGTTTAAACGGATATTAAAAGCACTGAGCTGCCACTTGGTCTTTAGCCAAAAGCAGGCCACTCATTAAAGAGACCAGCAAGGGTTTACAGAATATCCAACACACAGGACATCAACCAGAGCAGAGCCAGGGGAGGTGCAGTATCACATGTTTACACAGGGTTAGCTGGAGATCACTCAGTGTACCCAGCCTGGTTCATGTACATGTAGGCAGAGCTGCTGTGTGTCTCAGAAGAGAAGGTGCTGTCAGGAGCTGGAGAAGCTCAGCTCACAGCACTATCTGAGTGCCCTGCAGCTGACTGGCCGAGTCTTGGCATGTCATTCATCAAGGTTTGTTCCATTTATATCAATTAATGACAGTCCTGGGGCTGTGATACATCACAGCTAATACTTGAATGGAATCTTTATTAACATCAAGAGCCTTTATATATCTGTGCATTTAACATGGAAAAAAGTCAAACCTCCGGTTTAGAACGTCAAGCAGTCGGAGATGAAATGATGCCGCCTTTTTAGAGAAAAATACTGGAAGCAGGTGATGCTCTCTCTCTCTCTAACACACACACACACACACACACACACTCTCTCTCTCTCTCTCTAACACACACACACACACACACACACACGCACACACACACACGCACACACACACACACACACACACACACACACACACACACACACACACACTTAATTCATTCCCATTTTTCCATTCACTTGCTTTATCTGTGTTCTCTATCAACGAATCTGGCCTTTTCCTTGTCCTCCTTTCTCATCCTCTGACTGTTGAGGAGGAAGATGAGACCTTGTATATATTTTTTTACATCTGTTCAATTTTTTTTAATGAATTAAAATGTAGAAAGTCTCTTTTCTATCAGCTTGAACAGTTCCATCCTGCTCAAATGCACATTTTAAAACATCACCTCATGACAGAAATCACTGACTGGTGTGTAGATAAAAAAAATAATACAAATTTGAGGTGACAAACAGTTCAGAATGCATAGCTAGAAAGTTGATTTTGTGCTTGAGGTTTAGATTGACCCGAGCTTGTAATCCTGCATCTGTACCCTTGGACGCGGGGCCAGTTTGCTAGATTGCTCAAGGGCTGGTGTAATGTGGACGTTTGTTGGGATTTGTTTTTTTTTTTGCAGATTTGTATATTTCAATGCAATATGGCATAGCAATTTAATGGAAACTGTTATATTAGAAGGTAATATTAACCTTAAATCTTCAGCTCTCAGATGAATGTATAACATGTTTAACATTAGTAATCACATAACAATGGTCCACAGTTAAATTTCCCATTTTTCTTGCCCAAACAGTGCTGCAGCCAGAATAAATTATAACTGGACCACCTGTGAAGAACGGATATCAGAGGTGTTCAGTTCTGGTCTTACTCGAAAGCTACTATTGTGAACTACTGTGGGTTGAATTCCAAATGACGTACTTTTGATTATTTGCTAGTTATTTCAAATTTCTAGGACTGGACTCAGATTGATATATGAAAACCTCTGCTGTGTATTTAAGTTGAAACTAATAATTTTGCTCATGACCAAGCACAGTTCTTACATTATATGGTGTTTACTTGAACTGAGGAAAGGATCTTCTTTAGAATGTGACTGCTCAGAGGAAACAGGTTTGTTTAAGTTCATAAGCAAAACTATTGTTGGAGAACAAGGGTAAGGATGGTTCCAGTAACTTCAAAATATCAGAAACATTTGTGTTGGAGCTGGAGTAACTCTTTAAAGTACATAGTGGAGTGGGGTAACTTTTGTCATTAATTCCAGGGAGTCATATAATCCAGGCTGTCATAAAATCCTTTAATAAAATCTTAAGATATACAAAACCAAACTTGTAGGCCATAACCTACCGCACAAATGGGTTCATAGTTACTGAAGATGGATAGCAAATAATTAACTAATTAAATAAGTAGCAGTAGCTACAGTAGTTGTCTGTTGATTGTATAATGATAATTAAGGCTGCATAGAAAATAACACTTTTTAAGTGGTTGCAAACCACCCCTTATGTCTTTTTTTCTATTTTTAGCTGATATAGTTTGGACAGAAGGAATTTCATATGATGGGATAGACTTGTATAGTTAAGTATAAAATAACGTGTAATCTATGTGGACATGCAGGATTCTTCTTTTCTGATGTAATGTGAGAGAAACAGAGTTCCGTGCTTATTTCTTGACTTGCTTATTTGTTGACCATCCTTATCTTTCCCAGTCCAAAGCAGGCTTTAACCAAGCTTCTCCATAGGCCTCAGAACATACTCCTCCTGTTCAACCTCTTCAGTTTGGTCAGGAACATGAAGTAAACAAATGCCAGGCACCCAAGCAGGTTCTTCATTACATAAAGCACTGGGGTCACAGAACCAAAGATCCCAATCAGGCAGATTCTTACAACCAGAAAGGGGAAGTCCTGCAACAGCACTCCCAATGAAGCCAGAATAGGACTGTTGGGAGTTACCACCACCCGTGACATGGAGAGGTAGGCCAGGATGTAAATAGGGAAGACCCAGGCTGTGAAGAAGATTGCCTCCAGGCTAGCCACCCTAACCATCTCCACTGTGTCCAGCCAAAACATAAAGGCGTCCACAATGAGCTCATGCCGAGGGTCGCTGATGTGTAGAAAGTGGAGGGAAGCAGAGTGAGAATGGCTGGAGTACAGGTAGGCCGTGCTGGAGGAGTGGGACACACCGAACCTGCCCATGTCTCCCAAATGTCCCGATGGTGACTCAGTTCTGACCTCTGACCTCAGCGTCAGGCCGTTTTCGCCTCCGTTAGTCTGCAGTTGTGCAGACACAGAGGATAGTACAGGCACAGTGTGATCTAAGTCTGACTCCAAACGCTCAGCTGACATGAGAGAAAACCGTTTTAAAACTTCAATTAAAAACATATTACAGTGCATCACTATAGCACGATACATACATACAGTGGGGAAAAAAGTATTTAGTCAGTCACCAATTGTGCAGGTTCTCCCACTTAAAAAGATGAGAGAGACCTGTAATTGACATCATAGGTAGACCTCAACTATGAGAGACAAAATGAG
>JAOYMR010000463.1:0-11989 GCA_025802075.1 Tenebrosternarchus preto
CACCCACACACTCACCAGTACACACCCACACACTCACCAGTACACACCCACACACCCACCAGTACACACCCACACACCCACCAGTACACACCCACACACTCACCAGTACACACCCACACACACACACCAGTACACACCCACACACTCACCAGTACACACCCACACACTCACCAGTACACACCCACACACCCACCAGTACACACCCACACACTCACCAGTACACACCCACACACTCACCTCCAGGGATTGCAGGTATCCTTCCTGGGGGTCACACAGCAGTGAGGAGATGCGGTGGTTGTTCCTGATGCAGCGGATGTTGGTGTCCCTCCAGAGAGGAAAAACCTGCCTGATCACAGTCATCCGACCCAGAGCACTGTGAACCAACTCCATGATCTCAGTATCACTCACCTCCTAATCTCACACACACACACACACACACACACACACATATATACACCAAATACACACACATTTACACACATACACATACACACACACACACAAACATACACACTCACACACATACAGGAATAAAGCAGAGAGAAAGAGCACAGTGCTTTTTCCTCAGTGACATGAAATAATACCAACCAACAGCCCCTGACACAAAGATCTAAATGTTCTCCGTCTGCACTGTAGAGGTTACAGCTGCTTTGCTTCAATGCAGATATTCCAGAGTTCAGATGTTGTTGTGAGAGAATTATTTCCTAAGAGGAAAAACAAAATATGCTTGTGCTATAAAAAGTGTAATTTGTGAACATTTTAAATGCTTACAGTCCAACACATAGTGCACCAAACCCTCATGAAATGTGAAGATAAAAAACACAAAACAGCAGAACATCTCTAGCACTTCAGGAAAAGGCAGAAGACAGAAGACAGAAGACTCTTCGTCCCTAAACATCGTGGGCTGGAAAGAGTCAAGAGGTGACAGACAGGCTGCAAAGAAAACTGCAAAGTTTCAAAGGTTTTGAACCAAACGGCATTAATACTGCAGAAGTGAGGAAAATGTATTTAAAATATTTTGGACAACTACTCGACTGTGCACACACACACACACACACACACACATATATGAAGTGCACACAGTCGAGTAGTTCGAGAATCCATTACACAGTATATAAGAGTTATGCTAAGATCAGTCTACATATATTCATCCCTTTTTCCATAGCCAATTTCAAAAGCATGAGAAGTGAGAACTGGGTCTTGAGAAGTGAGAACTGGGTCTTGAGAAGTGAGAACTGAATCTTGAGAAGTGAGAACTGGGTCTTACAGGGTGTTTCTGGATAATGACCAATAGGATGACAGAATGCTGTCTGTTGCATGTATATCCATCACAGAGAGAGAGAGGGAAGCTCCTGTTGCTGCCTCAGGTTAGAGGACAGTTGAGCTGTGCCTTCAGTCTCAGTCCATCCTTTCAACAGTCTCACCTCTCACTACCATCCAGGAACGGGTAGCAGTTATTTTTCTTTCTTTTCAAATTGACCTTTTCTTTGACAAAGTGACCAGAATCACAAGGAGAAACAGTGATATGACATTATAAAAAATAGAATTTAAACACTTGAAGAAAAAAAATGCAGGGAAAGTGACACTGAGTTTGAGCTGCCCATCATAACATTGTCAGGGAAGGTGGCGTTGGATTCCAGAGTGTCGTGGCTCTAGCAGAGGGACAAGCCTTCAGGATGGAAACTGACACTGGAGAAGCAGGCTCACGTCCATCTTTGGTCCTCACAAAGGTCTGCCATCCTTCACAGTGAAGAGACTACAGCGTTGGATGCTCATAACTAAAATATCACACACAGACAGTCACCAGCTCATGTCGAAGAAGATGGCTTGTCAAGATTTCCACTACCTGACCATCCAAAAGATGACGGCCAGGAAATGTTTCACTTCCAAATGGTGGACAGTGCACCTGTCTCAGGTGCTGGATTTCCAGTCTTACTTTCCATGAGAGAAGGAGTTGATGCCTCTGCTAAGGTGTACATCATAACAGCTGAGAAAAGTGTCCTAAAAGAGCTGCATACTGTGGGACTGTTTATGTGAAAGAACTAATGTACAGAGCGGTGTTTGTGTGACGGAGCTGATGTACAGGCCGGTGTTAGTGTGGCGGAGCTGATGTACAGGCCGGTGTTAGTGTGGCGGAGCTGATGTACAGGCCGGTGTTAGTGTGATGGAGCTGATGTACAGGCCGGTGTTAGTGTGGCGGAGCTGATGTACAGGCCGGTGTTAGTGTGATGGAGCTGATGTACAGGCCGGTATTAGTGTGGCGGAGCTGATGTACAGGCCGGTGTTAGTGTGATGGAGCTGATGTACAGGCCGGTATTAGTGTGATGGAGCTGATGTGCAGGGTGCTATTTGTGTGACGGAGCTGCTGTGTAGCTATTCTGGTGGTCTTACTGACATGATCATGTACATGATGCCAGTCAGGCATGAGGCTCTTCTCCACTGTATCCATGGCAGCAGCCAGCAAACCCCTGGCAATGTGTTCACCTTGAATTTGGAAGGCTACCAGGGAGTCATGTGCATTCTGAATGGCCTGAATGGCCTGAAGGTTAAGTCGGACCTTCTTTAATCTCAGAAGCAACAGTCCAAGGCTTTGAAGAAGATGTTTGGGTGCTTAAGGCTGCCTGAGCAGGTTGGCATGGATAATAGCCCGTCATTTGTATCCAGGGAAATGGAACAATTGGTACAGAACAGTGGGATTAAGAAAATGATTCAAACACTCAAGCATGAAGAGAATGATTCAAACACTCAAACATCACACCCCTCTTAAACACCAATTCATAATTTTCTGAGGGTCATTAAAAGTAAAAAGAGGACTTTTAAAATGAAGTATTATGTTGTTATGTGCAACCCCTGTTGTTATGTGCAAGATGTCCTTGAAGAACCAGTACCAGGCAGTTCCAGTCGCACACATTCCCGTGAGAATCACTGTTCAGCATCACGTCTTCGAGTAAAATGTTTTGAGTTGGAGATAATGGTGGATAACGATGGAACTGTGGGAGTACTGGGAACATAATGGTAAAAACACCAAAGCATGGTCTAATAAAGAAGGACAGTGCTGTAGGAGTGACCTTGACAAATACGTCAGTGGTACAAAAACGTGTATAAGAGTGTGAGGCTTTTCTCCGTTGGTCAGACCTCCTCCGGATGATGCCTCGTGTAACCTGTGACATCAAACAAAGGACCAGCTATTCTCTTCCACTGATTCAAGATTCTGTATCTTTAATTTCTGTTACTGAAATGTTATTGTAGCAGTTAAAATTAATATGTGGTAAATTAAGGAGCCACAGTTCTTACTCAAACATTGCCCCCCCATATATCACCTGGAACATCACCTGCATGGCTATGAACAAGCAACTCCACGCGTACCTGGACGTACTGAGGCTCACACCTACTCACACATTTGTCTATGGAAGAACAAGCTCATCACTGTGAGAAGTGTTCTGAGGATTGGCAACTGTCTGAAGGTGACCTGGTCTTTACCTGCAACTACTCTAAGAGAACTGCACATGAGCAGCTGTGTTCCCAAGACAACCGTGCTTGACAGAGGTATATTGGGCAGCTGTTTTCCCATCATCCTGCCATGACCACAGAGGCAAGAGAGTCAGACTTTGCCTTCACAAGCGATCTGGTCCCATGACAACAACATGTCAAAATTTACAGGCCATCCTCCAAAAGCAACATCTAGACTCTACCTCCAAGTTCAGGAGAGACTCGCTCAGTGACTTCGGTACCCACATACTGATAAAACCTGCAGAGGAGAAGAAATCCTCCACAAGATCTTAGTTTGTTAAGTTTGTAAACCCTCAAAAGTAAAGCACAAAAAAAATCCCTTGGGGTTTTAGCTGGAAAGGGAGTCTTCTGTCCCACACTATGGGCTGTTTGTCACAACTAGACCTAAATATTACTGTGAGCATATATTTTATTGGGGGTATGTAGTGTACTGAAAAGTAACTGCCATCAGCTGTAGTTCAGGGGATGATGGGAAATCTGTTGATGCTGACTCAACAGCAGATTCATGACCTTTAGGAACAGAAACAAGCTCATATTGCTGTCCTGTTGGAACCTGAGAAGCATGACTCCAGAATCACAGATAGCAGGTGTACTGCAAAATCATTAATCAAAATCATTAATCTAATCATTAATCTAATCAAAATCATTAATCTAATCATTAATCTAATCATTAATCTAATCAAAATCATTAATCTAATCATTAATCTAATCAGAATCATTAATCCTAACAGCCTCACCTGACAGGAATGATGTCCAATATGTTCTCCTCAGTCAGAGCTTATTAATCATTCAGGACATGTGATGATCAACAAGATACAATATAGAACCAGTATCTCCAGAATACTCCTGCATACATTATACATTATACATTACCTTCCTGGACCTTGTATGAGTTCTGTGTGTATAATGAGGTTAAGAGTCAAAGACCATTTTCAGTGTGTATACATGCATGCAAAAATTCATGACAATTACTTTCTGAGGGTAACTCACAATGATATATATGATACTCACAATGATATATATGATTTTCAGCCCTCACTATAAACTTCAGCAGACTGAAATTATTTGGATTTATGCATGAATAGCTGTAGAAGCAGTATTTGTAGTGGTATTATTGAATAAATGGTTTACACTGTGTGAATTCTTATGTTTAGTAACCAATGAAAAACCCAACATTTACAAAAGGAGTTTTAGCCCTTTCCTCTGTTTCTGTCTATCTATATTTCAGCGTCTTTCTCTGTTTCAGATCAGTTTTGTGAGATGGAAGTCTATTGCTGACTCTAAAATTCAGAAGGTGTTCTAGCTGAGCCACTTTATTATTGATTGTTGGATCACTGAGATTGTGCATTATCCAAAATCTTATGAGATCACAGATAGCAACACTGAAGCTCATGTGGAAATTCCTAATACAACTTGGAAATGTAGTGATTCCTCAGTAATGCAGTGCTCCACATTAAAGTGCATTAGTGTTTGGCAGTGAGGAGCTTTAGTGTTGTGTTTTATAGCTGTGAAGTGCATTAGTGTTTGGTATTACAGCAGTGAGGAGCTTTAGTGTTTGGTATTACAGCAGTGAGGAGCTTTAGTGTTGTGTTTTATAGCTGTGAAGTGCTTTAGTGTTTGGTATTACAGCAGTGAGGAGCTTTAGTGTTGTGTTTTATAGCTGTGAAGTGCTTTAGTGTTTGGTATTACAGCAGTGAGGAGCTTTAGTGGTGTGCTTTATAGCTGTGAAGTGCATTAGTGTTTGGTATTACAACTGTGAGGAGCTTTAGTGTTGGGCAATATAACTGTGAGGAGCTTTAATGTTGGGTATTACAGTTGTGAGGAGCTACAAGGCAGTTCGAGCTAATTAACCTTTCAGTCCTAATTAACCTTTACAATGAAATCTCCCAGTTTAATCTGAAGAGTGAGTTGAAGAAAACCTACTTTAGATGAAACATTTCACATGAGAAATGCAATTATGAGAATATGGTCTAATGGTACAGTGAACAATTATGTGCTCTCAAATACATTTCTTTACTGTCTAAGGAAAGATAGCAGAAAATTTATTTTTATATTTTTTTGAATAGCTAGTTATCATCTGGCTCTTGTTACAGCATAAGCAGCTCATTTTTCAAATGTGACAGAAACCAATAAGAACAATATTAAGTTCTTATTTATTACAGTATCTAATTTAACCAATCACTGAGCTGTAAATAATTTAACCAATCACTAAGCTGTAAATAATTTTCAGATTCATCCAGACCTTAGCAGCACCATGTTCTCAGACTTCTTCAAAAAGAAAATACACAAGTGGAAAAAGTATTCAATGTTCTGAGTGTTATATTATATTCACATATTCAGAGTGTTCTGAGAGTGTTCTGAGAATGTTCTCAGGAGTCATGTTCAGTATTATAGTGGTCTTGTCCTATTAGTCAACCCCATGTGTACATGGCACTAATCATCATATCCCGGGTCACATCATATATGATATATGATATGATATATGATACAGTAAATACAATATGTGTCACGTCGTGCTGGGCACGCAGACCTAGCGCCACGCCCACCTCCACTTCACTCAGACCTAGCGCCACGCCCACCTCCACTTCACACAGACCTAGCGCCACGCCCACCTCCACTTCTCTTCATTCATTGCCTCTTCATTCAATCACCCGTTTATCACCTACAGCTGACATCAATCTCCACTAATCATCTCACCTCTGTATATAAGCACACAGGTCTCACTATCGTATATATATATATATATACGATATATACGATATGATATATGATATGATACTGTATGATACGATCTATACAATATGATATATGATATGATACTGTATGATACGATATACACGATATGATATATGATATGATACTGTATGATACCTCTTCATGCACGATTATGTCTCTCTCCCATATTAAGCAAAGAAAAGGGTCAGAAAGGCCTCTGCTGTACACAGTACACAAAGAAAGACCTCCTCTGTACACAAAGAAAGACCTCCTCTGTACACACAGAAAGACCTCCTCTGTACACAGTACACACAGAAAGCTTTAATGTTCCATTCTAAGAATAAGAAAGACGTACATTTTTCTATTGCACTTCTTCACTGTAAGGACTTTATTAGAGTTGAGTTTATTAGAGTTTATTAGTTTATTAGAGTTGCGTTTATTAGAGTTTAGAGTTGTTACTAGTAGGTATTATTACACCTGCTGCCCTGCAGGTTTTTCCACTGAAACAACAACAAACTCAAGTGATTTTCCTTCGCAAGGACAATTCTGTCTGAATCTGGAATATGACTAATAAATTTGGGACTATTCTGATATGGATGGCTGGTGACCCTGATTTTAGGAGTCATTCATGCATGTTATCCCACAAGTGTAAAAGCCTTGTTTCTTCCTAATGAACTGTGAAAGCTGTGGAGTGTGTTCCAGGTTGGAGAGTTTCACTTGGAGAGGGACTGGACAGGAAAGTGATGTGTTCTTGTGTGATCTCATTTGATGTTTGGATGCTTGAGTTAGTGGTTAATAAACGTAAGTAGTCTCTTGACACTTCCCTGTTCAGATATTCCTCCTCTCCTGAAATACTATGAGAGAGTGTGAGATAATCTAGTCCTGTTTTACAGTCTAGACATGAGATGCTGCAAATGGTTACAGCCTGTGCTGTAGTCAGGACAGAAGGAGGGTTGATGCTTGAACACAGGGAACTGCATTACTGTCAATATGCAATTAGACAACTGTAATAGGATATCAGTGCGTGTGCACACATGCACACACACACACAAACACACACACAGCAAACTGGAGAGAGAGAGAGAGAGACAGAGAGAGAGGGAAAGAGGGAGAGAGCGGGAGAGAAAGAGAAGGCAAGAGAGAGGGAAAGAGAGGGAGAGAGAGGGAGAGAAAGAGAAGGGAAGAGAGAGAGGGAAAGAGAGGGAGAGAGAGGGAGGGAGGAAACACAGGAGGGAGCAGAACAAAAAAAACCATAAACTCATGTCTTCTACTTCAGCAGTGATACTATAGAACATCCATTATTCAAACACACACACACACATACACACACATACACACACACGAGTGGATGAGTGGAGCAGAGTGCAGATATGTGGCTCTGTGATGTCATTTTGCAGCATGTTGCACAACACATCCTGATAATCAGACATGCAATCAGACATTCATCAGAATCCTTGCAGCCTATGTTTTCAGGTAACAAAGTGCCTGTGTGTGTGTGTGTGTGTGTGTCTGATCAAACTGAAACATCATGTAATACACTGTTTAATGCTGTCTTTTCTTTCCTGTAGGAAATCATAAAGAGGAGGTGCTCTAGGAGCAGTGCTGTAGGAGGTGCTGTAGGAGGTGTTGTAGGAGGTACTGTACGAGCAGTGCTGTAGAAGGTGCTGTATGAGCAGTGCTGTAGGAGGTGTTGTAGGAGGTACTGTACGAGCAGTGCAGTAGGAGCTGCTGTAGGAGGTGCTGTACGAGCAGTGCTGTAGGAGCAGTGCTGTAGGAGCTGCTGTAGGAGGTGCTGTAGGAGGTGCTGTACGAGCAGTGCTGTAGGAGCAGTGCTGTAGGAGCTGCTGTAGGAGGTGCTGTAGGAGCAGTGCTGTAGGAGCAGTGCTGTAGGAGGTGCTGTAGGAGCAGTGCTGTAGGAGGTGCTGTAGGAGGTGCTGTATGAGCAGTGCTGTAGGAGGTGCTGTACGAGCAGTGCTGTACGAGCAGTGCTGTAGGAGCAGTGCTGTAGGAGCAGTGCTGTAGGAGGTGCTGTAGGAGCAGGTGCTGTTCAATGAGCTTCTACAGTAGCCAAGCTGACAAGACCTCTAAGGTCAGAGTTCTGCAGAGGGTCACAGAGAATACAGACAAAAAAGAGAGGAGAGTGGAGAGGAGAGGGAAGAGCAGAGGAGAGGAGAGTGAAGAGGAGAGGAGAGGAGAGGAGAGGAGAGTGAAGAGAGGAGGAGAGTGAAGAGGAGAGGAGAGGAGAGTGAAGAGGAGAGGAGAGGAGAGGAGAGTGAAGAGGAGAGGAGAGGAGAGGAGAGTGGAGAGGAGAGGAGAGGAGAGGAGAGGAGAGGAGAGTGGAGTGGAGAGGAGAGGGAGGAGGAAGAGGAAGAAGATATACTGTATAATAAAAAACAACTAGAATGAGTAAGGGAGTGTAAGAGAGTGTGAGTGAGTGTAAGAGTGTCTGTGAGTGTAAGAGAGTGTGAATGAGTGTAACAGAGTGTAAGAGAGCATGAGTGAGTGTAAGAGAGTGTGAGTGAGTGTAAGGAAGTGTAAGAGTGTGAGTGAGTGTAAGAGAGTGTAAGAGAGCGTGAGTGAGTGTAAGGGAGTGTAAGAGTGTGAGTGAGTGTAAGAGAGTGTAAGAGAGCGTGAGTGAGTGTAACAGAGTGTAAGAAAGCGTGAGTGAGTGTAAGAGGGTGTAAGAGAGTGTGAGTGTAAGAGAGTGTGAGTGAGTGTAAGTGAATTTAAGTGAGTGTAAGTAAGTTTAAGAGAGTGTAAGTCAGTGTAAGAGAGTGTAAGTAACAGACAGGCAGGCAGATGGAAAGAACTTCATCCATTAGTAGGAATGTTACACACACTAGTGGGAATGTTACATACTCTAGTGGTAATGTTACACACTAGTGGAAATGCTACATACACTAGAGTGAATGCTACGCATGTTAGTGGGAATGCCACCAGTTAGCAGGATAAACAGTGCATATCAAATCATTACAGAATTTCATTAATTTATATAACACATGCAATGTAAAGATGTAAAAGTAGAACAAAATTGAAAGTTTCCCCAGAAGGTATTCAAGGATGCAACTATAAACTCAAACTGATCATTTTAATTTTAAAAATCAGGCATTTGTCCTGTTAAGAGATAACAATGAACTGCTGCATGATCTTACCTCATTTGCATACACCCAATGGCTGTCTTTGGATGCCAGGTTTGTTTCTACAGCCTGAAGGGGAAGAAGAGAGGAGAGTATTAGTCACTGAGCCTTTTTCCTGTTAGCAGCTGTAGCCTCTACTGCAAATATTACCCACACAGAGGAGAACTGCAGTGACTCGTAACCCAGCTCTGTTATCTCCCTGTCAAATGTTATTCCACTGACAAACTTCACAATAAACAGACCCCCTGCCCTTCTCCTGCTGCAAACAGCTAAATTAACAAAGACTTCAAATGGAGTCCAGTGGAGTCCATTGGTCTCCAGTGGAGACCAATGTTTGGAACTACTGAGAACAATGTACTGATACACTACTGTTATACTACTGATACACTACTGTTACACAGTATTGTTACACTATTGATATGAGACTGTTACACACCACTGTTACACACTATTGATACACTGCTGTTGTACAGTACTGTATTAAATACTATATTACAGTGTTAAACTACTGATACACATTACACTACTATTACACTACTGATACACTGTTACACACTACTAGCAGCCTCCATCAGACTGCGGTGGTGTTGCACATGCTTTTTTTATTTGTGTTTTGTTTTCATGTCACACACTCAAGCCCTCTGTGTTTGCCTCTGTTTCCACATCACCTGTGTGTGATGATATTATTGCTATATCACCTGTGTGTGATGATATTATTGCTACATCACCTGTGTGTGATGATATTATTGCTACATCACCTGCGTGTGATGATATTATTGCTACATCACCTGTGTAATGATATTATTGCTACATCACCTGCATGTGATATTATTGCTACATCACCTGCGTGTGATATTATTGCTACATCACCTGTGTGATGATATTATTGCTACATCACCTGAGTATGATGATATTATTGCTACAACACCTGTGTGATGATATTATTGCTACATCACCTGCGTGTAATGATATTATTGCTACATCACCTGTGTGATGATATTATTGCTACATCACCTGCGTGTAATGATATTATTGCTACATCACCTGTGTGATGATATTATTGCTACATCACCTGTGTGATGATATTATTTTGTTGTCACTTTTATAAGTCTCTTGTGTTGTTAGGATCGACTGTGGGTCATTGTTAATGTTACACTGGATTTCTTTAGTTCTCTGGTTAGTGTGCTTCTATGTTCAGTTTCATTTTGTCCATTTTGTTAAACTCTTCATTTGGAGACTCACATTTTCCTGCATGTTCTAATGACTCAGTGGCTCTGAAAGTGGAACATGTATGGAAGTGTATTTAAGTGAATGGAACATGACTCTCATTGTTCAGGTGTGTGAACATGACTTTCACTGTTTAAGTGTGCGGAACATGACTCTCACTGTTTAAGTGTATGGAACATGACTCTCACTGTTTAAGTGTGTAGAACATGACTCTCACTGTTTAAGTGTAAAACAAGCAAAATATCACATTTGCTATACTCCACATCTAGTGCCTATAAAATAGGGTTCACTGGTTAATATTATAATCTGTAGATGACAATATTCATTCCACAGCTTTAATGCAATGTCCATTAGTATTAAAGTGCCTTGCAATGTAAAGCTAATTACATCTCTTACAAGTAATCCAGGAATGGATGCTATAAATTGATCCTTGTGTTCCAGTCATTTTAATGGCTGTGTTAATAAATGTACATGTAGAACATCTATAGTAGAGTGGTTGCAGGCCACAGTACTACAGTTATTATTTAAATGGTCATTTATCTCACTCTTGATGAGCATGACTGATGTTTTTATCTCATCTGTAGGAGATTAGTGGAGGATCCTTAAATAGAGATGTAGTCTCTGAATCATCCTGGAGGATTCAGAAGTGTTTCAGTATAATATCACCCACTGTTTTATTAGTGGGATGATAAATCAGTACCAAAGGAATTCCAGTTGTCTTCACAGTAGATTGTTTGTAGGTCAGTGCATCCACTCTCTGAACAGATCAAACATGAGCAAAGGAATCATGAAAGAAAATGAAATCATATCAGATTTATTTATATAGCGCTTTTTACAACAGTTGTTGTCTCAAAACAGTCTTACAGATGTCTGAGTCCAAACCCCCAGTGATCAGGCCAAGAGCAAGAGGTAAAAACCTTGGGAGGAACCAAGACTCAGGGAGGGGGAGCCCATCCTCTTCTGGCTCACACCAGTTACCGGAATCATCTATGACTCATAAACCCTAACCCTTACCCTAGAAAATGCAGTTATGAACATATCATCGCCTATGCTCAACGCCAAGCTTTCCCTGCAAAAATTGCATCCTTGGAGTCGATTCCGCCTAGGCTGCATTGGAGTAGCAATCTCCGCCGGCTTGATCCTGTGCTGGATGAAGGCATTATGAGAGTAGGTGGCTGACTGTCCAAAACTGCAATGCCTATGGAAACTAAACACCCCTACATTTTGCCCAAAGAGTCACACGTATCAATTCTTTTATTAAGACATATTCATGAGAGTAGTGGTCATAGTGGAAGAAACCACATGCTCTCAAAGCTCCAGGAAAGGTATTGGATTATAAAGAGCAATTCTGTAGCAAGAAAGGTGCTCTCAAGATGCATCCGATGTCGACGTCTGAAGGG
>JAOYMR010000464.1:0-11983 GCA_025802075.1 Tenebrosternarchus preto
GTAAAGCGGCTTTGTGACAACATGTGTTGTAAAAAGCGCTATATAAATAAAATTGACTTGACTTGACTTGACTAACAAGATTGCCCTCATTGAAAATTGTGCCCAAATAGTCTGTTTTATATGCTTTTACAACAGTATGACAGTCAGGTCGTGGTATATTCCTGTTTATTCCCACAGAGTGCTGAATGATCATCCAAAGGATCAGTAAAGGTGAAACACTATCTCTCATTAAATGATACTGTACCTATATTTTTTTTTTTAGAAAACAATTTCCACAGTATCTTTAAACTGTTAACCCTCTAAACTGTACTGCCTTTCAGTGCTAGTGACCATAAACTCATACTTAACACAGTACAGAAGACAACTTGAATAGGTTTATCTAAAATCCAGTGGAACTCACATTCCATTGAAGGTTTTTTGTATCCATATTGATCATAGGGTTTGTCCATTTTTACACAACATTATTAATTTGTTCCTTGGAATTCTTTTCAAATTTGATTTGTTCTTTTTTCTTTCATCACACAACACAGGAGATGGAAAATGCTGCCATTTGTCAAGCTGTCGCTATGGATACAACTGAGGTTACTTTGAGAGGTCCACTGGCCCAAATGCTGAGTAGTCCCCTTTGAACCTGGGACTATGTCAGAAGCAAGGAAGAAAAAAAGAATCAAATAATTTGCTACCAAATTATTTATGAAGCATTTTAAAAATTATTTTCGTCAGTGACCTTGCACCCCACAGCAGGGCCATCAGGCTAAGGATTTTCTCAGAAGCTCTGAAAAGAATGTTAATTATAAAAAAGATGACAGTATGACAGTAAACATTAACAATGTTCCTCCATGGCACCTCAATTCATCCATGAGGAGGTTTACATGGATTCCTTGGACACATAATGGTATTATATTCTAGATCACTGCCTGTTAAAGAAATAGTAGATGAAGCTGTGCCAGCCATTTCATACTGGTGTTCTAAATATCATCAGTAAATATAATAATGTAAATAGGCAAGAACCAGGCAGTGGAAACCGAGGTGACATTTCTAGCTAGATGTATACTGATGTATATTGCTAGCTGGCTTAAACCCTCCATTTATCAGAGTGGAAAGAGTAGCAAGGTCCATGAATCAGTGCCGTTACTAGGTTGCCACCATAATATGTTTTGAAATATAGTGCACAAAGCCGCACTGTTGTTTCACAGGCCAGTCCTGTAATATATGTTCTTAAATGGGGAACAGAGAGTGAATGAACAAATGAAACACTCCTTATGAAGCTGCAGGAGTGTGTATGAGTGTTTGTTTAAACTCCATTACACAGTAGTGCAGACATGATCCTGAATTATCAGACTTGACTATCCTGAAGTATCAGGCTTGACTATCAGATTTAATTCAATAATATGCATGGTGCAACACAGTCAAGCATTTGCACTTAAAAATAGTGACAAAACACACTTTTCAGCGGGCAAAATGTCATAAACTTTTATGTCATTAAATACTTCAGTGCTTTAGTGTTCAGCACGAATGTATAAGCATCATTTCTTTGATCAAGAGGAAGAAAATCAGTTCCCCAAGGCCCTGCAAGTTGAAAACCTCAGCTGTACGTTAGTGATACCTCACTTTCAAAGACTTTTTCTCTGACATTTCTGCCTTCTTCCCTTGCAACAGCTTGATGTTAGGCTGCAAATATCTGAAAGCTGGGACAAAGTGCTGCAGATCAAAAAGAGGTGCCAACGAGCATGATATGCAATGTGGGGACCTGACTGCTCCCAACTCGTACTCCTGGGGGGGGGGGGGGGGGGGGGATGGAGAAGTTCAGATTTTACACCATAAAATTGTCCCGCTTTTCCAAAAACTGAACCACCTGGATGTGTGTTCTGGATTTAAATGGCTTAAAGTGAAGTCAGAAAACATATTGAGTTCTCATTAAGAGAATGTGAGGAGAGGATTCCAGAGATTACAGATGAAATGTTATAGCTGGAATAAACACCCCTATAGAAGTACAGAATTTATAATTTCTCAATTTCTCTCAAAGTAGCCCTGGAGAAAGAGAGCATTCTACTACAGATCTTAAATAATGAAAGCCAGAATGTGACATGAAAAATTATAATCTGGACTACCTAGTACATAGTACAGGAAATGCAACAACAATTTACTATTATTGTTAGATTTGTATTAATATTATTTAATTACTGTGTTTATTTTAGGTGTATTTAGAACCAACTCTGAGTGAATAAAATTGGCAGTGTTACAATTGCTACACAGAAGGTCATCATCTGATAATGAAAATTGTATTCTGAACATTTCATACTTTCACTATAATGATTTGGTAAGTCATTTATATATGAAGTAGCATGGATTAAAGAAGAATTAAAATAATCTCATTTGAGTGTAAATGAATAATGCAAGTAATATACAGCCATGATAAAAATGTAATAAGGGGGTAATATTGTAACGAGGGGTAATGACATGTTAAATCAATAGTAACAAGTTCTACTTATCCACTAATTCTTAATTTCTTAGTTGTTACTGAATGTTAGGTTACTGAATTTAGGGATAACGTCAGTAAAAATGGTAAAACAAAGTTGTACTTATACATAAATTACATTTTACTTTTCTACTTTTTCAGTATATAATAAGTCAGTAATAAAGTGAATACCAAGTTGGACAATTTTCAAATTAAACTAGGGTTTTCAAATACTATGAGTATAGTTATTGTTGCAGGATGTGTAATATTGTGTGTATTCCTATTAGTAGAGATCTTTTTTTTACCTGTATCTTATTATCAGCTAGTTTGTCTCAGTGTTTATATCAGGTGTTCCTTAAGTGAATCTTGTTTCAGCACGTTACAAGTTCTGAGTCAAGTGTAGAGTCTGTTTTGTCTGTCTTGGTTTGATTCTGTTCTTGGGTTCCCCCCACTCTTAGTTTGAATTTGTTATGGTTTGAGTCTTTCTGTCTTTCATATATTAGCCTGGTTTCGACAGGGCACCTTGTCTTTGGTTAGTGGTTATATCAATAAACCTGCTGTCAGGCTGTGACCTTCCTTAGCGCCGGGGTCTACCTGGTCGCGTCACCTCGTTTTGTTATCCCGTTATTCCGTTCAGCTGCTCTGTCTATGATTACATTTGGTATTTGGTTCCATGTTTGCTCAGTTTGCTCTTGTCACTGGTCGCTGTATGTATAGTTGTGTCTTGATGTTACGTATCGGTTATCCGTTTTTGGGCTGTTTTTCTGGCTCTTCGACCCGGGACCGTATTAATGATCCTGATTCTGGATTTGTCCATAATTAACCTCGCTCTTCTCAGAGTTTGCGTCCGCCTCACTTTCGCTCAGCATTACACCTGCATTTGACTCATTCATGTGAATCATTACAGAAGACTTTGTTGAGAAAAAAAAAATGGATCCACTCAACTCAGAGGGAAAGGCAAACACAGATTGTATGAAACTTCACTTTTGTTACAAAACTCAACCTGTTGTATGCTTTCTGAAAGCCTGACCAATCCTCTACCACTTGTTGCATTTTCTTCTGTGACCTCTCCAAGGTTTTCTGCCTCAGGTGTAGCTCTCCCCTGAATACTATGACAGCTCACATGATAAATGTTAAGGGTTTGTTGAAACAGTGCATGCTATATATTAATAACCACCCTGCAGTGTTCCCCACTGAGATAGACAAGATACCCTTTTTTTCTGGAGACAGAATAAAGTGAGCCAGGACTGTATGTACTGTTTTTGATTCACCACTAAGATCCAAGTAATAACTTTTGACATGGGTACTAAAATAATCCTGGGAAAACAGGCAGATCGCACCACTGTCCAATAGGCCCTGGAGGATGCAAATGGAGTCAGGGAATTTATTCAGCTTTCAATTACCCTTAACTAATTGCAGGTAGAGCCACGAGCTTGCCTTTGATTCCTGTCTCTACTCCAGTACTCTCAGAAGTAAAATAAGATCCATATACACATGGGTCTTTTCAACACATGATGATTTCCTTCACAGTTCTAAAATTGGTATTGAGATATCTTTGGATACTGCTGCATGATTCGCAAATTTACCGGAGGCTAAACAAAGAAACAAAATGTACTGATCATTGTTTACAGAAAGTGGTAAGAATCACATTTACCCCTTGTCTTCACCAGAGACTTTGAAGGAGTATGGCCTCACACTACTTTGATGTGGTGGAGGTCATCTTAAACTAACCTATCACAGTCGCTCCCATTACGAGTAAGTCCTAAGCCTGGTGTAAACGGAGTCCTTCTGATTCATATATTTTTTCTGCCATGTTTGTTGTTTGGATTCAACAGATGAGGCTAACTCAAAACAGAATCTTTTCCTGAGTAGATGTATTGCTCTGCATACCTGCATACACACCTAGCAGCTCTTGGTTGATTATTTTGATTCTTTGCTGATTATTTGTTGCAACTGTGCCTACAACTCACTGGCAATACACATGGCACCACTAAGGGTATTACGCTTACATATGTGGATCTTAAGAAACTAAAATTTAGTTTGGACTGTTGTTCTTGTGGTGCCCGATGGTCAGACAGAGGAGGTTGGGCCCCCTTTTTTGAGTCTTGGCTCCTTTTAAGGTTTCTTCTTGTTCTTAAGAAATTTTTCCTTGCCACTGTTGCCCTTGGCTTTGCTCACTGGGGGCTTTGGCTCAGACATTTGTAAAGCTGCTTTGAGACAATGGTTGTTGTAAAAGCATTATAAGAATAAACTTTGACTTGACTTGACATAATAATTAACTTATTGGAAACAATATTCTACTTTTCATATAATGGTTGCTAACCAACCAGCCAAGGCATCTGAGAGGGAAACCTGCCCCTTAGCTAGGAATATAACTTTTTACAACCTACATAACTAAGATATTCTTGGGTTCTTCACACATTGCAATAATTCTCAGATTAACAATAATAATTTAATTGCAATAATTCTCAGATTAACTGCTGCAACTGCACATGCAACTTCTAATATTTAGGAGAAAAAAGTAAAAATAAATGAAAATGTGCCTTGTCTCCTAACATAATTATAATGGTATGAAAATATGCTAGTCGTGTAGATTGCATATATAGCATATATAACAACCACTAGTATCTCTTTACAAAGCATCGCTTACTTACCCTTGATGCTTGGAAACTTTGAAACTTGGTTATATTCACTCCCCTACTTTGCCTGCTGGTTTCTTTTTTTGTGAAAAAGATCAGACCATATGTAGACTTAATTCCCTAACTATTAAATACAGATATATTTCTCAAGTGAATGGAGCGATAGAACAAGTGAAACTAAACTGAATTTGCAAAACATATAAAACTTGTGGAAAAAAAAGAAAAATTACATTCCTGACCACTAGGTAACACTATACATGCCAGGTAATGTCAATTAGATGTGTAAATACGCCATCAGACGTTACATGCCTTCTTTAATGAGTTCCTGTGATATGTGTCACGGGAGAAGTCCCGGAGAGCTGCAAAAAGCTGGACAGGACTTCAAGTACGTAAAGTAAAATAACTATATTTTCGGTTTCGTTATACAAACAACAATTATTAACGCTTTCCAAATGTCGGCGACATTGTGACAAAGACTGGGTGACACATACACGCTTTTATACACTTACCCTAACAAGACACAGGTGAAACGTATAACAACGAGAACAATCACACACACCACACCCACAACACGTCCAGACGTACACATGCGAATCACTAGACTGACAAGACAACCGAACACACCCCCAACACAGACACGCCCACACAGACACGATACAGGGTTAAGCGGCCAGGGCGGCCACCATGACAATATGTTATTGGGCTATGGGCGGTAGTCTACATAGATGACATACTCGCTTATTCCTCCACTAAGCAGAGCATGTTCAACATGTTTGTTCTTCTTCAGAACCCAGATTCAAGAGGTTTCTTGACGCTTAGACAGCCAAGTAAAAACGGAGAAATGCAAATTCCACAAGCATATGGTGTTTTTTCTAGACTTTGTGCTAAAAGAACATGGTGCATGGACAGGGAGCTCAGAACTGAGGGGAAGCAGGGTAATAAAGACATGTTCAGCTCCAGCAGTGGATGGGTGGGGCAAAGGTGGTGGCTACAAGAATGTGGAGTGGGTTGAATCCCTGAGGTAGAGTGTCCAAGAGCAGTCTTCTTCATGTGACTTGGTATTAGGCCTGAGAAGAAATATTTGAAAAGAGGCTAAGATCTGCGGGGTAGTGGGAAGCTGGAGGTGGTTAGTAACCAGTTGATGAATCAAACTATTGTTCCAGTCATCTGGTGAGTCAGTGCAGAAGCAACAGAAGAACCAACCAATTTCCCAACTAAGCATCTCCACCTGCCCTTTTGACTTGGCTAGTGATAAGGCTCCTTTTTATGCCAAGATGCTCCATGAAGGACCCCCACAACCTCAGTCACATATATCCACACATTGTCCTACGGGATCCTAAAATGGCAGCACACATCTTGGAAAAGTACATCCACCATTTGGTACACACTGGGCACACCTGGCATAAAGACAGGGTTCAGGGGGTCAAACAGGACCAGAAGACTGGTACTGGTCAGTGGAAAGGTGCAATAGGATGTGTGCCAGGTATAGAGAGCACCAGCGCAAAAATACACCCCATAATGGTAAGGTTTTCACTGTATTCCTTCACCTTAGAAAGCTTGGAGTTGCAAAGGATAGCATTGCCTGGGTGATGGAATGTGCAGTGTGGTTTGTTGTAAAGTTGACTGATTGTAGCAGTGAAAAATTGTAGCTGTTGACTTTGGAATTCTAGTTGTTATTGTTGACCAGGAACTTCTTAAGGCTGACTTCGCCTGCAATTGTCACTCGTACATTGTCAGCTTCTCTCTCTTTGATGTAGCCTTCTATCACAAATGTAGATAAACTAGGAAGCTAATTCAATATGAATAAGGCTATTATTACGATATCTGCCCTTGCCTCCTCGCTTGTCCCGTGTCTGTGTCATGTTAGGTGTGTGTGTCAAGTATGCTGCTTGATCTCACATCGATGTTCCATGTTTAGTGCTCGTATGAATAAAGCCTGCTTGTGTCTCGTGCTCGGCATTCCTGCTTCTTCCCTCTTTAAGCTCGAAAGCTCAACATTACAGCTATAATAAAAACTTAGGATAAACTAAATCATCCTAACACTTCTTTCTGTGGTGGAAATCAACACTTTTGAGACTTGCATATCCTCCCTTAGAGAAGGGGAGATCCAATAAGCTTTTCCCCTTCAATTTAATATCCTTAAAACTCACTGAAGCATCACAAAACTATGGTGTTGATTATAGAGTCTTTGAATCTGAATGAGGTACTGGCTAGAAATTGCTGTTGAGTTTAATGATGAAATAACCTCCAAACCACTTTGTCTAATGAATGAGTGATTTTTTTCTGCAGAAAGTTCTGCATTTGTAGTGGAGAGGTTACAAATGCATGTAGCTCATTTCCATCATATGGTGGTATTTTCTTCAGTATATAAAAACACTTAATTGTGAGATGTACTTTCAAAGAACCTGGTGTGAGCTGAACACCAAATGGTCTTAACACAAATGGTTAGCAGGGCTCACTCTTACAAAATTAAAGAATAACATTCAACTAAATACAGATTTCAAACAACTTAAACAAAGTAATAATGACAAAATAATAAAAAACAATAAAATTTAAACCTACTACATCAACATTCTTTCCTAGTCTTTTCCTAGTCCCGTTATAAGAATCTACAATATATAAAGTTGATGAAATGCCAACAAATTCTTTATAAGCCCAACGAGAGCTTTTCTGTACCTCATTGTGCCACCTCTTTGTTAAAAGCCGATGCCCTCTATAGACTACAGCAAGTAGAGTCCATATCCCACATGGAGTATCCCATACTCATTCATGCTCACTTTTTGGCTCCTGTGCTTTGGAACATTTGTGGACTACAACAGGAGTTTTCCACACCAGAATGTCCTCAGAAAAGAGTTTATGTGCTCTCATCATTAAATCAACAAGTAATTGTGTGTGAACATACTAGCTCTAGTTCTGGCCACCCAGATAATCAGTGTACTACTCAACACATAAGGAAAACACTTTGATGGTCACTTTTAGACCACAGTGTTTTGCAATACGTGAGAGAATGGCACATGTATGCTAAAGATAAGTCCTTGCATCAGGACCTCACAAGATGACTAGAGGTGTTATCAATACAACACCAACCATGGTCACAATTAGAGAAGGACATTGATCTACCCTCCTCACATGGAATCACCGTTATACTGGTTGCCATAGACAAATTTTCCAAAACATGCTGCTTGATCTCACTACCTGAACTCCCCATCACTCTTGAAACAGCTGAGTTACTATTTCAGTATGTGATAAGGTTTTATGGATTACCAGAGGGCATAGTGTTAGACAGAGGCCAGTGTTTTATTTCTCACGTTTGGAAAGTGCCTTCTTCCTGTATGAACATTAATGCTAAGCTAACCACAGGATATTTCACCCAGTCTAAAGAACATAACCCATACATTGTCCTGTTGTTGTGCTCCTATTGCAATCACACTCAGAATAACTGGAGCTATTTCATATTGTTGGCATATTATGGTCAAAGTCTAGTGGGGATTAAGACAACAACACCTCCAGACTGACCAGCAAAAGACCAGCAGCATGTTAACAACCTAATTAAAACATCTGGGTAAGACTGAAATGACCTTCCATGAAACTCACCCACACGTAAACTGTTCTTTTGAAAATGTCTGAAAACACCAAAATGTCTGAAAACACCAATGTCTTTTGTCGACACTAGTGACTCCGCCTCCCTGGCACACACCCCCTTGAAATAAAGGGAAAGACTTCTGTAATGACAAAGTACCAGTTGCTGAAACTAAAATGATACAAACCATAACAAATCAAAAAACACCATCCAAAACAAATCTGAGAAACCATAAATAAATCCCAAACAGATACAGGTAAGCAGTTGTACAATTCTAAAACTAGGCTTTGCAAAGATGCTCCTGAGGAATAGAATACAAATACTGAGACAAATTGTCTGTTAATGACATTAAGTTGAACAAAGAGAGTTAGTTTCCTGGTGATGGAGCCCTCTGCTGGTGTACAATTATGTGACATATTACAATTAAGGTTTCTAACCAAAGCTTGTTGCAGAAAACACACTCAGGAATAAATAGTGCAGATTATGCAGAATGTGGAATTGAGATGAAAACATAGAGAAGAAGCAGCATTATGGACGGGTCTAGATAAGATTTGTTGACTAATCATAAACCAATGGAAGCCTAATTTCATGAGTGTTTAAAATTCTTTGATGGGGCCTTTGGTTACAAATTGAAACAGGAAAGGACAACTAAAAATATAGTTATTTGAAAAGTAAGACATATTAAATATGGTTAGTATAATGTATTAAATTTCTTGTGCATGATTGTATTACTGACATTGTACTAAATGTACTACACATTGTGATAATTGTAGTAAGGATATTCTGGAAGTGTTTTTACTAGGCACCTATTAATCTTTTCTCTTTTATGTTTTACATCACAGTAAAATAAATGCATTTTATGCAATAGTGTAAATTCAGTAAATTCAGCCCCCCCCCCAACACACACACACACACACCTTGTTCACAGCCTTAAACTGGATTACTCAAAAGTCCTCAAAATACATCTACAGATAACAAAACAAAAGTGGCACGTACGTATGCTTCAGGGAGTTGTTGGGCAGGCATACATCTCATAGGACATCCTAAAGATTTTTTCCCCCTTTCTGCCTAAGATTTATAGATGAAGTTGACTGACCTCACTAAATTATTGAGAGATCTACTTTGAAAGGTAGCCTTGAAAAAGGCTTCAATTAGGTTTGCTACAATGCCTGTCTCACTTGCAGTTGCTATCTGAAGTTAGCTGGATAAGTTAATATATACATAGACAGTGACATTTTACTAATAATGCCATAGCCTTTTCTTCTGAATGCTGAAAAGGGCCAGGCTGCTATAGGCCAGCCCCTCTAGTGACATTTCATTGGTCAGATTTCCTGTCATTTCGCTAATAGACTCAATTTACACAACCCGTCAAAATATAACTAGTCAAAATATAACCAGAAGTTCTCTGAAGGATTAGAAGGGCCTTACTGCACTCCACGTGACCAAATATCACTGTGCATCAAGCTCTGTATTGAAAAAGAAGCTCTTTTATAGGAATGCAGATATTTATGGCTCTGTAGAAAGGTTAGAGAATTCCATTGGCTTCATAACTGAAGTCAGTATTCATTTGCTGATAAAACTGTGTTAGAAAGAGAAGGCTAGTATATTTCTGAGTGTAGCCACAGAACTACCGTATTGGCTCTTGATATGTAAACTTATTTACATATCAGTTTGGGGTTACCTCCATCACTCTCCAATTTTCATATGTATTTGTTCGCATAATTAGGGTGTATTTTATATGCATATGTACGTTTTTACAGCAAAGGTGCTTTTTGAGATGAAGAAGCTTTTTATCAGCAAAAGCCTCATTAAAGTTAATCTTACTTCACCAACATTATAAATAATTACTTAAATAAGTCACAAGTATGCCTATTACTCAATCAATTTAAATTCAGTACACTGTATGAAATTAGTATAACACTAACTCTAACCAACATGGATGTCATAATATTGCAAACATTCTTCACATTTTTCCCCTTTCATGAAAATATTCTGTCATGAAAATATTCTGAATGTTACATTAATCTAGTGATATGATGTCTACCACATCTAAAAAAAAACTAGTACAAACAGCACATAGCATAAACCAGGGTAAACTGAAACCAACCAAATGCAGACCACAGTAAGTAAAAAGACAGATAAAGAACACAAAAACGCTAAAAGTAATCATGAGAAGAAAACACTTATCATGCTACGTAAGAAATGCTATGTTCCCTCTGCTACGTTCATGCTGCGTTCTCTCTACTACGTTCATGCTACATTCCCTCTACTACGTTCATGCTACGTTCTCTCTACTACGTTCATGCTACATTCCCTCTACTACGTTCATGTTACATTCCCTCTATGTTCATGCTACATTCCCTCTACTACGTTCATGCTACATTCCCTCTACTACGTTCATGCTACGTTCTCTCAGCTACATTCATGCTACATTTCCTCTACTACGTTCATGTTACATTCTCTCTACTACGTTCATGCTACATTCCCTCTACTACGTTCATGCTACATTCCCTCTACTACATTCATGTTACATTCCCTCTACTACATTCATGCTACATTTCCTCTACTACGTTCATGCTACGTTCTCTCAGCTACATTCATGCTACATTTCCTCTACTACGTTCATGCTACATTCTCTCTACTACGTTCATGCTACATTCCCTCTACTACGTTCATGCTACATTCCCTCTACTACATTCATGCTACATTTCCTTTACTACGTCCATGCTACGTTCCCTCTACCGGTGGCCACACCCATAAATGACGGCAGGGAACACATGGACTGTTTGTTCTCTGTCACTTGTTGTTATGTCCATGCTTCCCTCAGGCAACCTGGATTATCCATCAGCCACCTGAGGGTGATTATGTCATTATGATGTGTGTATTTACACCATGTTCTCTAACTGTTTGTCATGTTGCAGGTTTTATGTTAGTTCGTGCACCTTTTATGTTTGTTTTTGTTTTCATTAAACTCTTCAGTTGAAGACTTGCATGCGCTTCTTTTTGTGTTCTGTGATGCTGCACAGGCTTCGTACATGATAACACTAAAGTAAGCATGAACCTTTTCTATATCTGTCATTACATTTTGTTTTATCGACTTAAACAAGTTACATTACATGTTACATCAAATATTATAACATGTTCTAGGAAATATCTTTAGGGTGCACTATCAAAAACTTGAGAACAAAATCAGCATATCCATCATCTACATTGTAAATTAAGCACATACACTATATTGCCAAAAGTATTTGCTCACCCATCCAAATGACTGTGCACCAGTGCACAAAGCAAGGCCCATAAAGACAT
>JAOYMR010000466.1:0-11977 GCA_025802075.1 Tenebrosternarchus preto
CTCGTCCTTTTCGCACCCCGAGTTCTCGATATATCTATCTTTCTCTATATAGTTCTCTATCTCTCTCCCTCTCTCTCTCTCTCTCTCTCTCTCTCTCTCTCTCTCTCTCTCTCATATATGCCTCCCTGTCTGTCTACCTCTTAAACACTATGTCTGCTACCACACAGGATGCTTGTACAGCTCCAAGACTAATTGAGCCACTGCCGTTTGTTTCTTTTCCATCAGTGGCAGGAAACGCGCTGTAATTGGAGCGCAGGAAGTGTGTGATGGAGGTTTTGGATGTGGTTGAACGTTGATGTTGCTCTGCCCTTACCCACGTCTCCCAGGTCGCACCCCCTGGAGTCGAACAGGAGTCGTTGTGGGCTGTGACCCAGTTTAAGTTGCCCTGTGTAGTGTTGCTTGATGTAGGGTTATCCAGTATCTGAGTAAGTTACCTGGATGGGGAGTTGTCCAGTTTAGGTGTGACTATTTCCCAGTGTGGTGATCTTTGCTTCTCCTGTACCATGATCCTGGAGAGTTGAAAGCTGCTCCTTGGCTGCAGGCCCATGCAGCTATACCTCAGTGAGCTTTGGCTCCAGTGGACACCAGGGCTGAGCGATGTGTTGTTCGTTCATCATAATCGCAACTTTTTTCGTTACCGATTTTTATCGAAGTCGTGCCTTGTGAGTGTTCTCTGGTTCTCTGCCTTGGTAGGCTGTGTGGGTTTGTGAATAAATAATCAGAATTGGACAAACAAGTCATTTTGGTCATCAGCTCAAATTGGTATCATAGTGTGTAAAACTGAAGTTGAGATGTAGGTCACATGGGTTCATCTGTGAGATGTGGAGCTCATGCTCCTTGCACTGTTGGAAAGGGCCCAGAGGACCAGGTTGGGACCTGAATTTTAAGTGAATTCTCACATCCAACACCTGCAGCAGTAGTTCCTCCCAAACCATGTTTAGGTTGGGGTGAGCTGGGGTCAGGTTAGGGTTGGGGTGAGCTGGGGTCAGGTTAGGTCTGGGCTTAGCTTGGAATAAATGAGGATTAGCATTGAGGTTGGCTAAAGTTAGGCTCAGCTAGAGTCAGGCTTAGGTTTGGCTAGTATTAAACAACACTGTTATGACTGACATTTCTCACACCAGGATACTTTATGGAACGCTGTAATTTGAAACATCTAGTCATAACAATTGTTTATCATATTTAACCGTGTACTCAATGTTTGGATTTAGTTCATGTTGTGCAGAAAGTTTATTGGCCAGCAGGTGGCAATCTTCCTCCACCGAGTGGCCACTGCTCAGACGTTCACTTACCCGACGGTTTCTGAGATGACTGTACTACTCTCCCGAAACCAATGATGTCAGACTTAATTCATCAGAGCAAAGGGGGGGGAGGTCTAACCAACTCTGAAAAACAGCATATGAGCCCTGTCTGAATGTTGACCAGACAAGTTAGCACTCAACACCAATGTGAGCTGTCAGGTGACAATCTGTGCTTCCTGAGGTAATTAATTATTGAAATAAATTAATAAATATAAGTGTGTGTGTGTGTGTGTGTGTGAGTGAGAGAGAGAATATATGTGTGTATATATATATATATATATATATATATATATATAAAAAATACACATCTTAAAATATACACACACAATTGTATGCACATAGACAGATAAATATTTTATGTGTCTATATATATTAACGAGACCTGCCTTTCAGATAATATATCCAAGGGAAATAGAGGTGGAAATCACACGCGTTGTGCACACGCACCCACGGCGTCTCCGTGTACTTAAGTTCTATCTTCTCTCCACACTTTATTTTCTTTCATTCTCCACAAATCATGAATTGCCATTTTACGTGAGTGACCTCAACAATGGTTTGGCAGAATTATTCATTTATTATTCATCAAGTGAAAAACCAATTAAACTGCTCTTTTCTGCGTTTGGGGGGGGAGGCGGGATTTCTCTTAGGGGGGGAGGGAAGTGTGCAGTGTCCGTGCTCTTGTGTCACACGTTTTTTCCAATTAGGCCCAGATTAAATGGGTCTTTTGTCAGTAGCTCTTTGAGGATGTGTGCAGTTCGGTCCTGGCGTGATGGTAATTGAGGGGTTGTTTTTGTGTTTGTCCACCCATAGATGGCACTGTTGCTCAACGCAGCACAGCACGTCTGCAGTAGACACCCCCCCCCCTCCAAACCACCATCCCAAAACCCCCTGGTTGTGCGCCAGACGTTGACTTCATAGAAAGCCGTCTCTCGTTAACTCCCTTGCAGGGAAGGAGAGAAACATTGTAATGATGATTTACATAAAACGGGTAGCGTAGCCTGTCAACACTAACTGCCAACGGTCTCCACATCCTTGTTCCACAGAGGTGGTTGCAGGACACGCCCTTCTTACGGGACTTAAAGGTTAAACCATGGCTTTGTAGCCAGTACGAGTTACATGATTGACAGGTTATTTTTTTGTTTTTGATTAGTTTTGTTCACATTTTCTGTGCTTGGTGTTTACAGTGGCTCGGTCTGTGAGGGGTGCGTTGGCTGTCCTGTATCCTCCGGAACGCTGAGCTCCGGTGTGATTGGTTCCACATGTGGCAGTGTAGTAGTGTTTTGTCTGAATGTGCGGGTATACCTAGTACTGCTTCCCATTCATAAAAACAAGAGAAGGAAGGTGGAAGGGAAAAAAAAAAAATAAAAACTTTCGCTCGTCTTGCCGCGATTGGCCTAGCGGCATCTACGCAGCGGCGCTCGTCTCTCGGAGACGGCCAATGAGGGCCGAGCCCTGGCAGCTCCTCGTGGCTGAGGCTGCGCTGTGGGCGTGCGATGGCCGTGCAGATGCTGCAGATGAGCTGCTCTCTCTCTCCCACCTCCTCCCTCCGGTCTGCCGCTAGGCTCGCTCCCACCCAGCCCCGAAGAGGGGGGGGTAGATGGTAGGGGGGGGGGGAGGAGGGGGAGGGAGGGGTGTGCGGGAAGTTGGAAGAGGAGGAGACTCCGGAGTAGAGAGCGAGTTGAGGTTCAGACCGAGCTCGCTGCCGGGAGCGCAGTCCGGCACCTCCGTGTCTCCAGAGAGGAGCGAGGAGCCGTGGGCCACAGCCGTACACGCGCGGTGCCTCACCGGAGGAGCTGCCCAACCTTTCCAACTGTACCACGTCTGCCTGCTTTTTGTCTGCCTGTGCTCACATGTTTGTGTGCAAATGGTTTGTTTGTTTGTTTCTGGAAACCCCCTTCAATCTAAGAGGAGGAAACTTAAACACTTGTTGGAATAATATTCTGTGTTCCAGAACTGGAAGTGTTGCCTGATTGTGTCATGATGTAGCAGTGTGGATTTTTGGTGAACATGCTGAAAAGCAGTTCACAGAAAATAACACAAGTATTTGTGATTATTAGCTGTTTTAATATTTCAGTAGGGAGTTTAATATTTGAATGTGAGGTATATTCATAATTAATGTCATACAGATGTTTTACTGGTAAAGACATACAGACACAGATCGAGAGGAAGGGAGGGAGGGAGAGAGAGACACACACACACACACGTTTTTGTCTCCTGTACTCTCCAGTGATCCAGGTGTCCTAGAGTTGAGTTGTGATCCTAAAGTATTTCCCCCACAGCCCTCCTCACAAGTTCTCCACTGTGTTGAGTGTCGTCTCTAAAACCAAACCTCATTCTTTCCCAAGCAATTCCGAGTTTGTTTCTAAGCGCCTGCTGTTATTTTCACATATCCCTGAAATAATCCCTTCATTAAACCTCTGGACTAATAAAATGTTTCCAGCGCACATCCTGCTGTGTGTGTGTGTGTGTGTGTGTGTGTGTGTGTGTGTTTTTGTGTGATTATGAGAAAGGAAACTGAAATAGTTTACCTATTGCATATGTCTACGTGAGACCATGCTGCGAAAGCCCTGCTGGGATCAGTATTGGCGCTTTGCCTGACGTCCAGCCTCCCTGCTCACTGTGGTCGCACTGATCACAGGTTTTGGCTCCTTGGCAACGCGGAGAGCAACGTGGACGCGTCGTCGTTGGTAACTGGTGTGGCCTGCAGGCTCACAGTGGGTGGTGTTCATCCCCCCAGGGGCTCACTGTTGGCCTACTGCTAATGCGAGGTGGAGGTGGAGATGGAAGGAGATCTCTACTTGTCAACCACCTGTCGATCTGCTCCAGTGCTACTTTAACTGAAGATCTTTTTGAAGTATCCTCTTCTGTGTCCTTGACCTTGCATGGAGGATGGCCTGACCCCGCCCCCTCAGGCAGAAACGCTGACCTGGGATCAGTTTTGCCGTGGAACATGCAGGTACTTCAAGTGTGTCCATAGTCTTGTTCTCGCGTGTTTTTTTTGCCTTTCAGGTCCTGTGGGTTGGTCAGGCTTATTCTCATGACTTCAGTACAGTGATGCATGGTGATTGGCTGATGCCTGATGGAGAGGAACCCGAATGATGAATCGGACTAGAGACTGATAAAATTTGTCATAACCCAACAACACCTCACCCCCAAATGGCCTTCCGATGCGTATTCACCAAAAAAGCGCTCCAGTTGCACCAGTTTAAATCCCCTTATGGTAGGACTGGGGCCTACTTTACCAGGGCGTGAACAGGTGGTGTTGTACCCGCCCGTAGGGGTGTGGTTCAGCTTGCCACCCGGTGTCCAGGGTCCACGTGTCCCCCGCCCTCATCGATGACCTACGTCTTGCTCCTCAGGAGGGTGGATGCTCCTTGCGTGTATCACGCACTGCCCTGCTACACCCAGTGGCTTTGGTTCAGCGGGACGATTTAAGAGAAGCGTAGCTTGGAAGTGGTGCAGTTCTGTGCTCAGTTCTGGGGTTTTAGAAACGCGCTGGTGTTGGGAAAGGCACTGGGAACAGGCTTCAGTTTATTCTGGAAAGAGAGGAACTTTTTTGTTTTACCCAGTAACTTGGGTGGAAAAGTCACAGAAGTTGCCACAGCAGCAGCCTTGTGTTTGTATCCTTGCCGTGTTGTGTACTTGTGTACTTGTGTTGTGTACTTGTGTACTTGTGTTGTGTACTTGTGTACTTGTGTTGTGTACTTGTGTACTAGCGTGCTTGTGTTGTGTACTTGTGTACTTGCGTGCTTGTGCGCTTGTGTACTTGTTGTGTTGTTGTGTGCTTGCGTACTTGTGTGCTTGTGTTGTGTACTTGTGTACTTGTTGTGTGCTTGTGTTGTGTACTTGTGTACTTGCGTACTTGTGTCCTCGTGTTGTGTACTTGTGTACTTGTTGTCACGAGGGTTCTGCATTTGTGTCCTTGTGGGGAAAGGAAGAAAAAAAAAACCCTAATTCTGCTTCATGAAGAGAAAAAGAAAAAAAATAAATCTTTTAGCTTCTCCACAAAAGCAACCGTAATTAAATTGGCCTTGAAGACCTGGGGGGGGGGGGGGGCAGGTTCACAAACCAAACTCGGGCTTGTTTGGAACCAAATGGTGATGTGGAGCAAGTGTTTCCAAGGCAGCCTTTAAAATCCATTCTCTCTCTCCTTACTGTGTTTTTCATTTCTGTTTCTTTGTTTTACTTCTCTCGGACGTACTGGTGGTTCTCTCGGACGTACTGGCGGTTCTCTCGGACGTACTGACCGTTCTCTGCCCAGCAGTTTTAATGCCTGCATCACCCTGAGAGGAGAGCAGGACGTGACCTGAGAGGACGGAACTCCTTCCGGGTCGGTGGTGCCGAGGACGTCCAGCTAAACGAGACCGCCAGTTAGAGAGGGTCGTTTGATCTGCGCAGGTCTTTTAACCCTCCATTAGCGTGCTGGATTCTCACAGATGCCGTCGTTTTAACTGCGGAGTATGGATTTTGTTCAGAGAGAGGCAAAAGTTAACTAAGTAAATATTGTATTTTGAGTTTGACGGCATCCATAGCCTGGTATTGATTAGGCATTAGTGACCCGGTCGGCGTTCGATTCTTGGAGGCTCTGCTGAAGTGTCCTTGAGCCCAGGATTTTCCCAGTAGCCCCGGCTGGTGACGTTGGTTCCTTGCGACGTTTAATTTTTTTGCTGAAGATTTTGCGGCTGTGATGGCGGGTCAGTTCCGAGCCGCTGAGCCTGTGGAACCACGGGTTGGACCGGGCCGGGCTCCACTTTACCCCCTTACAACCAACCTTCCCTTTCTCCACCCCCTCCACCCACCCAGCGGGTGGAACTAATCAGGTGCTGTGTGCAAATGTAGCCCAGACTGTTTGCGTCACCCAGAGGAACCTGTGGTCAATTTCCTTTATTAGCGGTTGATTGTTTAGATTTATCTGTGTGTGTGTGTGTGTGTGTGTGTGTGTGTGTGTGTGTGTGTGTGTGTGTGTGTGTGTGTGTGTGTGTGTGTCCATGAACAGCAGTAGCAGCAGCTGCAGAGAGAGTAAATACCCTTAACACTCGTTCGGATTATCCATCACTGTCAGGGCTGGGGTGTGTGTGTGTGTGTGTGTGTGTGTGTGTGTGTGTGTGTGTGACTGCTCCTGACTTCATCCGTTCATGCACCATCACCCCCATGTTCTTCTCTGTGCCGGTGTGTGTTAATAATGAAGCACGTGTAAATTTCATGGATCTGGCAACGTTTCAATCACGCCGTTCCTGACCCCTTTTTTGCGGAGGTAGGCACGCGTGTCGCTTTCTAGGGAGCAGCTCTCCGTCCGGCGCCTCCTCACGGACGTCGGCCGCGAAAAGGTCACGTGGAGGTTTCAGCTCGTCTAGCTGCACAAAGGCCGACCAACGGGGAAACGCAGACGTCCGAGCGCTCGCTCTCAGACGCCGTTTGTACCGTGCGCATCTTTCCTTCTGTTTGTACGCTTTATGAGAGGGAGGCTGAACCCAGAACAGTTTGAGGCAAAAGTTTTCTGACACAGACGTCGTTTGAAGCGTCGTAGAGAAGCGGGGTAAGTTTCCCGCCGCACGCCGTCGTGCGGTCGGTTGCCGTAACGTCCATCCCTTAGCAACAAGGCCCTTTGTTTTTGCTTCCTACCTCAGGGTTCCGGTCCTCGCCGCCTCCTGGGCCTCAGCCAGGCTGCCTTAGCACGGCCCCCCGTGACCTCAGCCGACCCCCGCCTCTTTGTTTTTGCGTGGCTCTCCTTATCAGTGACTCGGAGGAGATCATCTCACTGTCTTGAGCGTTTGCCAAAGAGTGATGTCACTGTGTTCCATCTGCTGTTCTCTGGGGCTGTTTGGGGGGGGGGGGGAAGGAGAGAGAGAGATATGGAAGGGTAGGGACGAATAAACATGGATGAGGTCAGCGTCGACCGTCTGGTGGCTCTGGGACGTGAAGGCCGAGTGTGTGGTGACCTGGTGGGTGGGGGGGTGTGTATGTGTGTGAGACCTGAAGTTAAGCCGGCATGCTCAGTATGTGTTAGGGGAGTGTTGATGTAGGTACGTTTGAGTGTGTGTAGGTGTGTTTGTCTGTCTGCTACACCCTGCAGATCCATTACCCATCAGGCTATGCGTGCACATACAACCGGCAGTGCTGGGCTAACGGTGTCACTCGAGGACATTGTGTTACAAACATGCGCTTTTGTTTGGAAACACACACACTCTTGTATACAGCAAGGATTTCTGTTTTAAGTCACTGTTAAACTTTGCACGGTTACTACTACAGAAAGTTTCCCCCACAACAAACCTGGCCGTCTCCGTGGCTGGTTGTCCTAGCAACGAGCGTGATGCTGGCTCGGGCGGTGGCGTTTTGAGCCGTAGAGAGGGGGGGTTGTGATGTAGGCAGGATTCGCTCCACCTCAGTAATCACGCATCCTCTCACACAAATGAGAGAACTGCCCCTCAAAAAATCATCCAGTCAGTTTGGGAGCCATTATCCCGCGGTCTCATAGGCGTGACCTTCTTCAGCTTTAGTCGGATCCATGGGTAAACTAAAATATTGGACAGGCCTCGATTCTCCGATGTTCTTGTGGCCTCTCCGGAAGCGCCTCCCGGAAGGCTCTTGGTGGCCCAGCGGGAAGCTCCTCCAGGGGGTTCGTTTCCACCACTGATGAGGGTAATAAGGACATTTGTCTCCCAGGCAGTTTGTTGTTTTTTTCGCGACACTCCTCCCGTTTACTCCATCAGCCCCAACCCCCCTCTGCTGTAATGGGAGGTGGTTTGTCCCAACACAATTTAGATTTTCAATTTTGATGTTTGGCGTAAAACGTCGGGAGTGTTTTATGCCCAATTTGCATTTAAAGAGGTCGCTGTTGATGAGCCATTTGCTAGTATAGTTCACAGGCATCTGTTTGAGTAATGATTTAGATGCATGTAAGATGCTTCACTGTGTGTGTGTGTGTGTGTGTGCGCGCGCGCTACCATGTCTCCAGACCGCTCCAGTCTTTGCAGGTGGTGTTCTCTCACCCGGTGTGTATGATTGTGT
This sequence comes from Tenebrosternarchus preto, assembly GCA_025802075.1. Lineage (NCBI taxonomy): Eukaryota > Metazoa > Chordata > Actinopteri > Gymnotiformes > Apteronotidae > Tenebrosternarchus > Tenebrosternarchus preto. Next base: position 8,307 of record JAOYMR010000466.1, read on the forward strand.
GTCTGGGGCACCTCCAGCCCTGAGCAGCCTGTGGTGAAGCTGCAGTGTGGCTCTCCAGACGTGGAACTCACAGGACACGGCGCAGACCGTCTGCCGGTCATTCGGAGTGATTTGAGACGCCGTCAGTGCGTTCGTTAATTAAAAGCCCGGAAGGACCTCGTGCGGTGGAGTTTTGGCAGCAACCCGACCTCCCTCAACTCCTCTACAGGTCAACTCTGTCGTAAACACATTGGCCCCTAAAATACTCGCGCACGCGAGTTTCTTGACAAAACTGCACCTTTTTGAAATCGAACTGTTCAGGAAGCCGAGGAGTGTTGCTTGTTAATTTTTAATGATGCTCGGTGGAGAAGTGCTCTCGAAGACTCAGGACCTCTCCAGCTGGAGAACCCGTCCCGTGGTGGCACTTCTGGGGCAGGGGCATTACTTTCCGGGAGCCGCTGGGTGCTGTTGGAGCTCTAATGAGCGAATTATTCACCCGCAAGTCACTGTGTTGCGTTCTAAGGTTGTTGTTTATCGTGTCCTTACTGTGAGAAGCACCTCGGTCTATCGGAATAAGTCCCCAGGGAGTCTGAGCGTCTGGGAGTCTAAGCGTCTGGGAGTCTGAGTCCTTGGGTGGACGCTTAAGTAGTTTGCATCACAGTTCTATTTTTTTTGTAATGGCTGTGTTTACTGTGGGTAATTCACTGCAGTTCTCTTGCGACTTTCCTTGTAAGCTGCATTTAACGGTCGTTAAACTTGTGTCTCGATTAGGTTTTCTGTCATGTCCACTGGTATGTTATAGTTTAAGGGATTGTGCTTGGAAGCTTTGCTTGGTTTCACATGTTAATGTGGTTTTTGGACGTTCAACCTCAATTCAGTTTAATACCATGTTTCTACTTGAACACTTTTTTTTTTTTACATTTTTAAAAAAATTTTTTATTGCCACCGTACATATTTAATATTTTATTTCGGGTTTTTAAAGTATTTTTGGGGGGTTTTGTTTTCCTTTCCAAAGTGATTGTGTTTGTTTTATAGTACAAGTTAACCAATTGTTCGTTTATGTATTTTCTGTTAAGTTGTGTTTGCAGATGACATTGACCCTCCATTCTACTTCCAGGTCACGACACCATTCATTCTTGGTTTTGTTTTATTTTATAACACTTTTTTATAAAGGTTGCACTTTGTCTTTGCCCTTTAAATCCATTTTTTTTGCTACTTCTGAAACATATAAATGAATATAGTTATATAAATCCATCTGTCTGACTGTCTATTCATCTGTCTGTCTGTCCATCTATCAGCACCTTTTTACAAAAGACCTTGTCAACAGAAAAGCCAGGTGCCGTAGCAGCACAGGTGATCTCTGGCAGGACTGCCTGTCTGTCTGGAGAAAGCTACATTCAGGCATTTTGATCTAAAAATGACTGCAAGCTGCTTGAATCATAAAGAGAAGGAGCCGTAATTTTAGCTGAGAGAGGACTAGAGTGGAAGAGTTTGCTTGATTTGAAATGCAGCTACTGGTAAATCATAGTTCAAGTCGTATCTTGAATCCTCTGTGAATCCTGTGAATCCCAGTAAATGTAACACTTTCCATAGCCAGACTGGGGCATCAGGTCTGAGCAGACGTCCCGCAACGAGACGCTGACCTTCACGCCAGGGGACTCCCCGAGCCCGTCGGCTCACGGAGCGACCGGCGTGTGCCGTGTTATCTGTAACGAGCTTCTGCTTTCTCCTGCGGGAGACAGATCCATCAGAAGGAATATCGCTCTCCGATTCGCCGACTCGTCCTTTAAGAGATGAAAGGCCGCGTCTTGCGCCTTAGCGCCGGCGGGTTATTTGCGTGACCTGCCTTGACCGACCTTCATTCCCGCGCGCGCGGTTATGACGGCACAGTCATTCCCGTTCACTTTACCCGAGGGGAGCGAACGCACCTTTCGTTTTTTCACCAGGAGGTGAAACTGAGGCAGGCCGCTGTACGTTCTGCAGACTTTTGCTGGGGTTGGACGGAAGGTTTCGATCTGCGTCCCGGATGACAGAGGTTTGGACATCACGACTGTTAAAGTCGATCAGTCAATCCGTGCCATTTCCCCTGACCAGGCTGGGCCTGGCTGTTCCATCCTGACACCCCCCCCCCCCGTTCTTCAACGTGCTGAGTGTTTTATCTCTTGGCTCCTTCCTTATGATCTGGGGCTGCTGCTAGTTGTATTTTTTTACTTTGCTAGTTTCTTAACTGTAATGCAGCGTTCAGAGCTAATTGCTTTTTCCCTTGTTTCCTTCGTTGTGTTTTCTGTGTCCGTGTCTGTTGTAGGCAACTAATACTCCTGAATTAATAATAAACAACCCCCTGTAAAATGGACACTTTCATTTTTACCTTCTGCATGCTTTTCATTTAGTCTCTCTTTTTAATTTTTAAAATTTTTTTATTTTTTGGGGTGAATCGTAGCCCTCGGCAACAGTCTTCCATTCAGCTTCTGTGGGTGAACCGTCGCCCCCGGCGACGGTTCTGCATTCAGCTTCTGTGGGTGAACCGTAGCCCCTGGCGACGGCCCTCCGTTCAGCATCTGCGCTGTCCAATCTCCGCGCACCCTGGCCGGGCCCGATCCTGTTCCTCCTTCCTTCCCGAGACGTTCCTGCTTTGCTCATAGAGCTGGAGGGCAGTGAACCCAGAGCTCTCCTCCACAGCATCTGTGCTTCCTCGTTCGTATCTGCTCTTCCCCAGAAAACACTTCTCTTTTGCGTCTGAGAGCTAGGCGGGGACTGTTGTTCCTGCGCAGGTGATTACAGTCAATCTGAGGTCACCAGAGCTGGTTCCACAACCTCAGGCACGCTCTGTTGATGATATTGGCCTGCTCTAAAAAGAACCCCTGAGGGCAAACGCACCCATCCCACCCCCGCCGCTACGCTCACGGCCTTCCACCTGCCCCCCCGCTGGTCCTGCCAGGCCTTCCCGATAATCCTGCGCATCTCCACGTGTTTGCGAGGCCAGTCGGCACGGCGACTTCCACCGCGGTGGATTTTCAAAAAGAACACCGCGTTCCGTTCCGTGCTCCGCAGGCAGGCGGCGAGGCTTACCGCGAGTTCTGAAGTTAAAAGATAAACACAAAAAAATCTAGCCCGGCCCGATCCCTGACCCTGGTTGAACCTGCACGGCGAAGAGTATTCATTATTTGTTGAAGGCTCTGCTGGTGTACATCACTTTTCAAACGGACCGTCATGCTAAGGAGGGACGGGTGTGCTGGAGAGTTCAGAGACGGCTCCGCTCAGAAGCTCCACCGTCGCCGTAAAACATTCCATGTGTTTGTCAAAGAGGGCCGTCTCTGTTTAATATTTTCACTTGGATGAAGGTCAGATAAGGTTTTAGCGGCTGTTGAAACACACATCCAGATCGTTGCTGAATGTTTTCAGAGGAAGAATGTGGGTTTTTTTTTTTGGTTTTTTTTTTGAGTATTTAGAGAGACCGTCGTGTTTTTTTAAGGTAACGTTTCGTGTCACGGTGATGGTATGTGGGTTATATCTGAGACCATCTCTGCTCATGCGTTACTAGGTATTTTAGTCATGGTTGTGTTGGGAGAATACAGGAGTGTCAGGAGGTTCCTGGCCATCTCTCTCTCTCTCTCCCCCCCTCTCTCCCCCCCCCCCTCTCTCTCTCTCTCTCTCTCTCTCTCTCCCCCCCCTCTCTCTCTCTCTCTCTCTCT
>JAOYMR010000467.1:0-7500 GCA_025802075.1 Tenebrosternarchus preto
TCTGTGTTCCTACAGTCGTGTAGAAGAGGTTACATAATAACCTTGACCCAGTAATGATAGTGTCCTCCATTTTGTCACAACTCTGATTTCAACATGTGCCTTGATGTGACGTGACGAAATGTACAACACAGTGCTGATTGGCTGTCATCCAGCAGAACTCGCATCTCATTTGCATAAAATTGAGAAAACCTCGACTTTTTCACACAGCATGCTCACTCCCATAATCCTCCACTTGCTCCAGCCGCCTGTTTCCATAGAGATGGATGAGAGGCGGAGCAAAGATGCAGCGTAACTGTACTATAAGTCTGTTTTTAACATACACATAAACACACACAAACACACACAAACACATAAACACACACAAACAAACATACACAAACATGCACAGATGCACACATGTGCACACACACACACAAACGCACACAAAATTGCTGATTAGCAGAAGGTCAGATAACTGTGAGCGTTACCTGATTAGCAGAAGGTCAGATAACTATGAGCGTTACCTGATTAGCAGAAGGTCAGATAACTATGAGCGTTACCTGATTAGCAGAAGGTCAGATAACTGTGAGTGTTACCTGATTAGCAGAAGGTCAGATAACTATGAGCGTTACCTGATTAGCAGAAGGTCAGATAACTATGAGCGTTACCTGATTAGCAGAAGGTCAGATAACTGTGAGCGTTACCTGATTAGCAGAAGGTCAGGTAACTGTGAGCGTTACCTGCAGGTCATGGTGTGTAGTTGAAGTGAAAACTTTAGGAAGCAGCTTTGCGTTCTCTGGAGGAGAAGCATCAGTACCTGGACTTGTGTTCAGGGAGACTAATTTATCCCACTCCAGACCCGCCGGTGGTTCACGAGCATTTCTCTGCCCAACCTCTGATCACAGGTGTACATTGAACACTGTTTAATGTTCTTGGCACCTAGTTGTGTGTGTTTGTCTGTGTGTGTGAGTGTGTGTTTGTGTGTGTGTGTGTGTGTTCTGATAGTTGGCATACAACAGACAGCGGACCATCTGTGGGTCTCTGTGGACTGGACTGGAAAACTCTGCTTTCGGCTGTATGGTTATTAAGACACAGAGGCATAGTGTATTTAGACCCATCCAAAATGTTGTGTTTTTAGAGTAGCATGTGGTTGGGTTCTGGCCGAGTTCTGTAAGACAGTATCCATAGCCTCCATCTGTTTTAGTGGACCTTCTCACACACATGTACAGAGGAAGAGGAAGGAGTGATGAAGAACAGGAGGAAGGACAGGGAAGGTCAACTGTGGGTTTTAGAGCAACAATACAAATCAGACAACCCCACCCCCACCACCACCTGTGAGAGACAGACAGACAGACAGGCAGGCAGACAAAGTGGCTAGACAGACAGGGTGATGGACTTTCAGTTGCCCTGAAACCATTCTGAAGCCATTAGGAGTTACATTCCTTTTAAAATGACTTTGAAGAATTTCACGGAACCTGAACGTGACTCGAAAGCCAATTGCATGCAGGTGTTTGAGTGTTTTCACATGAATGTTTCAGGTTTCTGTTGCTCAAACACTCAAATACTCAGATGTGGCCATTTGAGATGATTTTGAGTTTCTGCTCCATCTTGATCTGATAATGTCAGATTTATGTAAGGCTAAATCTTCATGAAGGCTACACAGCCCAAGTTTAAACCTGATCCTGACCTAAACTGAGAGGAAATCTCCAACTCATTCCTGATTTTCAACTGAAAATAAAGAAAGTTTGTCATCGCAAAAAGGATTATGGTATCCAATGAGAACGAAGTCAACCTCTACCTCAAACACACACACACACACACACACACATTCGTCCTATGCTGCTGTTCTCCTGTGTCTTGTCCTGTCCTCTACATACATCTTGTGTAATTGCCAATTTCACTGCAGTGATTCAGTTTCAGCACATATCAATTGCAGTCTGCTCACTGCTTTTCTAAATCAGAGCTGATCTGACACCAGCACCTTCATCGAGGGAAGAGGTCAATAAATAGATTTCTGAGAAATGACCGACGTCTTATAAGATGATGCTAATATCCACAAGTAAAATATCCAGCAGTCACACACACACACACACACACACACACACTCTCACACACACACACACAGAACACACACACACACACACACAGAACACACACACACACACACACACACAGAACACACCTCAGACAGACAGACATTGCTTGCAGAGTGTTGCTTTGCTTCAGCCAGTCACATAAATCCCGTAGAATGTGCTAATCATTTATGCCTGGTTTGTTTCTGTTGTTCATGATGATATTTGTGTTGTTATTGTTGTTTTTGGCCTCCATTTTTTGCGATTAGATGACAGTGGCAGTTATTAAACAGAGATAAGGAACTTGACCGTGTGTGTGTGTGTGTGTGTGTGTGTGTGTGAGAGAGAGAGAGAGAGAGAGAGAGAGAGAGAGAGAGAGAGAGAGTGTGTTGGATGTCTGAGTGATTTTCTTGAAAGGTTATGGCTTTTTTCAGTTCATTCAAGGTTTAATCCTGATGTTTTCGGTTTAATTTTAATCTCAGTGAACCAAAAAATGAAAATAAGATCAGAGACATAGCATTCCATACGACAGATTAAAGCCCCCCTCCGTTTTTAAGCCCAGCTGTTATAATATGCGGTACTTATCACTGAGTGCTACTCCTTTTCTCTCCATATTTTCAGGTGAGGTTATGGACTCCATGACACCTGTTTCAGGTGAGGTTATGGACTCCATGACACCTGTTTCAGGTGAGGTTATGGACTCCATCACATCTTACACTGTTTCAGGTGAGGTTGTGGACTCCATCACATCTTACACTGTTTCAGGTGAGGTTGTAGACTCCATCACATCTTACACTGTTTCAGGTGAGGTTGTGGACTCCATCACATGTTACACTGTTTCACGTGAGGTTGTGGACTCCATCACATCTTACACTGTTTCAGGTGAGGTTGTGGACTCCATCACATCTTACACTGTTTCAGGTGAGGTTGTGGACTCCATCACATCTTACACTAGAAGCAGGCAAAAAGCAGTAGCAGATGACATCCCCCCTTTATGACTGCCGAGGACAAATAGCCTGTGCATTTGTCTTTTACCTTTGTTGAATTAAGAAACTTGATATCAAGTCAGGTTTGTATGTGTGTATATGTATGTGTGTGTGTGTAAGAGAGAGAGAGCGATCTTCACACCTCACTTTTCTCTGTCTCTGTGTCTCTTTCTCAGCTTTGTCCTTCTCTGCATGTGTGTGTGTGTGTGTGAGAGAGAGAGAGAGAGAGAGAGAAAGAGGGAGAAGAGTGGAATCTGTATTCTGTGCATGGGTTTGAATCCTTCCACCTCCCCCAGTCTCATTTTCTCTGCTATGTCCTTCTAAGTCACTTAATTCATGTTCTGTCACTCAATGTCAGTTTAAGAATGGATTAAATCAAATCATGGGAACCCACAAGTGAATCTTGCTGTGAATCTTCACAGATGAACAGGACAAAGACAAAAAAAAAGTTGTGGATGAAACTTTCTAATCCATCTGGTCCTTCAACGCTCAAGTCTGTGACTTTTCTAGTTTGATTTAACGTTTAATTTACTTTTAAATAACTGCTGGTACAACCGCATGTGGTACAATATCACCAAAGCATAGGGACTTTTTCCAGTGACACTGTGAAGTGTTTATAGTTGCATTTACATTTACAGCTTTTAGCAGACGTCCTTCTCCAAGGCGACTTACAGAAACATCTCTTTCAAATACATGTCCTTATGTGAGCAAAGACAGCTTTGTGCCAACAGTACTTTCAGGCTACAGCTTGGGTTACAATGGGAACGATGAGAGATAGATTTTTAAAGTGTGTATTTAAAAGCTTAGTGACTGAGTAAAAAACCCAAACCAGGAGTTGAAGATCCTTCCACGACATGGAGTGGTTCTGAAAGTCATTCCAGCTGTTCTAAACTCAAACACAGCATGCAAAGATAACATTTACCCTGACCTTATTAAAAAGCAGAGGTGGACATTCCAGGTTCAGAAAGTAAATGTCCTCGCAAGGATTTTGCTCAAGCTTCCTGGATTTTCTAATTAGCGCAAACCTGAAGGTAAAATTAGTTTGTGGAATCAACATAATCTAGGAGGCTTGGGCAAAATCCTGGTGAGGACTTTTACTTTCTAAACCTGGAATGTCCACCTCTGTAAGAAACAATTGGACATTAAAATTCCTGTTGGTGCTACTTTAGTTGCTAATCTACAACCTGTTGGTGTTGGTGTTACTTTAGCTGTCGGTCTAGAACTTGTTGGTGTTACTTTAGTTATTGATCTAGAACCTCTTAGTGTTACTTTAGCTGTTTATCTAGAACATGTTGGTGTTACTTTAGCTGTTGATCTAAAGCCTGTTGGTGTTACTTTATTCAGGAGTGTACCCTTCACTCAGGAGTGTGCTGTCCATACCCTTCCTTAAAACAACAACAAAAACAAAAGTTTTTTCTCTTGACTTTTTCACAGCGTAGCCAAAGACCCTTCATGACATGGAAGTGTGTGTGTGTGTGTGTGGGTGTGTGTGGGTGTGTGCATGCGTGTGCTCCAGAGTGCTTCTTAAAAATTATAATTTACCAACATCTGCATGATACTAAAGCCACAACAGATTCCAGGCTGTTCCCAGAGCAGTTGTATCATTTGGAACACAGATGTAGAACCATAATGTTTCTGCAGTTCATGATAGATTGTAATATTGATAATGGAGGTGATAATAATACATTTGGACAAAAGACACTTTTATTCATATTCCTGCACCAGTTACCAGAGAACTCAGCAAAAGATTTGGATGTATCCAGTATTACCAGGATGCTCTCCAGTGTGAAACTAATATACTTTAAGACATAAAAGGTTGTTATTAATGATTATTATTCTTATTAGTTATCTGATGAGTACATAAAAGTGTGTGTGTGTGTGTGTGTAAGTGTGTGTAAGTGTTCTAGTACAGTCAGAAAAATGACTTGAAACGCTGACGTGTGATTGTGTTTAACTTTTCTGAACCGGAGTAATCATAATGATGGAATGGTGGATCCCAGTTGGATACAAATTAAAATTGTATATATATATATAGTGATGGAATGATTCCCTGTCCTGGGTGTATCTTCCTTATACATTTATAAACTCTAAACATTGTAGAGTGAAAACAGATGTCATCACTGAATGACAGGATATTAGGATCTTATTAGGATAGACTTAATTTCCTGTTTTAATTAAAGCACGCTAAGTTTCCTGCTCCCACAAAGTGGTGGGAGTTAACTGTTACTGCCAACAAAACTCAAGCAAAAGTGAATGCAGTCTCTCTCTCTGATTTAAGATCCTCTGTTATTATCATTGTTTTTGTTGATTTAAGATCCTGTGATATTGTCATTGTTGTTTTATGATGCTGTGTTATTGTCATTGTTGTTTTATGATGCTGTGTTATTTTCATTGTCATTGTTGTTTTATGATCCTGTGTTATTGTCATTGTTGTTTTATGATGCTGTTATTGTCATTGTCATTGTTGTTTTATGATGTTGTGTTATTGTCATTGTCATTGTTGTTTTATGATCCTGTGTTATTGTCATTGTTGTTTTATGATGCTGTGTTATTGTCACTGTCATTGTTGTTTTATGATGCTGTGTTATTGTCATTGTCATTGTTATTTTATGATGCTGTGTTATTGTCATTGTCATTATAGTTTTATGATCCTGTGTTATTGTCATTGTTGTTGTTGTTTTAAGTTCTACATCACTTAAAACCAAAAAGGTCAAAAGGTTTCTCTGATGAGGTAAGTCAAGGTAAGGGTTAATCTTAAGAATTCTTATTACATACAAACACATTATTATTTATGACCTGAATTATGAAACACACATTATTATTTATGACCTGATCTTCTGATAAAATAATAATTTCATCATTTTCAAAATGGTGTAGAATTGGCATGCAGTTATGCACACATGCCCATACACACACACACACACACACACATATTTCACCCCTATACATGCTGCACTGTGATCTCACAAACTAGGCCAGAACCAATTATTTCTCTATCCCTCTCTCTTTTTGTCTCTGTGTTCCTAATAAATCTAGTGGTGCTCCTTCAAGAATGTTCCAGAACTCATGAGAGAGAGAGAGAGAGAGAGAGAGAGAGAGAAATCGAGCTGAGAAAATGCGTTTGAAGTGCCAGTGAAGGCAGATAAATGGATTCTGGTGCTGATTTTGGACTCTTGTGCTTCTGAGTCTCAATACACATCATTACCAGTATTACTGGAAACAGAACTCATTTTTTTAAAATGCATCCGATCAGTGTCACTCATGAGGGATGGCACACCTTTCCAAAAGGAGGGTGGAGAGGTGAAGAAATTAGATCGTAGCTTTGAACCCAAACTGCCATTTCTGAGGGCCCCTTTCTGTATAATAACAGTATTAATATATTTTTTATTGCTAAAACGTGTAGTAGTGTTTTCTGCTGTGATGTTTACCAGCCTGGCCTTCTGCCCATGATTCAGGGTGGGTTTACAGAACAACAAGGCTACTGGAGGTTTACTCTGACCTCTTAAGGAGAAGTTCCTTTTGAACCCAGTATGGCAAATCAGGTCTTGTTTTCTTCTTTTAGAAGCTTTTTCTCTGAAAAAATCTGTTTGAGATTACTTTTTAAAAAAATAATCCCAATATGTTACCATGCAGTAATAAAAAGCAATCCACCACTGTCTAATCTAATCCACCCATAAATAATACTTTTTCTGGTTTATAATTAGATTTTCTTTATATATATTTGATAGTGTTTCTGTCTCTTGACGTATTTTGTAGTTCTGTAGTTTACTGTGTTTCCAGCAGTCACAGTACCTCACGCAGCTGTCCTGACTGACAGCAAGTGACAATGTCCTACCACGCTGACCGATTTCACCGCATGACCTTTCGCTACAGTTCGTGCGTGCATGCAAGTCTGTGCATATGTGTGAGGGCCTTAAGCTGTTCTCTAACTGCCGATTGGACCACGTAAGGATTCTGCGTCCCTGATTGGCCGTGCGGCACGCTCGACAGCAATGACATCACTGACGCTAACGACGCTGTTACTGACATCTTGCTAGGTCTCGTGTTTGAGTCTGTGGTAAATGTCAGCTGGTGTTACATCAGAGTAAATATCAGAGTTCCAGGAAATGAGGCTCTACCCAACCCCCCAGAACCAGAGACTGTGGTTTTCAGAAGTAGCCTGAAATGGTTGCCATCTCTCTTATTACCCGCTAATGCTAAAGTACTTTTGAGGAACTCTTTCTCTGATTCCTAGGGTGGAGAAATTGCATGATGTCACAGTGGGAGCTGTGGGTACATTTAGATGTAGACCCTCAGAATGTATAAATGAAGTGGAGGATTATACCTAGAGAACTAGCATTAGTGGAATAGTTCACGGTTAGGTGCCCTGCTTGAAGGCAGTTGATATTTACACCACTTTATTTACACATTTTTCAACTGTTCATTTTTATCAGGATTAATCAGAAAACCTCCATAAAGTCTTT
>JAOYMR010000467.1:10000-11975 GCA_025802075.1 Tenebrosternarchus preto
CTTTTCCAGTCCATATTTGAGTGGAGATGGTGAGGTGGATTTTAGATCTTGTCACAGAGTGGCTGTGTTTCAACACCCTTGTAACATGTACTTGTCCACTAGGCCTCACCACTTCATCTTGGGGGCGGAGTCACAGGCGCCATCTTAAGGGCTTTTACATTAGTTTGCTAAATGTAAAAAACTGCTCTTTGTTCTGCACTCCTGCGCTCATTCTATGGGTGCTGTGCGTATTCAGTCGAAAGTAGTTATGGCATGTATATAAAAAAAATGACATGATTGACAGGACTCAAGAGAGCCCCCTAGGGACCCTCTTTTGGAAGTGCACCTGACTAGGTTTTTCTTTCTGATTGCATCCAACCTTCTAAAACACCAGCATTCTGAAGGTTTCTTTTTTTTACTTAGAGGTACCACTAGATGTAGTCCTTAAGTGTAGTGAATCACGCCCTTTGGAATCACCCTAGCTACCGCCCCGCTCCACTAACAGCAGCCCAGGTGTAGTTATTTTGTTGTCACAGGTGATGACAACAAAGATGAGTAATATGTGTGTGTGTATCCGTGAGTTTTGCACTGCCTGGCTTGATTCTTGATCTTCTCCTTACCTTCCTAACTCCTGCCTCCACTAAACCCCTGACTATTTCAGTCACTCTGTTAAATCATTGAATCCCATTACCAGGCAGCCAGAGAGGGAACGTCTGTACTGCACAGACAGAGAGAGGAGATGAAGTGTGTGTTAGTGAAGCAGCAGTAGCAGTAAGAGATGATGTATTAGTAGAAGTTCTAGTATCAGTATTCACACGGTAACTACGATAACCACCTTCTCTAACACATCCTGCACAACTCCTGAGCCTCTCTGCAGAACTCTCTGCTTCTTTCAAAATAGTACATACAGGCTGCAAACTGTGACCCACTCAGATATTAACACAAGACACAAACCCCGGGGGGGGGGGGGGGTGGCACATCTAAACATCCCTCAAAATTGGCCTCAAGTCTTAAGTTTCCATAGTAAACGTGACCTATATTTTCATTAGTCTATGTTGCATTTTCCTCCTCCCTCCCTCCTTCCCTCCCTCCCTCTTTTCCCACTCTTTCACTCGTTCATTGTCTGTGTTCTGAATGGTTTGCGCTATCTTGGCAAGCTGTCGAGGTAAAGCGGTACTTTGGTGGGTAACAGTAGGCCAATCACCAGCCTCCCCCTCTCCCCCTCCCCCTCTCCCACCTGAGGGTTTGGGACGCCCTCTTCCAGGCGAGCAATGAGATGCTCTTTGTTACCTGGAGGGTTGCCATGACAACCGTAATATGGGTGGACCACACAGCACTCGCGTGGGGTGTGAAACGCATGCTGAGGGGGATGCACGTGTGTGTGTGTGTGTCTGTCTGTGTGTGTGTGTGTGTGTGTGTCTGTGTGTGTGTGTGTGTGTGTGTGTGTGCAGTCCTCTCTTGTTTGCTCTTTCTGTAGATTACTGAATGACAAATACATATACTGTGCACGTATGAAAACAATTATGTTTGCAAAAAACCAAACCCTTAGTCCCATAAGGACTTCATTCTGTTGAGCATTGCTCAGCTCTGTTATGGTTTAGACTTGCTTGGTTCCTTTGGTTCCATTATTGATGGAGCTATGGATTCTGGATTGTTCCAGCAAATTCTACAGGATGATGTCAGGGTATCTAAAGCCAGAGAAGAGCAACGTTTTGGAATAGCCAAGTCAAAGTCTGGATCTTAACATGGAGGAAAGACCTTAAAAAATGAATCCCGACATCCCTGAGTTGAGGCAGTAATGTCAGTATGAAAGGGCCAAAATTCTTCACTGTGCAGCTCTGATCACCAGAAACATTTGAGGATATTGTTGCTTAGTTACTGAAGACAAAGGGTTTACATGTTTGTTTTTTTTTTATGACAAATGTATTTAAGTAAAACAAGCTCGTACAGGCTTTAGAATGAGGGAAACGCGTTTTGAGCGCCTGAGAAAGCAGTT
>JAOYMR010000468.1:0-10000 GCA_025802075.1 Tenebrosternarchus preto
CACAGCAGTGCTAACTCTCCCTCCTCCAGCACAGCAGTGCTAACTCTCCCTCCTCCAGCACAGCAGTGCTAACTCTCTCTCCTCCAGCACAACAATGCTAACTCTCCCTCCTTCAGCAGAGGCCCGGGTGTGATCTCAGCCTTGTGCCTAGAGACCATATGATCTTCCACGGGGGGTGTGGGGGGGGGGGGGTGGTGGGGGTGATTCCTCACGTGGGTCAGTGATGCTCTGACCTCAGCTGCAGTGTTGGTGCTCGGGGTGATCCTAGCATCCTGGGCCAGCACAACACCTCCCTCCCTTTCTGCTCTCTGGGCACACATGAACTGACTGGCCCTCTCTGCTCTATAGGGAGTATTCAGGCTTTCAGCCAAACATCCCTGCAATAGAGCTGCCAGGATCTGCTGATTGGGAGATTTTTGAGAGCTTTGTTGAGTAAATCTTCACAGCACTTATCATATATAATATAAACTCATATATGCAGTGTGTGTTGGTATGAGGAATGATGATGAATGCACATGTATGGTGTGTACATGTGAGAGCAAGCATGTGCTCAGTTATGTGTTCAGGATTATTCAGTCTGAGCTTGTGTATGTATGTATGTATGTATGTATGTATGTATGTATGTATGTATGTATGTATGTATGTATGTATGTATGGTTAATGCACATGCAGCTGGATGGATGTGCAAATTGTGCTTGATTCTCTCTGTGTGTCTGAGGAGCCGAGCGCTTCAGAGAAGCTGCTCCTGATTTCTCCACATCTATTGATTTCCCTACATCTTGTCTGTGCTGTTGTACTGTGTTGCTTCTTCTCACTTCCTTAACTCTCTTTTATTCTCTCTCTCTCTCTCCCTCTCTCTCTCTCTCTCTCTCTCTCTCTCTCTCTCTCTCCCTCTCTCTCTCTCTCTCTCTCTCTTTCTCTTTCACTCTCACTCAGCAGGACAGTGTTAGGATACTAAACAAAGCAGCCATGGTTCCATTTTCATAAGAACTGTTCTCGGAATAGTAGGGAAACACCATCTGTGTTATTAAAATCTCAGATTCCTTCAGTGTACAAAACTGCTTTTTGCAACTCTGAGCAGCTACAGAGTGTACACTCCTAAGCCCCTCAGTTACAGAGTGTACACTCCTAACCCCCTCAGTTACAGAGTGTACACTCCTAACCCCCTCAGTTACAGAGTGTACACTCCTAACTCCCTCAGTTACAGAGTGTACACTCCTAACTCCCTCAGTTACAGTGTACACTCCTAACCCCCTCAGTTACAGAGTGTACACTCCTAACCCCCTCAGTTACAGAGTGCACACTCCTAACCCCCTTAGTTACAGAGTGCACACTCCTAACCCCCTCAGTTACAGAGTGTACACTCCTAACCCCCTCAGTTACAGAGTGTACACTTCTAACCCCCTCAGCTTCAAGGAACAAATCTTTCCTAGTGCTATGAAAATAATTAAGGCTGTTTCATTCTGGATATGCTAATCACCACTGAAAGCCAAACAATCATCTTCCTTCCTGTTGGACTCAAAGAAACTACATGGATGAAATACAGAACTAATTTATTCATAGCCCTATGGGCTGTCAGACCCTATAATCATTAATAAAGATCATTTTTTAAAAACCCTAGACATTTTTAAGCATCTCTAGCCATTTTTTTTCACTAAACAAATCCCTCTCATTCAGGGCCATTTGAGCAGTGTCCATGACAGGAAGTATCAGCTCTCAGCCTTTATAATGGAACAGAGTGAGTGAAAGGCCTGGGTCAGGCTGCCACTGGCCCCTCACTGCGCCACTGTTCAGGGCTTTGTGCATCATGAAGGACTCCCAGCTGCCCTCCCCTCCCCCTCCCCCTCCAGCGCGGAAGGCCCTGCCACTCCCTCCGCGGGACGCTGCTAATGTCGTCTAGGGGAACTCATGCTGGCTGCTTTGGCATCCCTTGGTCCAGCGGTGGCTCGGAGGAACTCTCCCAACGCAGAGGCAGCGAGGCACAGCTGATCCAGAGCTGAACAGACGACCATCTTCAGAGAAACTCCACAGTATGGAGGCACTTTGCTGATTGCTTAAACTGAGCTTGAGAGGTTTTTTT
This sequence comes from Tenebrosternarchus preto, assembly GCA_025802075.1. Classification (NCBI taxonomy): domain Eukaryota; kingdom Metazoa; phylum Chordata; class Actinopteri; order Gymnotiformes; family Apteronotidae; genus Tenebrosternarchus; species Tenebrosternarchus preto. The sequence continues at coordinate 2,081 of JAOYMR010000468.1, forward strand.
TTTTTCAGGCTGTGAGTCTTGAGAACGTTCTCTGCCCAGGGCAATCTGAAGAAGAGCACAAAGGACTTCTTTGCTGTGTTTATGATCTTATACAGTGATCTTATACAGTGATCTTACACAGTGATCTTACACAGTGCTTTTACCAGTCCAGATAGGACTGTTGCTGTTCAGAGCTTCAAACACATGATTCAGTTCTCAATGAAAATGAAAAATGAAAAATGAAAAACCCATAAGAGCACAGACAAAATGATTCAATTAGTATTTCTCTCCCTCTCTCCATCCCCCTCTCTCTCCCTCTTTCCCTCTCTCCATCCCTCACTCTCTCTCCCTCTTTCCCTCTCTCCATTCCTCTCTCTCTCTCTCTCTCTCTCTCCCTCTCTCTGTCCCTCTCACTCCATCTCTCCATCCCTCTCTCTCCATCTCTCTCTGTGTAGGTCTCAGTTTCTGTGAACTGAGACCTATTTGCTGGTTCTTTTTTCTGTCCTTCTCCAGCAGCTCCAGGATATTCTAAGATCATGAGGTATCAAATATGTCTGAATAAAACAAAGAATGTTGTGTGGAAGAAATGAAGCCTCAGTGCACTTCATAAAGATTCTTTGCTGGAGTTCAGTAATTAGAACAGTTATCAAGTGGCATGCTGCTTTAAGCATGTATGTGTGTATGTGTGTGTGTGTGTGTGTGTGTGTGTCTGTGTGTGTGTCTGTCAGAGATCATCATATTACCAAGGACTATTCGCTCGTGCTCCCAGCACTGCACCGCAGAGCCAGTGCACTGTAGTGAGCAGCAGTAACCAACAGTAACATCATTTTTAATGATTTCCATGAAGATGGGTACAAAAGCCAGAATAATCAAACAGGAAGTGATGATAGTCCATGCATCCCTAAATACAGCCCTGAACACAACTAAATGTGTGTGTGTGTGTGTGTGTGTGGAAGATACAGCCCTGAACACAACTAAATGTGTGTGTGTGTGTGTGGAAGATACAGCCCTGAACACAACTAAATGTGTGTGCGTGTGGAAGATACAGCCCTGAACACAACTAAATGTGTGTGTGTGTAAGACATGCTAAATTCCGGACAATGGCCATGGAACAGCAAGGTCACTGTCAAAAGGCATCTCCTAAGGTACATTTTATTGTGGAAAGGCATCAAAACTGGAGACATTAATCTATTTTTATGGAAAACTCAATTATTACATCAGTCAGGAATACGGAGACACAGACAGAACAGGTGCACTCAGACACAAAGTATGTTCCTGCAGACAGTTTCTTATCAGACAAAGAGAGTGGGAGAAAGAGAGAGAGAGGCAGAGAGAGAGAGAGGCAGAGAAGGGATCCGACACGTTTGGACTCCTTCGGTCTGCGCATGCAAAGCTTTCAATAATTTACAAGTCAGTTTCACAAGCTCAGCTCTGAATCGCCACTGTGTGAAAAATCAGAATTGAAACCACAGACATCCACAGACGCTCTATCACCATTGTACTTTCTGTAACAGTCAAAGGATTTTAGCAAAGTGGCAACTCACATGTGCAAATCTGGGCAACTCCTCAATCATTTTAGGAGATGGAAAAAGAAAAGCAAAGTCAGAACCGATCGCAGGACGTCGTCTTTAAAAGATCCGTAGAAACAGAAGCGCCCGAGCACATTGGAAGCTCCGTGGCAGATCAAGGACAGGCACCCTGTACCCTGGAAGGAGTCAGTCAGGCATAACAAAGACCCCCCTACCAAGACCTAAATGAACACTCCCTCCAACTCAGGAGCTCTTTTATGTACCACACATGTGCCTGTATGATACATCCACAAACGTGTTCCAGTTTCAATTAAAACTCTCCTTCTCTTTTGAATCATCTCATCCATCTTTAAGAGCTACATATGGAGAATTATGGACTGACTGAGCAAACCAGAGCAGATATGTGAACACATGCTACCATGTGGAGGATAAACACCTTGTTTCTTTGAAATAAGTTTTGTAATATTTCTATTAATATGAGAAATCTTGGGTCAGCAGAGCACCATCGTTCTGTGGAACAAAAACAAACAAGAAACAGACAAAGACAAACCATTTCTCTCTGGAAGAGACCAGCAACCTTAACTGGAAATCCTTTGTGAAGTGTCTTAACCTCTCTAAGTGCCTCGAACATGTTGATTGTATTGGTTGACAGAGGCGGTCCCTCTGAGAGCTGTTACATGTGTTCATGTGTGTGTTTGTATGAACACGCCTTTGTTGTTTTGGTAACCTGTCCTGCTTTGAACCATTAGTGTGTATGAGTGTGGGTGATGAACTGGGTAACAGATGGAGCAATGGGGATTATAATGTGTGTGTGTGTGTGTGTGTGTGTGTGTAAGTGTGCAAGGGTAAAGAAGGGAGAGATGGAGCACATGGAGAGTAAGAGTCCAAAAGAGGGAGGGGTGGGTGTCATGGTAACAGAGAGCATGAAGCTTAGATTTAACTCCCAGCATACCTGATATTAGACTACAGAGGGTTACTCCATCCACAATCAAATCCCAAACACAAAATACAATTACTTTAATTATACAGTTACTGTAATTATAATTGATCTGTGACTGTATATTTTATTTAGATGTCCAGGATAAGCTAGTAGTTTTTTGTTTGTTTGTTTTATCAAGGCTATTTAGAATTTAATACAATTTCATGAATAAACACTTTTATCTGTTACTGTTATTGTACAATATTTCTCTGTTTCAAATGAATAATGTTTAGGCACAGGGAATGTAACCAATCTAATCATGATCAGGTCTTGCCGCTGCACTGTGCCTGTTTTTATTGGTTATTAAAGTCTCACCAGCTTAGCACAGTTGGCGCCGCCCCAGTGGCAGTTGAGGGCAGGGCGAGACAAAAGATGAACTACACTCACAATCAGTGCCATCTGGACGGCCTCTCAAGAGGAACAGCTCAACGGTGGCACTTTGCCTGCGGGTGCACACTCACACACACTCACACACTCTAACACACACTCACACACGCTCACACACTCATACGCACTCGTAAACACTCCCACACACGAAGCACTTTAAAGAAACGGGCTGTTCTAAGATAACTGTTATTCTTGCCATCTTCTCTTGTGTTCTTCCGTAGGTGCAGGTTAAACATTCAGGTGGGGTTTGTCTGTTTGTAGATGCACAGACAGGATGGGAACTGTTAGGGCCAACAGAGCTCTAACTCTGCTAGCTTGAGGGCCCTTATCTTCTGCAGACACGTTTTACAGAATGACCTCAGCCTGCACGTCTGTGTAATTAGACATGATAGGCAGAGCTGCATAAATGTCTTGAAACCATTTTCATTTCTGAGTTTAGTGTTTTATAAAGCAGTAAGATATGGATGGAATTTAGTATTTAAAGAAACAGACAAACACCTAAAATACATGTGACTCCAGCACAGTAAAGTACTCAGTGTAGCAACATAGTCTTGGCTCTTTGTTGCAAATCTCGGATTGATGCTCGTATGGTGCTTCACCCCAACATGCTGTCTCCATGGTAGCAGGCATAAGTACAGTTCCCTCTCCTGCAGCAGAACAAGGCCTGGCTTGCCCAAGCACTATACAAAGTGTACAGATCTGTCCAGGCCTGCTGCTTCAGGTTCCTGGTGAGTTGGGAGCAGGTTGCTCACTCACGCAGGAGTTTCGTGGTTCCCACTGGCTCTGGTGCTTCACCATCTGCCCTGCGTCTCCTAGCCAGAGGCTGTTGTCCATCCAGAGGCTGTTGTCCACCCACAAAATTTCCCATGATGCAAAGTCGGCGCTTACACGTACTGGAATTAAACGAGTAGATCAACGAATGGGAACAGAAATCAGCATTTTGATTTGATGAGCAGCACATTCTCATTTCCTCTTTAATCAGGACGTGCATAAACGACGTGTAGATCTGCGCTGCCCAGGCCCCTCGCAGCCAGACCTGCCATCCCATAATACTGTTACCCAGGCACTAATGAGCAGCCTGCCCTTCCATGCTGACAGCACCTTCTTGTCACGTTAGCCTGTTGTCTAATCTCCTCTGACTTTTTCTCTGAGACAGCAGGGTCCTATTTCTGTGTTACTGCCAGCCTGGCCCACCACGCTGTGTTGAGAACAGCTCCTGCTGCAGGCTTCTCCAGATTGGTTCAGGTGGGCGTCAGGAGGTCCTGCGGTTGGATGCTAGTGAAGGACATCCACATCACTGACTGCTTCGTTCAACGCTTTTGACATTTGACAGAAAAACATTTGACATTTGTAGGCCAGCGCTCTACAGTTCCCACCCTGTGCAGGTTCAGTGAACAAGAGATGCGCTGCAGGGACAATGATGGATGCACTCCAGACCAGCATCACCTAACAACTCACCAGACCAAAATACCTCTTTTAACTGGTACATAAAGGCTTTGAGCCTCCATATAGTAGTGTTCTCCTGGTTCTGGGAAGAGGAGGAGCTAATAGATTTTCCTCGACTGTGGTGGTTTTGCTGACTCCGCTGTTTCTGTTCAACACCAGGCCATGCCCCAACCCTGAAGATCTGATGAGATGCTGAACACCTACTGCTACAGTGCAGGGATGCCGTATGGCTGATTTATAAACAGTGAGGACTGGCCTGCAGCTTCGACGAGGGTGAGGCCACCGATGCATACGGCACCGTATGTGACGTCTGCTGCCCGCTTTAATCACACAGATTCCCAGGAGAACTTCCTGGGTCATTGCCTTGTGAATCTGACCTACTTCAAGAGATCCCAGGCGAATGTGCATTGATTGCCTTAGGGAAACACGAACTGAAAGATAAAGTTTGACTCATATCCCTTCATGTAGAAGCAAAGCTCTATGGTAATGAACCGGTCACAGTGTTAATCACTCTGTTTACACTTCAGTTTATGCTTTACAGCGGTTCACAGATATTGAAATGTTTTTTATTATTAAAGGATAAAAGTAAAACTAAGAAATCTGATCTTCGTTTTTTTATATGTGCATGTGGGTTTTGTGTGTCCTAGTTTCAGATGCCATGTGACCCAGCTCTCCTCCCTGTCAATCTCTTGGGTGAGGAATTTTTAATTATGTCATTTCCTGCTGGAGCAGGATATTGAGGTTTTTGATTCCATCTTGCAAAGGCTTTGTCATCTCCACTGATAATTCAGTAACTCGTTCGCATTTCTAGAAACACTTTTCTAGAAGCACACTAGAAATGATTTACACTGTAGTGTTGGTGGGGATTAGAGTGGTCTAGAGTATTTCTAAAACGCTTCTTAAAGCAGCGCTGGCCGCTGACAGCGTCTCTCTATCAGCCGGCGCCAAGGCTGATGGAGGTTTTGTGAGGGTCAGCACTATGTTCAGCGCCTCCACACTGACCCTCTCCTCCTCCTTCAACACACCTGCCATTCAGCTCCTGCTCCACTCAACACAGTGACAAACCCACAGGCTGCTGTCAGACAGAGTCCTGTTAACACTCCCATACCAAGTAGGTTAGAGGGAAAAAAGAGAGAAAGAGGGAGAGAGAGAGAGAGAGAGTGGGGAGAGAAAATGGAGGGGGGATGTCTGAGTATAGATCCATCTGGATATCTGTTCAGATCTCAGGTGTTGCAGATGCACAAGAAAACATTTTGTTTTCATTTTTTTTTTTACTTTTTTAAAGAATGGAACCTAGGGAGGTTCTTGGGTTTTTTCCTTTGTGCTTTGGTGTTCTCTGCTTCTTTCCTGTTCTGATTCTTGGGCTGAAGAGGAATCTCAAAGGATGTAGGAGATCTTAGTGGTGTCTGCTGAGGTCAGAACAAGCCCCAGTGCCTCCTCTCCTTAGTACACCTTCAGATAGGCCATTTCTGTATTTATCCAATCAATAGACTAATCTCTAGTTATATACTTATACACATATAATACTGTACTGTATGTACAGCAATATTTCACATATAAAAGAGAGACGGGGGAAGAAAAAATCTTTCTTTCTTTCTTTCTTTCTTCCTTTCTTTCTTTCTTTTTTTCTTTCTTTCTTTCCTCCATTTCTTAGGCACATGCACTCTATCTCACTAATACGTTTACTGGGAAAATAAATGGCTAAGTGGCTTGGCACTGAAGCTAGATTCAGAAATGCTTAAAAAACAACGGCAGGAGCCAGAGAATGTCAAGGAGGAATGTGAATTCCTCTCTCTCTCTCTCTCTCTCTCTCTCTCTCTCTCTCTCTCTCTCTCTCTCTCTCTCTCTCTCTGTAAAAAAAAAACACACATCCCTGTACTGTATACCACCTGTCCCATAAAACTTGAGATCTACACAGCACAAACCACCTAGACACCTATCACACCACCTGCCAGAGTGCACCAGTGCCCACAGCTCGAGTGCCTCAAACACCTTTACATTTGGAAAATTGCCTTCAAGATCCAAAGCTCAGGAACGCTTTGTTTTCCATGGCTACAGCCTCTGTGGTTGACAGACAAGCACTTTGGACTTAAGGTTGTGAATGTGAAATGATGCATTGATTATTTACTGAGACATTATGAGAATTGCAAGAAAAATGCATTTATTTATAGACTAACTAATGCTATCACTGTGTAGCCTTATGGGATTTGTAATTGATTAATAGACCATATGCAGCCCATAGACCAGCATGGGTAGATAAAGGTGGTCTTTATGTCTCTCTCTCTCTCTCTCTCTCTCTCTCTCTCTCTCTCTCTCTCTCATGTAGCCATCAGTGTGGTGCATTTTAATGACCACTGTTTTGGAGAGATCTTTTGTGGAATACAGCGCTCTTTGTGTCTCGGGGTGTTGAATCTGACTAACTTCCCCACTGGGTTTCCATAGGGACTACGGGGAAAATCCAGATGACCATTTTCAGCAGAGAACAGCGGGCCAGCTGAATGGACGGATTTCATCCGTTACCGAGGCAGCAGCCTCCTGGGCTGTGCCCAACTGCTGAATCCAAACCCAAACTCGAATCGAACGATTATTATGGTAGCTAGAAAGATGCAGACCAACCTCAGCAGCAAAACAACAAATCACCAGAGCACAAAGCCATAGAAATGTACAGGTGGCAAACCAAATCTGATTGGCTGCTCTACGACATTGGTGGTTGTCATGGTTCAGTGTGTTGACCTCACGTACCTCGAGTATGAGCTAATGATGTACCTGTGCAAACTGCACTTCCCAAATTTAATTGGGAATTAAATCTAAATCTGTTCGCACACAGCCAGTGATTACGGTTCCAATAATGTTATCGATTCTTATGCTAATAATAATGTGAGGAGCAAAGTGACCCCTGTTTGATGATGTGAGGGGAGTAGAGAAGCATTTTATGCAGATTTTTTTTTTTATTTGTGATTTGAAACATACCAAGTCACAGATCACAGACACTGAGAATAGAAATCATAATTCATAATTACCTATTTTTTTTTAGATCCAAACAAAGAAATTTGTGCTTGACACACTCCCACACATATATTACTCATATATATATATAAACAAACCCATCAATATATGAGAAAAGCACTATGCACCAATGAGTCAGTACTGAATGATTCAACTCTTTCAACTCCTTTTCCCACTCACTCAGTCTCTCTCTCTCTCTCTTGAGCACACACACACACACACACATGCACAGGCACACACAAACAGAGACACACACACACAGGCACACATACACAGACACACACTCTCATGCACAAACACACACACAAGCACACACAAACATACTTGTGCACACCCACCCAACCTCTAATCCTGTGAATAATCCTCGTCTCTCTCCATTTCGATTGGGCTCTCCTTCAACCTGTGACCTCACACTGGGAACGTTAACGGTTGTGCAGTTTCAGGCACAACTCAGAGGAGAGTTGGAGCACAGCTGTATGAAAACAACTCTCTCTCTCTCTCTCTCTCTCTCTCTGACATCACCCAGCAGCAAGCTGAACAGAGCCAAGGACTTCACCGCCAATGACTTCACCACCAAGGACGCAGAGAGTCTCT
>JAOYMR010000469.1:0-11967 GCA_025802075.1 Tenebrosternarchus preto
ACACACACACACACACACACACACACACACACACACACACACACACACACACACACACACACACACACACACAGTTGTGAACGCACACATGCACACATGACCCCTTTTCCCATTCTCACACATACACATGCAAAGTGTGTCTTTTTCTTTTTTCTTACACACATGAGCATGCATGAGGGTACTATTAAAAACTACATCTATGCAACCTCATTAACAGAGCTTCAATGCCTTCGAAAAAAAACTGAAATGTTCACTGTATCAGAGGGCAGCTTTTCACAGCATAATTACAACTCTAAGCCAACACTCAAAAAGCCAACACTCAAAAAGCCAACACTCAAAAAGCCAACACTCAAAGCTCTGCAGAGCTCACTGGGGAAGAACAAGAACAGCAACACCCATCTTCAATGTTCATGTCATCTCTTAAAAATGTTTCTACAGAAGTGCAACTGCCCTGTGAGGAATATGTGAGGAATTAGAGCAAGTCGCCTGTACACTGGCTACTTTCACCAGTTCCCATCAATGAGGGAAGCTCTGCTTGATCATCAGCGTCAAGATGATGAGCTGGAATCAGGTTAAGACTAACCACAGAAGGAGCCAGGTCTTCTCAAACTAGTCAGAATCAGAATCAACGTTATTTTGCCATGCAGCTTCCTTTGTCTTGGGGAGTGCACATATAAGACGTAAAATATTAAACTTCAACATCATCTTTCTTGTACTCGTTTCCCTTTGAACTACATGAAAGTACCACCATTTTGGTTTACAGTCACTACACCGTTCGTAATTTGACTAATTTCAGCTGATCTTTCCCAGGTGACAGGTGTCCATGTTCAGTCAACAAGTGCTTGGTTTTTTTGGTCCTTTTTAAGGGTCATGAGTCTGTGAGAACAAGCCTTCAGAATGTTCTAGACATAAAGCATCACTGGCTGTACAACTAAACATAACTCAGCAATGCCCTTTTTTGTACATCTCACAATGACTTACCAAGACATTATGTATGATACTAGCTGTGCCTGTGGTTTTCTCTCTAAACAATTCAAGAGATCTCAATCTTTATTAAAAACTCAGTTCCTGCGTGTAAATGTGTCCTACAATCTACAGGCTTACTTAATATCACACACCTGTTAGATGAAAGCGGGTCTGAGATACACGAGAGAAAACTGATAATTATGATCACTACAATGGTCCTGGGGAGTGAACTAGGGAGGGAGGGATTTTTACAGACAGAATTAACATTAATAAATGACACTGAAGTGCTGAGTGCTTCAGAAATCTGACCGAGGTACTAGGAGTGTAAAAACTGACCAATTTCTCCTGATTCAAATAAAATGTACTAAAGGAAGAGCCCTGGTGTGTTTCCACCATGGGAGTACAGTGTGCCTCAGAGGTGAAGACCCCATGGGAGTACAGTGTGCCTCAGAGGTGAAGACCCCATGGGAGTACAGTGTGCCTCAGAGGTGAAGACCCCATGGGAGTACAGTGTGCCTCAGAGGTAAAGACACCCCCATGTGAAATAAACATCTAGCAAATTCTGAATTTACAATTACTCTGAATCATAACAGAATATTCAAATCAAAACTTGTGAAATTTGTTATGTTATGATTAATCATTTCCTAGAAAATTCATATTGAATTGAAAACTTGTGAGGATTACACCCTTAGTCTGAGTAAAAACCCAGCAACATAAACTACCCAGCTCTTTTGAGAGTAGTTTGTCGTTGTACTCGGTCCTGTTGCACTCGGTCCTGTTGTACTCAGTTGTACTCGGTCCTGTTGCACTCGGTCCTGTTGCACTCGGTCCGGTTGTACTCAGTTGTACTCAGTTGTACTCGGTACTGTTGCTTGGCCCTCATTACTGTGAACCTTCCCCAACCAGACAGGACAAAACTAGAATGAAACTGGAATTAAAGAATATTTTATCTTCAGATACGAAATTAGAGAAATAGATTTCTCTACATATGGAGGACATCCTGATACCAAGCTCTGCTATCATTGTGTTCACAGCTGTTCGGTAAAATCCAGTTATGTAATCAGACATGAAGAGCGAGCAGGTTTTGTACTCCATGTGTACAGAGCATTCAGTTTAGCCAACACAACTTTCTTTTGTTCAAACCAGTCTTTGTCTTTCTTGGATTCTTCCATTTTTCAGTGCGTCCACTGGGGCTCTTCAGTTCTGCATGCCATTCTTTACCCCCCCTAAGGCCAGTAACCCGTAACCCCTAAGGGCAGTAACCCGTAACCCCTAAGGGCAGTAACCCGTAACCTGTACACTTACAGTCGCTTTTGTCAACAAAAAACAACTGCAATTTATGCAAATGACCTGGTTATCTGCGGTATGCGTTTCAGTGATCTGTGAGGCGTTGTGTTATATATTTATCTCAACAGTACAGCAGTGGAGTTTCTCTTACAGTGAATCTCTTAAAGGAGAGAGAGATGTAAGACAGAGAGAGGGAGACTGAGAAACAGAACCTGCACTTGCCAGAACCGAAGAGCGCAACAGAGGCTCGAACCAAAAAATATGAACCTTGTCTTAATCTTGTCCTAGTTACTATGGTAATCACCATCTGAGAAGGTTTGGTTTCCAATGCTGTACTTGATCCCAGATGCCCCGTTTTGCCTCTTCAGTGAAAGAAAGCTAATAACCGTGATAATCCACGTGAATCTGTGTCCACCCCTCATTCTGGTTTAAACCTTGTATTCACTTTCAACTGGACCATCTTCTCCAGCAGATGAAAAACAGCATTGTATTTATTCTAATAAGATACACTCGTTCACACAGACTCCAAAAGAACAGACCCCACTTCTAAAAAGCAAACCACGGCAGCAAGAATGCAAAACTCAATTAATATTCTACACTGAGCCTTACTGAAATCTCTTTAAGTCTCCGTTTGATGAACAAAACACAGCAGGTTGTTCAAGCGGCTGGTAAGCAGAGCAGCTTTGAGCTTCACAGAGGCGGCTCACTTTTAGTCCACTTTGCTGTACCGTACATTTGCACATGTTCACAACACAAACACATTCCTTGGTATGCAATTATGGATTCATTCTGCTTTAAGAAACATACAGTTTAGAAACAGACAGTAATGAAGGCAAATAGGTACTGGTGTGGTAAAGTGTGTAACTCTCTAGAGTCAGTGCTGGAGAGACAGGAAGAGAGACCAAGAGAGACAGGACATGAAGAAAAGAGAGGGAAAAGACTCACCTTTTTTGGCAGTGGCCATGTTCATGTCTGTCAAGACAGCACTCAGAGAGTCTCTCACAGTCTCATCACAACTGCCATCTGGTCCAAATAATCCTGAGAGCATAAAAAGAGAGCGAAGGAGGAGAGAGAGAGAGAGAGAGAGAGAGAGAGAGAGAGAGAGAGAGAGAGAGAGAGAGAGAGGGACAGAAAGGGGGAGACTTTTTCTCTTTGCAATTCCATTTTCTAAATGAATAAAGAAATAAAATAAATAACCCCCCCCCCCACACACACACACTAAAAAACCCTTAAATCATAGGTCTTTTTCATTATTTTCCCTAGCTATATTGAATAACACAGTGCTGATAATAAACCTACTGTGCAAAAAAAATTCACATTCAGGAAGAACGTATTAAGAGGATTATACTAAAGCAGCCTTTAACAGTTCCCAGGATCCTGTCATTCACGTAAACATCTCAGGAGCAGGGAGTAGTCCACCAGCTCCTACAGGACCTCAGTGAGAACAGACAAACAGAACACAAGGATATCCATAACGGAGAAACTTCCACTCAGACCGATATCCCACGAACCGGCTTGAGGAAACTGACACATCTTCAACACAGAATATAAAACAACGCTTGCGATCCTGACTGAATTTCTTGGACACCTGTCAGGCGCTATCGCCCTCTTCTCTTCTTGCTTTTGATGCACAGCACTGAATGACAACCGATAGGCCGACATCAGATATGAATGTGTTAACAACAGACTGAAATATCACATATGAATGTGTTAACAACAGACTGAAATATCAGATATGAATGTGTTAACAACAGAACAACAGACTGAAATATCAGATATGAATGTGTTAACAACAGAACAACAGACTGAAATATTGCTTGTTTCGATTTTTAAAATATAACTTGTATACAGTTCCTCTTCCACCCACCAGAACAATCAGTGATTTTCAGCTCCTAATGGCTGGGGCTCATTAGAGAAACTGCTTTGACCGCAGCAGCACAAACGACTGCTGAGGGTCTCTTAATGTGAGTAAGAGCAAGGAAAGTGAGACAGTGAGAGAACTCCAGTAATCCAGAAAGACGTGGAACAATCCTCAGTACCACTACAACACTGCAAAAAGGAGAACATTGAATCATTATCCACAAAGCAGTCACAGATCTGAGCCTCCCTTTTAAAAATAAGAGGAGGTGCAGCCAAGTTCCGTGCTCCACCTTCACAAACACGCTTTACCAGTCAGCATTCCTGTAGTGCCACACATGGAAACAGCTTACATAGGACAATCATGGGACAACACACATGTTCTCCGCTTAACATTTCAAACCCCTGAGCACAGTTCTGGAATATTCTAAAAAAAGGTTTGGCCCCACAGTTTGATTCCACATGAGGAACAAACGGTGCCAGATGGTGATAGTGGGTGACTGTAGGAGCACAGACTTCCACTTATTGAAGGCAACGTGGGCTTAGATCATGATGCAACCATCACAAACCAATCAAAACTGCCCGATATTATACAGCGGAAAGGCAGAGATCACTGGTTTAAGGTGAGCGTGGCAATCAGAGAACGTCTATGGTTCTAGCTCCAACCAGTGTAAGGATGGTTAATGATTTAGTTGGAGTGGTCAAAGCAAAACACTCTTAGTCTCCTCACTCTTATGTCCCAACTACCAAAGCCAAGGAGCAGTTATTTACTGTACACACGGTCACATACCGCAGGGTCAACAGAGAAGATCATGCAACACACAAACACACTCAATTGTACACACGTTACCATTTCACTAATCATCAGTGCCTTTACATCTCACACACCTCCAAAGTATGAGGAGACATACAACGTGAACCAGATTATTTATAATTATATGGCAGGTTTAGCATGTCTTGGGGAACTAGGGCAATGTCTGATATAGCCTTGCAAGTGTCATTTTCAAGTCCCTGTAAGGAAATGAAAGCCTGTGGGACCACGAGCACAAATTGGCCCGTCACATTTAAGCGCTGGGAAGCAGAGAGTTATCCATCATCCCTTGACCTACAGAGGAGTGAAGTAACTAAACATCCATCTGCTGTATACCACTAGTTCACATGCTCTTCTGTATGTAAAAAAAACAGGGCACTGGCTCCCAGTTGCTCAGTCACATGTGACAGTGTTTACAAGATGCTTGACCGTACAGCTGCCCTTGGCATTACAGGGCATTGGCAGTGCCACGTCTACAGTGGAGGGACACGTATGATATCAGAGTCCTTCCATGGGAAGCCTGAATACCACACTTCTCACAATAAACTCTGTTCTAAGTGTCTGCAACTCTTTCATTCACGTAGACCTGGGCAATTCATCGAAACTGACATTCAAAACCTTTAACTGATGTAATCTTGTACACACACACACACACACACACACACACACACACACTCCTTTTATTTAAACTCTGTTCATATTTTCCCCACTGTGATTTCACGTACAGTTCCCTTTTAAACACATCACCACAAGTGTTGTGTGATTCTGCTCCAGCCAGAATAATGCTGTGCTGCTTGAATAAAGGCCTTAGAGAAAATGAGAACCAAAAAAACAAACAAAAAATAAAGTCAGATGTAAACACTGAGGAAAAATAATTCCAGAACGCAAATCTCTTTCAACACTTGGAGCACAATAAGGTTACTCAATAGGAACAGTGCACGTCTTCTGAAAAATGGAGAGACTGACGAACACCCAGCAACAAATGTCTCCACAAAGCAGCTGTCAACAAGAGTTACACAATATGAAAAGAATTCACTTCAGAATTCACTAGTGTACACTTGCTGTAAGCAGCCACCATTATATGGAAATACAGCTTGCACTGCATAAACATTTATGCATTATGCATTCAGATTATAAACGTTTATGAATCTGATCTGCCTGTTCACCAAAGTAACTTCTGGTGGAAGCACAGACCTTGTGTTCATCTTTTCATATGTAGAATAGGTTTTGTCAGCCCTAAATGCTACGTTAGGGAAGTATCTGTTCTAGTTCAGAATTTATTCATTCAACACAATCTTTACTACCTTGGCAACCTTCCTGTTGGAGCACTGGAAAGGTGCAACGAAACCTCGCAGATCAGCAAAAACTTAAGGGAAAGCAGCGCGTCAGGATACTGCTCATCTTGCATCATTCACTGTTTCGTTGTGGTTACAAGGAAACTCCCTGCAGTTACACACAGAGGAAAGGGTCTACCGGCCACAGTTATGCATAGGGAAGTATATGTATATGTTTCATGTTCATATTTCAGACGAACAATTGTGTGAGCAAGTGCCTTTTGTGAGATGTAATGCAGCGCATTATACAAATAATTACGTTTTAAAAGGACATTCCCTGCCACAAAATTAAATAGTTAAGTAATTAACGCTTAACTACCTTCCTTTCATTGAAGACCAATGCATCTGACAGAACATTTGCAGCGATATAACGGAAAAACTACACTAGTACCTGCCTCTCTGTTGCGCCTGTAGTATTTGCAATACTACAACAGAAACTTAGCTAACTGCATCTAGTAACGTTTTAATACAAAATGTTTCCTTAGTCTCGTATTACTGCACACCAGTTCATTTTTTAAAATAACCAAAGTAACGAAGTGATTCACTGCTATATAATGAAGAGTCCGTTTTAAAAAACCTCTAGCTCGCTTCCTCAGTGACTGACCTGTTTTGTTGTCCACACAGTTCTTATGAAGGACCACGCTCCAGTCGATCGTGTTTACCTAATAAACTGTTGCATGGATTTTTGATACACCAGTTTAAACGATACGACTAGCGTCTTCTGCAAATGCGCTAAGCAGCTTGACGGACACCCAGTTAGCTACCGAGGACCAAACGAATAGCCAAACGAATATAAACTCCCTCCGCCCTAACTTGATCTATCATTAATAATCACTTCCGTGTTAGTCACGTGGGTCCCTGTATTTCGATATTGCAGCAGTTCCTGATGTTGAATTAGCGTTAGCTGCATGATGCTAGCTAGATATGTCTGTTTCTCTTTGATTTGATAAGTTTGTCTTGCGATGTCTGTCGACATTCTGAATTCTAGTATAGTTCACCTGAGATATCTCACTGTTTTCATACTTTTCTACAGATAAGGATTCTTCAAAACAAAGCAGGCACTCGAGTTGAGAAACGATACATTTATTTCTTGTAATTTAAGCAACACCAGTATTGTAATATAGTCCGAAGACGAATCAAATAGCAAATTTCATGTTTACATATTACAAACCAATGAATCTTGTGTTCTTTGTTTTTTTGTTTACCTTGATATTCCTTCGTTATACTTTGGAAAATAAGAGAGTGTTTTTTTCCCTCTCATCGCCCGGCTAGCTCAGTCGGTAGAGCATGAGACTCTTAATCTCAGGGTCGTGGGTTCGAGCCCCACGTTGGGCGGCTCAAACTTTTGAGAAACACGGAATTAGTAGAAACAATGTTCTACTTAAAACAACTAAATTGAGAACAATGTACTTCCGATATATAACGAGTACGGGGTATAAAATCTTTATTTATATATAAAAAAAATAACCTGATCTGTATATATCAAGTCACATTTGTTCATTACTTCAGCTGGTTTTTAGAATACATTGAACAGAGAATACACCATTGTAACAACAAATAAACTGTCATTTAGGGCTGTATTTGTAAATGTCATATGCGTACAGTTTAACCAAACTGCGTATGTCCCCTGACATCTACCTCCTAAAGAAGGCCACAGTCATTTCGATGCGGTCACAGACCAATAACCCTCTTCTCCTTTCTCTCAAATGTTCTTGGGCAAGCAGTGACCCAGAACCTGCAACAGGATCCCAATCAGTCCAGCTTCAAACCACCACGTTCAATAGAAACTGACCAAGTTTCCAGTCATATCTCAGGATCCTGTACACAAGATCATCTTTAATCGGTCGTTTCTATCGTAACAGTTGCTTTGCTTCGGGTTATTTCTATGCTATTAGTTATATTTATAGGAAGAATATGTAACATTTTATCGCATACAAATTGTGGATAATCCGGTAACGAAGGTGTCGTGCTTTGTCTAGCTAACTAGGTAGCTAAACCTAACTATACTAAGTTCAGAAGTTCGTAAAACATTGCAAATATATGTATGCTAGCTAGCACGTAGCAACATTTTCATTTGTTAGTTAGCTATCTAACTACTGTGATCTTACTATCTTACTTGAATATCCAGGCAGCTAGCTGAGTGAGTTCGCATACAAACCATTCGCAACTCGATGGAAATATTTTAAGTAATTAATCAAGACATAGTTTATTTCATATTCTATAAAATTTAAGATATGAAAAGCGTATTTTATCGGGCCAGTGGCGCAATGGATAACGCGTCTGACTACGGATCAGAAGATTCTAGGTTCGACTCCTGGCTGGCTCGAAATATTTTTGTGTATTTATGTTCATTTATTCATATTTATATTTATTATCGCATCAATTCTGTTTTGAAAATGTCAAAGTCAGGGTGATACAAAGATATGATACAAAACAGATAGCAATATATAAAACAAGGATGCTGCACAACTCCCATTAATTCATAAAAAAGTCATTCTCCTGGACCGTCTGGGCAGAACCCGAAATATCTAAACAGTCAACTGCTACTTACCGAGATTGGCACGTTTGACAATCATATAAAACTCTGATACTGGCGTAAAGATAATGCGTGCTTTTGTTAGCGATAGATAAAACAATTCATGTTCTTGCATTTACTTTACCTGCTAAGTCCTCTAATAAACGTGTTTAGTTAAAAAAATGTCTAATTGAGCTTATTGATGTAGTGATGTTTGTTAGATTGTTACGCTCAGCCCTTTACAGTGTGTTCGGAATGAAACAGGGCGTGTTTCAGGAGGCAAAAATGAGGTTAACCTTGCTTCCTCTTCGTAGACTGGGGTACTGGCTCACTTTGTTCTCCAACTTCAGCCGCTCTCCTAAAGATTGCAACAAGGATAAATATTAATTTCCATATCAGGTTCAGCTACACACATATTTTCATCTACATAAGAACAAGCGTTAATTAACTACTGAAATAAGTGTCATAATTTTCTAAGCACTAATGACATGGTTTTTAGAGCTAGAATGTACTTTTATTATTTACCTTGAAAAATAAGACTCATTTTCTGTGGCTTCTTCCCCAGCTGGTCACATGCTTCCTGAAGCAAGACTGAGATCCTCTCAGATGGGAATATAAGGATTTCTGTTGATTTCCCAGCACATATCACATAAATGTTTTTCTTGTCCACATCATCAGTGTGATAAGATGTAACAGTTGGTTGCAGTTGGATCTCCTCCATCCTTGGTGACTCTCTTATGACATCTGAAAAAGCAGAAAGCAACTTTTTTTTCAGGGAAAGACTGAATAGAAGAAAGTTGTATACTTGAAAATGTGACATTAACATTAACTCCATCACACTTACTTTTATTTGGAATGTATGGCTCATGCATCTCATGTGATGAATTTATATCTGGGTCTTCCACAGGGATTGTTGAGTTCTGCACCTGTTGTGAGTCTCTTGGGTCTTCCAGAGGAATTGCTGAATTCTGCACCTGTTGTGAGTCTCTTGTGAGTCTCTTTTCATTGTTTTGAAAACCAAGCACATAAAGTGAGATTTTGATTAAACATATGACAAAATAATGGGCTTTTCGCACATAAACCCACAATCTATGGACTCTCAGTAATGTTCATTCAAAGGCAAGCAAGCCAGCACAAGAAGAGTGGCAGGCAGAACATCCACAAGGCAAAATCCTGAAAAACTGTCACACTGGCTTCTGAAATTGCAGTGCATGCCACAGTTTACAAAACCAGAAGGTTAAATGCAACTAAATGCTGCATAGCACAACATATGCATTCAAAGTGTAGGGGCTGTACCCTATGTGTATTATAAAATGTTTATCAAGATTTATCCTACTTACCCAACTGAAGAAATAGTTGTAATAGCTTAGTATGGTTTCCATGTTGGGTGCAGCTCTCTGAAGTCTTGATGAAAATGAAACCTGCCTTTCTGCCTTTATAGTGTACAATTACTTTCAGTTTAGTGGGGAAATCCAGTCCTATGGGAAATTTTCAGACTGAAAATTTGGATTTAAAATAATGAATAATATCTAATAATGTTTAGATACCACCATAACAAGTTGTGTACAAATATGTTGTTCGCCTAAAATTTTACAGTTACAATACAGACCAAAAGTTTGGACACACCTTCTCATTCAAAGAGTTTTCCTTATTTTCATGACTATGAAAATTGTAGATTCACACTGAAGGCATCAAAACTATGAATTAACACGTGGAATTATATACTTAACAAAAAAGTGTGAAACAACTGAAAATATGTCTTATATTCTACGTTCTTCAAAGTAGCCACCTTTTGCTTTGATTACT
The DNA here is from genome assembly GCA_025802075.1 of Tenebrosternarchus preto. Taxonomy (NCBI): domain Eukaryota; kingdom Metazoa; phylum Chordata; class Actinopteri; order Gymnotiformes; family Apteronotidae; genus Tenebrosternarchus; species Tenebrosternarchus preto. Next base: position 10,577 of record JAOYMR010000469.1, read on the forward strand.
GCTTCGCACACTCTTGGCATTCTCTTGATGAGCTTTTGTAACTTTTGGTCTGTACTGTACGTACACTCTGCTTTTAAAAGTCCTCAAATCTATGACTTGCAGCTGACAGCTTAATACACCAGGGATGCTTAATACATAGATATGTTTATAAATCAGAACCTGTTTTCTTAGTATGTAAGAAGTAAACACATAAGATTAGCTGTACCTGTATAAGTGCATAGTGTTTGGTTGTGGGGAAACCCGCAGAGGTAAAATAATTTGGTTGCTGGGGAAAGCTGGGGATTTTTCATCTTGATTGAACTCTGTGTGTGATGGCAGCATGAATGGAGCAGAGGGGCTGTAGGAAAAGGAGCTTGAGGATATCCTTGTTCATTTGACCTCTTCAGAGAAAGTGAATCACCAGGACCCAAAGAAAAACACAAATGAGTTTTGTCAACATAACAATGAAACATGTTATGCTTCCTAAAAAGTTTCCCCAGGGATAACATAAAAGCAATAATGTGTTAAACCTCCAGACTGCATTCCCACATACTCCTGTCTCATGAGGTTCAATTTCTGTCTACCTAGTAGTTATTTGTAATGGGGACTATTCAAGGTATTCAGCCATCTTAAGGTGGATTCCGAAACACATGGACTGAAAACAATCAGTTCACAGTGTCGTTAAGATCTGATGGTGAGTTAGGCCTGCTGAGTAAAGAAACAGGAAAACTTTTAATGCCCAGAAGAGGATGGGCTCCTCCCTTGAGTCTTAGTTTCTTTCTCAGCTCTTAGGGAGTTTTTCCTTGCTACTATCACTCTCTGTTTGCTCACTGGGGGCTTGGACTCGGACATGCGCAAGTTTATACTAGAAAGGTCTCTGTGGCGCAATCGGTTAGCGCGTTTGGCTGTTAACTGAAAGGTTGGTGGTTCGAGCCCACCCAGGGACGCTTTCTTTTGATGTTTTGCATTAGACATGTCTTAAAAATCTGTTGTTCTTAGTGTTGACAGTAAACATGCTAAAGCACTTACTGCCCGGCTAGCTCAGTCGGTAGAGCATGAGACTCTTAATCTCAGGGTCGTGGGTTCGAGCCCCACGTTGGGCGTTAATGTTTTCTTATTGCACCAGGACATTGCTCTAAGCAGTTTGCTGTGTCCCAAAAACCTGTGACAACACTGTGCTTTGATGTTAATCTGAAGCTTGGTGTATCAAGCATCATGTTTAAAATAGCCTGAAAACAGCATTTACTGTATACAGTCATGGCCAAAAGTTTTGAGAATGACACAAATATTATATTTTCACATGATCTGCTGCCCTCTGGTTTTTATGTGTGTTTGTCAGATGTTTTTATCACATACAGAAATATAATTGCAATCATATTATGAGTAACAAAAGCTGTTATTGACAGTTAGAA
>JAOYMR010000473.1:0-10230 GCA_025802075.1 Tenebrosternarchus preto
ATATACACACACACACACACTACATAAAAGTTCAGTATATAGTTAACTTGTTAAGGAACAGATGGTTACATGAATATTTGTCATTTAAGCAGGTATGGCAATCTTAAATTCAATACGTGGTGACTGTGAATTCAATTGTACCTTGTGGATAATGTTTACTAAGAAAAGCAGTGGACACATCTCTAGATAAGAAGGGATATGTTTGGTCAGGGAAAGTGCAGACAAAAAAGGTGTTCCTCAAAGATCCATTACTAAAATATGCTAGAAGAGTCTGGTTCATCAGAGCAGGACAGTCTATCTAAGGGAAGTATCCATTACATATTTCATCTTATTTTTATAAAATAATTTATATTTAGTTTGGCTTAGTTTGGCTTTAGTTTGGTTGTGTTGTAGATGTTATGCACACATCTACATTTATGGGCAGTAAGTAGAAGGTAATCTTTGCATTATGTGGCTCTCTCAACTTCTGCAGGTTAGGTGGAGGATCCACCTCTGGAAATGTTCCTGGAGGACGAAGGTCCCTTGAGAGGTACCGCCAGGAGTGGTTAACTGGCTACGCTGCTTCACCACACAGCTGCTTCTGTTCTGTTTGGTTGTTACTTACTTTGCTTTTATTTTAAATCCGGCTTTTGTTGCACTTTGTTTCTGTTCACCTTCTTTAATTCAGAATAAACCACATTTAATAATAAACCACAGTTAATAATAACCTGTAGTTAATAATAAACCACATTTTTGTTCAACCCTCTTTTTTGCATCCATAGCAAAGGACAGTGAGCAGTAAAGAAAATTCCAGCAACATGAACGAAAAAGTCTATACACACATATTAAAGAGGGAGAGCCAATTATCCATTTACTATGGCCAAGTACTCCATTCAGCTCCAGCCCTAATCAAAGGAATTGCAGAACATTTAGATTCTGCTGGGATACAGACCTTCAGAAGCAAGTTTAAGACCAGACAACCAAAGCTGCTGTGGTAGACTGGAACCAAACTGCAGAGAGTGGTTGATCCTCAGGTGTACGGCTGGACCTAAGCTCTGCAGGACAGTCCATCTGTAGGAGGAGGGCTGGAGAAACCTATTTAACAGCCCTCTGGAGTGCAGGGGAGATTGATTCTCAGGGAGCTTATCAAGACCCACTGGGGCTGTGTAAGACATAGGAGCTGAAAGCTGAGGGAACACTCATCACTGCAGGACCTGCTGATTAAATGCATCTATCGCTCACATGACCTGCTCTCTCTACTCTTTTACTCTGAGAAGTTGAATGAGTCCATGTGGGGCAGGAAAGCACCAGTTTCTTGGAAAACTGCAAAATCTCCTGCAATTTCTGAGAGCTTTCTGTGCCCATGTTTGCCAACTTCAAATGGAAAGAAATCCACATGCAAAGCTAATAAACTGCTGAGAGAGAGCAACGAAGAGTTTAGTGGAGCAGTAATGAGCCCTTCACAATCCACAGCACACAGACAATAATCACTTGAGACAGTTCGTTTGAGTTTGTTCACTTGAGTTCGTTTAGATAGCATAGCGCTGGTATCACGGAGGGATTCAGTTCCATTATTCTTCGACCAGTGCGGTCTGATACTCTTCTGTGGCACTGCACAACCAGTACGTTCCAAAAACAGCTCTGCGTTAAGGCACAAGCCGAGAGACGGAGGCAGACGTGTGATGTCACATGCTCTGGTGCTAATGAAGGCGAGAGGAAGCTCAAGAGCCGTGGCACTTACCTTACATGTCAGCGTCTCTGCAAATTTCTTGCTGTGGAGAGTGAAAGGAAAGAGGATTATTAACTGGCAGAGCTTAATAACACACCGAGGTGTGAATTAAATTTAAGAAATGATGTGCCACACAATTAATGACTTTTAGTGAGTGTCTGAAAAAGAGTCACAGTCCAAACAGAACACCTGAGAGGGAGCGAGATCTCATAAAACAAACACAACATGAATAGTTCTGTTAATAGAATTTAGGCCTTAATCACATACATGTATGAAACCAGGTGAGACAACATGGAAGCCACAGAAGAAAAAACAAAGCTTGCATTTGAACTAGAGCCCTTTTCGTGTCCGGCCATGTTAGCAAGGTCTGTGTGAGGGCCATAACATGGGGAGCATGTGTTCGCTAAGCCGAGTAAACGTGGATGTGAAAGAGCTACATGTCATAAAGCAAGTTCAAAGGTCAGGCTGTTCAGACCAACATAGACCACACAGCACAATTCATTCTCAAGGTTTTCTAGCAGTGTTATCATTTCTGAGTGACGAAAGCCTGAAGGCACTGCTGAATAGCTCAGACATGTAGGAAGGAGCTTTCCTCTATCTTTCAAATCCACAGCTCAGAATCGCTCAACACGGTGACGTTTTCAGCACCGCGACTCACAGAGCGCTCGAACAGACGTACTGCACTGTAGCGCCGCGGCGAGACGCGTCGTCCCGCCAACCGTTCTCACGAACGCCGCTGCCAACAAAACCGCCGGTGGGCCGTTGTCATGGCAACAGCGCGAACACAACAGGAAAACAAGTCTCTTCGACTCGTTTGCCTTACCATCCCGACGTTCCTGGTCCCTGGCTAAATTCTCTCATGGGATCGAATTAAGGGACTTACAAAGTCTTACGCACTGATAGTTTTTTAGACTTTGCCTGCTGATAGTTTTGGAGGACAGAATTTAGTGGAGAGGAAATGACCGATTAAATTATTTTTCTTTCGTTCTTTGAAATGAAGTTGGCTGTGGTTATAGGGCACCCTGTTGATGGTACTGTCAGGTTGGGAGAGCTGCCATAGTTCTGATGGACAGCAAAGGCAGGGAGACAGGGAGACTTCATCTAATAAAACTTAATTACATGCAAGCACACAGGCAGACACTTATATATGAGTGGGGATGAAAGAAGAGGTGCATATCCTCACTAACATGCCCACACACACACACACACACAGAGAGAGAGAGAGAGAGAGAGAGAGAGAGAGAGAGAGAGACTAACCTTCTGGGGAAGCTGAACTTCAGTGTGTTCTGAATAAAGCCATAACAGCATGGACTGATCACAAATCCTGCTCTGGCCTGCACACAGTGATCCAGGACCATGTCTGTAGCTACACCGCATGCATGCAGAGCAACCTGCACAAAAGCAACACACACCTGCAGGACGGCACGTACACAGATATGTATCCAAGACATCCACTCAGATACGCTGCAATTATAGGACGTATCTGCCTGTCTATATTTGTCTGTGAATGTGAAAACACAGGCATCACTCACTCACTCTCACACACACACACACACACACACACACACACACACACACACACACACACACACATACATATATGTAATATACTATGTAATATTATATGCATATATAGAAAGGCACAAACATGATATAGCTATGCCCTGCTGGCTGATTCACTCATAGCATAATTTCAAACACTCCAGTGTTTCTCCTATGGAGTGGACACTAACAGAGAGCGTTATTGATCTGTTAGCATTTTGAGCACGGACTGGCCTGGCCTCTGAAGTGCCTGGCTAACAGTGCATGACGCAAGGCAGTTCTCTACATATTAGCTGCAAAATGCTTAAAACTCCTTAAAAGGTTGGTAGAAAAATAAACAAAAAACCAGCTTCAGAGTGTCTGCATGCCATTCAGGAGATGGTCACGCATTTAACTTAGCCTGCACCTCCAGTCTGGTGGAGTTGTGTGTGTGTGTGTGTGTGTGTGTGTGTTGGGAGGGAGTGTAATGTGTGTTGCTCTGTAATGCCTCCTGTCAAGGCTAAGGATTAGCACCCCTCACCTCCCCCAAACCCTTCACAAGGACATATCTTAGGAATGTGTTCAATTCAGTGCCTAATCACTCACTGGACTTAGTTGCATGCAGTTGCCATAGCAGAGCGCTCACATCACTGTGCGATGTGCCACACGGCCCACAAACTCCGTCACCCAAACAGAAAGCACAGGACTTACTGGTGCCACCCTGGACCTTCAACGCAGCACCCAGCGTTTGATCCTGCTCTGGAGACACCTGCTTAAACTGCCAGCAAATCAATGGCGCCTAATGACCCGTTACCAGTCTTGGCGTAACTCTGTGGAGAGTTATTTTCAGACGGTGAACTGATGAATCAAAATCTATGACTCTAACCAACGTTCTGAAGCTCAGCAGGTGGTAATAACCAGGTCTGCTCCCCTGTTTACGCATGACCAGGAAGGTACTCTGTGTGGATGCTTTCAGCACAACTATCAGTGCAAGATTTTGGCAAAACAACAAAGCTGCTGGTTCTGGTTCTTTCAGAGAGAAAGAATACAATGAGGTTAACATCACAAAGACTTTTTGGCTGTTACATAAGGGCCTGTTAATTTAACCAAGACATCAAAAAGAACTTCTCAGGGCACCAAATGTGCGCACACACACACACACACACACACACACACACACACACACAAATGCATGCTTGCACATGCACAAGCACATACACACACACACACACGCACACACACACATACACTGAAGGGAACATCTTGATAAAAATGATCAGAACTTTCTCCAAGCAACTAACAGCTAGGATGAAAGAGTTCCATTAATACACAGATTTCAACTTTCACAGGTGTTTTACTGAATCCCTGTTCTCCAGCTAAATCTGACACTCCTTGTGCAAAAAAAGGGGAAAAATGTAGCACCCTGTAATTCTGGAGAACAGCAGGAACCATGAAAGACAAACATGTGTAACATGGGTGGCGCTAGAGAGTCACCAGTGGTGGCAACACTGGGACATGCATGTGAAGGGAGGACGATTCTACCAAAGAGTAAAGATTTAGAGAAACATCTCCAAAGGCAAAACAAAAAGTGGATGAACTGAACCTTTTCACACCTGCAGTGTAAGATGTATAGAACTGGTTAACAGGAACAAGCCAACATCGTAAGCACAAAATGTCCACCAACGCCGCGCTCAAGTCTCTGAAGAGAAAAGCTGAAAACACCACCGTATTGCACGCATTTATCATCCTGCATCACCATTTCAGGCACTGGAATCCATCTCTCCAAGGCTCATACTGGAATAATGAGGTAAAGACGACTGTCCATCTGGCACAAAGATCAGAGGTATTTTGTTCGACTGTTTTGCATGGCAAAAGAGGTTTGTTAAATCATCTATGCTTTATCTCCCAAAGCAAGCATTTCAACCAATCTACAAGACATTTGGTTTGTTCTGTTACCACAGACTTGTAAGATCAGTGTAACAAACATGTTCCAAGCTTCTGCACTAAAGCAAACGTCCTCCTCCTCCGAGCTGCTCTATATCTCACCATCAGTTATTCGCAGATCAAACAATAACGGACAAAAGCACGAGATGGAACATACGGCTTCTTTATTATCTTCGTCTGTCTTGCGGACAGGGCTTGCGTTTTGAATTTTTGACACCACTGTGGTTTAAACAAAGGAGATGCCAAAAGCCCTTTGTGTTTTTTATGATGTACGGCTGCCGTGCCGGTGCACACGATCACCCCAGTCCACGCCCGCTGTCCCAGAATCCCCTCTGCAAGGATGCCGCTCACAGAGCATTTGTCTTCCCGCTTGGCTGAAGCTAAAAGTAGCGCTCCAGCCTGTTGGAAAATATTTGTGGCCGATCGTCTTCGTACTGCTAACCCCAGTAAGTCAGTGCGTGTCAGTCTGTGCCTGGATCCAACGTCAGTGTTTAAGCAGATAGATCAGAGAGCAGGAACCGAGTGTGTCCAACAGATACTGTGCTGTGCAGGGGTGAAGCAGGACTTGTTCAGTATGACGTGCGTTTGCTTGCCAGTGTTCTTCAGTACTGTGACCTCTGAACCGGTGCGACGGGGACAAGCAGCAGACGTGTCTTCTCACGCGCCTGAAGCAGACCTCGTCTGAACCTGTGCTCAGGTTTCTGAGCAAATACAAGAATTTGTCCCGGGTAGTAAAACTCACTGGAAGCAGGTTGGCTTTGTCATAGAGATGTCAAGGCTTAGACCGAACAACCAATACGAGTCTACAAAGCCACGCATAAAGAGATCATTCAGAGGTTCAGCCCCAGCCAGAACTGTGGAAGTGCCCGTGTGTGGGCGTCCAGAGATATAGGCCAGGCTGAAGAGCAGCTAAATAACAGTGCTCTCCAGGTGCCCGCTCTCCTCAGAGAGGTGCCCACTGCTCTCACAGCAGGGCTAGTGAAGCACGTCGCCATGGAGAGCCCAGCCGCAGCTTCCCATTATGCCAACAAGCAAACAAAAACCAAAAACAGGGCCATTCAGCTACTGGCCTGTGCATGGCGAAGCCCTCAGGGGGACGGGCAGGGTCTCTGGAGCACAGATCAGGGCCTGACATCCTCATAAGAGCAGTGGGACAGAACAAGGAAGCACTGACCCTAGTGAGGAGCTCGCCCAGGCAAGCACGTGGAGACTGGAGTACACCAAAACAAAACTAAGTTTATTATTTAGCATAAACAACGAACCAGGAAAATGTTATGATTGAGACTGTGATAATTAGGCCTATTTCGACAAATTCAAAGCAAGTGAAGATGAAGGTTGAGATCAGCACTAATATCGCTGTGAAAATGTTGCAGCCTGTCTGACTTAATTAACTGCAGTGCCCTCCACTGAATAAAAGTCCTGGCTGCCCAGGAATGTCACCTCTGCATCAGCAGACATAATAAAAGCCTGACAAAAATGGATTTTAATAACTGTACACACACACACACACACACATCATCATGCCTTTTCAAGATTCATTTCCCTGCAGCATAGACAAAAAAAAACAATTCGTCCCAGAATAATGAGAGTAAACAGTCCCCTATTAACCAAGCTTTCCCTGGCTTTGCTTTTAACTCTAATGCCAATGTCAGTGTCTGCGCAAATAGAAAGTAATTTGCTCTTTTTTAAATGTGCAATCTAAATATTCCTGAGATTCCAGCTCAATAGATGGATAAAAAGCAAGACGGTGTTTTAAATGGCTTCTGCCATGTTGTTATCAAGGTGCCAGGATCACAGAGGAGAAACTAGAACATATTGTAACATTTACCATATAGAGAAGAGAAAAAAACCCCGATTCAATTCTTTCGTGACTACTGAACTGAAGAGAGCTCTGAAGCAGTTGTATCTTAAAAACAAACCATTCAGAGTGTAATTGCTGAGAAATCTTCTTAATGTAGAATAATTATGCTCTTACACACGAGCTCTAAAGGAGCTGTGATGGATCACTAGTGAGAGAAAACCAGTCACACTGCTTCAGAAGAGTCAGCTAGACCATCCACCCTGGGACGGAACGGCTGAGAGCAGCCATGCATGCAGGTCTAGAAGATAAACGCTACTCCTAACGTGCATGCAGGTCTAGAAGATAAATGCTACTCCTAACCTCAAGCTCAGGCTCCTTCAAAACACAAAAAAGTTATAATTACCTAGAAGCCTGGATATTTACTATTCTCATATTTGGTATTTAAAGAAAAACAAATAAACTGCTAAATTAAAAAAATATGTAAACCTCCTTATAATCACCTCCTTTGTATTATTAAAAATATATAAGGACATATAAGAACATAGCATTAGTAACAGTTCACAATAAGCATGTTATAACACATTCACAAACCATTTACAAACATTTATAAACCTTTTACCAGCTTGGTTTGTGGAGCCATATCAGGTAGCACCTACCCCTATTTGGAATGGCCCTGTGAAGTAGTCAAGGTTGGCCTGGATGAAGCCAATGTTCTTCAGGCCGAGTCGTGAACTCCTCTCTCTCGCCCTCATCAGAGACTCTTCCTTGTTTTCAATGAGGAGGACCTGAGGGAGTCCAAACAGCAATATGATATGATATGATATATGAACGGTTTAAGAAAACATTACTAATGTTTTTACACTGAACGGTGATCAGTTCAATCAAATAACACATGAATAATCACCTGGACTTTGCGCTAAACAGAACAGAATTGTTTTCTAATTCTAATGCAGTAACTACAGCAGTAATGTGGAGTGATTCTTTTGAACTCACTGCACAGTTCTTACACCTGGAGAGAGAAGAGCAGAGTTTCTCCTCGTTTGTCTAAGCGAGAGGTTCAGGACTCACCTTGCACTCAGGAAGGATGTGCGCCAGAACGATCCCAACGTGACCCTGGACCCAAACAGACAAAGAGGAGAATGTGTGGGGAGGTGCCTCACTCGGAGATCACAGGCCAGGCTTAATACATATATATATTAATATATTTGGGTTTATATATATATATATAGCCTTTCAAAATACAAAAGGCTGTTATACAAAACCAATAAAAAGGGCAAAGCGAATAAAGGCTGTTATGAAACAAAAAGTAAAAATAGATAAACACCACCGTAAAAAAAAAACCAAACAAAGGAAAAACTGCAATAATTACATAATTGAAAAATCAATCCGAGAGAGATGGACTTGACTGAGAATCTCATTCTGAAACAGAAAGAGGTGGGCTGGACTGGGAATTTCAATCTAAAATAGATGGGCTGGATTGTGAATCGTATTCTGAAAGAGATGTTTTTACTGGGCATCTCATTTATGGAAGTTAAGAGAGAGACTTCATGTAGAAATGTTTTTAAGATGAAAGAAAGCAATCTTGACATTTTAAGGTGGCAATGAAATGACTGGATCTGTGGGATCTAGAATAACTGCAGGATTCTCAAGCAACAAAAGGTCAAAGAAGGACACACAGCTGAGATCTTTAGCACAACCCATCCAGTTCTCTTAAGGCTGGCTGGAAGCAATTAAGACTGCTTTTGATGCATCATTAAATAAATCTGAAAATCCAGGTTATTATATCAGTTTAGGGATGGAGGTGGTTGAGTGTGTGTGTGTGTGTGTGTGTTTGTGTGTGTGGCATGCAAGTAATAAAAAGTACCAGAGCAAAACTAAGCCCAGTGTAACATGTAGAGGGAGGTCGGATGAGTCTAACTCTACAGACAGTACAGACAAACTGCTCTCCATCATCATCATCATCATCATTAACCTTAATGCAAAGGTGCAGCACCACTGAGGCTGAGCGTGTTTTCGACCTTAAAGAATCCTATAAACAACACACTGTGTCCAAAGCAGCACTAACATCCAGGAGGACAAGTACACACCCAATCCCAGCTGTAATCAACCAAAACTCATGCAGTTCTGCTATACATCCAACCTGAAACTGCTCGGGTACAGCAGAACATGCATGTCCTCGTACCTCAGCTATCACAGAGAGGAGAGGCTGAGCGCTGGTCTGAAAAGGACTGGCTGACACCAATCCAAATTCCATACTGTTGATTAGTTAGGTATGTTAGAAAACTGTAACAGTACAATTTATTCAACTGATATAACCCTTTACACGAGCCTGTATGTATTACTGACTTCGCTTCTACTGTTTTCAGCTGTCTGCTTGGTTTCAGGATTTGTGGGAGTTCACACATGCACAGAAACAAGCAAACACACACACACACACACACACACACACACACACACAGAGAAACACTTACTCCGCCGCTACAGAAATCCACTATAGTGTGACCAGGCCGGGCCATCTCCATCACCATGGCAACCAGGTTGTTTAGCTGCTGCTGTTTGCGTGCAGCGCGACTGGCGGACATCTTGCCTGCAGAGAGGAAGAGGTGTAGAATGAACACGTCGCTGGTGTGAAATCCACTCATAATAACAGTTCTTCACCAACAGCTCGTACTAAATAGACTATTATGTTGTCCTGAAGCAGCTCCGGGCAGAATTGAACTGCTAATAGCTACTCTGTGCATGCAAAATTATAATTTTGTCTGTTTAGAACCTGCTGAGGTTACGGCTCTAACATTTACTCAAATTCGCTCGTAGAAATAGGTGATTCCAACGTTTACATCTCCATTTGTTAGCAGAAACTGGAATAGAAAAATATGAAAAAGGAATGAGAAAGTGAACTGGAAAAATTCACATTTCAATCTGTAAAATGGAAAATAACCAGTCATGACCGCAATTTAAAGCAAATGACATGTAGGTCATGTATGTGAGGAGGGGTGGGGTATGTGAGAAGGGGCGGGGCAAGTGAGGCATTTTCAGGAGGCATTTCAAGAGGGGCAGGAGCCCACTGCATGCCATCATTGTGCCAGTGCATCAAAAAGAATTATTCAGCACTATCTCTTAATGAAACAATACACGACTACTTGATCTTACATGTGAATATTTAAATATTCAGCCTTGGATGGCAGCCTGGTAAAGTGTGCCTGTAAGCTTCAGGAATCGGCCCTGAAGCACTCAGACCACATTACTTCAGCCTTGG
>JAOYMR010000476.1:0-11931 GCA_025802075.1 Tenebrosternarchus preto
AAAGTAGCATTACACATTTGGCAAATACTGATGGTTGTTGCTGGCATTTTCCATTCTGCAGAATGTATTTCCTCTGAAATTTAATTTTTTTTAATATTATGAAGGATATAGATAACATAAAATTTGTTAATGAATATACAGTATCAGCAATAATTGATAATAATTCATTATTAACACTGTAGCTGTACTGTATCAACCACAAGTCTTTGAATGACAGTGCTCTTGCATCTTAACAGGTTCCATGACCAGTTGACCTATTTCCCCCACATGTTCCACAGAACTCAGGAAATGAACATCCGCCTCTTAATCTGCACTCTGCATGCTCCATCTGGGACTCTCTGAGGTTAACCAGAGCACTGTGTGGAACACTGCCCACAGCCCTACACCAACCTCTCACTTTTACTTGTGAACCAAAAAAGTGTCTGCCACTTACTCTCCAACACTGTAAGCGACTCCCATGACGAGCAGGAGGAGGGTATGAGCTCAGAGGCGATGAGAGAAGGTGGAGGGAAGGTGGAGAGTTGCGTGGAGTGGAAGCGTGGATGCTGGAGGTCCAGTTCAGTAGCAAAGTGTCCATATGCTCTCCACCCTCAGCCTGCTTTTATAAGCCTTTCTAGCAGAGCCCTCCCTGACCAACTACTGCTGCTCTTTCATATCTGGGTTAAGATGGCTACTGAGTAGTACATTAACTTAATCTGATGGGCAATGTCTCTGTCTCCTGCCAAACAGAGTGCAGTGCCAAGGTTCTAACGTGCAGATCGAGTGGGTCGAGGGATACGTACATGTCCTACAGTGGAGGAAAAAACAACTCCTAAAATGAGTTTGGAATCGTTATATTACTGACTCCTCACTCTATTCATTTTCAAAACCATGTCAATACTGTGCCCATCAGAGCTTTTTAACCTTCAATGTATACAAAATAAATGAATAAAGAATACAATTTATGGTTAAGTACACCTTAATATTATATAATGAATTCAAATTATATAAAATAAATAAAATAAACAAACCAGAACAATTAACTATTCACTACTGATGTCTACTGTCGTCTACTGTGAAGCAGGTACTGATGACTTTTTGAAAACTGTGCTTTAAGTCTCAGTTATCTCTGTTACAGTTACAGCCAAATGTGCAGTTCCAGTCAGAAAACAGTTTTTAGCAGTGGTTACTGCGGCAACATATTGAATTCTGGTCAGTTATTAATTAGTGTAATAATTTGTCAAAAAGTCAGTATGTATGTCAGTGTATTATAACACATTCTAATGAAAGGGAACTATGTAGCCTTTATGCTTAAGTATAAATGAACTGCCAAGAACAAATGCAAACAAAATGCACAACCACAAATATAACCTGAGCAAAATCTACTAAGTTCTAAGTCTGCTAAATGAAATGTATGTTTTGGATGAGAAACAGCACTGCACAGAAATACTATACATCTTTTGAACAAAATAACCAGTTACTCTGCAAAAACACAATGCAAGTGCTACAGCTTGGCCTTTTTTTCTTCCAATAAAAACATTGTAATAATAACATTGGCCAGGCTAGATCCAAGATTTGGAATAATCACCTGTGATTACTGCCATGTTTACAGCCCTGATTATGACTTGTTATTCAAGAGAGCAGGTCTCACCTTCCCAGAAAGTGTCACAGACCTTCTGTAGTAGCAGTATTGGACTGTCTGGATTACATAGTCTGCGTTTCTTTACACTGGAATTCTACAACCATTTTGTATCTGTCAGGCCTGAGGCTTCGGTGATGTAGCTACTGCAGTTTAGGTTCACCAAGCATGTTCGCTATGTATCGCTAAGTATCGCTATGTTTGCACAGCAAACTAAATGTTTAGTTCAGATTTGTATTCAGGGGTATAGGAGAACATTTTGAATGAAACTGAATTGAATTTCTGAATTGTAGAACTGTATTACAGTGATGCAATCAACATATCCTGTTCAATCTGATTTTACTGCCTGGCTGTCAAGCATAAAATAGAGTAAATGAAAATATGAAGTTTAAGTGGAAGTGGAGTAAGTGCTCCAGTTCAGCTGAGCTCAGCAACTTAATATGTAATGGTTTAGAGGACTGTGTCTGACCCACAGCTGAGGCCATCTAGATCAGACAGAAAGCCAAAACCATTCTGAAACATGCTTGTTTATTAGGGGAAACGCTGAAACCAGGAGTGAACTGAACAGTCATCTATTTAAAGTAAGGGCAGTTGGAATAGACAGCAGTCCATCCAAATTTCCAAAGAGCCATATTCCATGGACATCGACATGTGGACAGAAATTGATCTTCCTGACATTTCTATTTAGGTCTAACTGTAACCTAGCTAGACCTACTTTGTTCTCAGCTAGCAATGCCACTCATTGTGCAGCTTGATGGTCATGCCTTCTAAACCATCTCCTTCTAAGGAAACCACCCCCAAACGTTCCCCAGCTCTGTGGTTAAAAACATTGTACGCACTCTCTGGGGAAAAAAGAGCTTGAAAGAGAGAGAGAGACAGAGAGAGAGAGACAGAGAGAAAGAGAGAAAGAGAGAGAGAGGCTGAGAGCTGCTTAGGCCATTGCTTTTCAGTACAAGTTTAATTTCCACTGACATTGGCTAAGTTAGTCCAGTGTACAGTAGAACACTATGGTGATGAGAATGAGAGTGAGTTAAAGGTTGGATGGGCATGGGTTACTAAAGGCTAGTTATTGCCCTTAAATGGAGCATGACACTGCCACCTTACATAACCGCAGCTAAGATGCTTTGGCAGGTTTTTTTTCCCCATGTTTCAAAAAAGACACGGTGTGTTGCACTTCAGACCTCTTTTCTTCAGACCTGCTTTACTTTGATAACTGTTTTATAAGTCAGAGTCCATAAAGAGCCTAGGTCATTGAGACTGTATGAAATAATTAAGTGCTCTTTTTGTAATGCAGAAAAAAATCTTCAGAGTTTAGGGTCACTGGGATATTTCTATCCATTTGACCAAACATCTTCATTTGATTACATTCATATATTCTTTATGTATGTATATATATAGAAATGTAATCGAACTCTGGATTTTTTTTTTAATGTGTGTGTTAGGAGGATGCTGTTGGGTGTTTCTGATAGCTGTACACTCTTTAACTGTTTAACATTAGCACAGTGCTGTCAATCAGGTTAATATCAAACTGTGGCATAAAACTCAAGCTGACTGTTGACTGACCCAAAATAAGTTCAGTAACTTCAGAATAGTCTGTCTGTCACCAAACCCATATACGAAGTCTTTACATTTACAACTTTACAAATTATGTTCCATTTCTTCATTTATTTGGGTAGCTTTGGTTTGTTTTCACTTGTTTTTTTGTGGAGGCAACTTGCTTTAACTCTAGATTGTGAAGAGTGATCAGATGATTTGCAATTAACTGCAAAGTTATTCCTTGCCATGAAGATAAACTTAATCACAAAAATTAATGCATTCCAGCCGCTGCATTTCAGTCTTGCCACAAAACGGCCTGCTGACATCATCTTATCGTTAGATCAGGAGTGTTAATAAGGACAAGGCAGCTGATGTCACGCTGATTAAAAGTGCAGACTGGTTGCTTAAAAAGGGTGGTGTTGCTTCTGTTAACCATAGTTATTTACAAGGAAACGCATGCAGTTATCATTGCACCACATCAAAAGAGCCTTCACAGGTGAATCATCAAGAACTTCAAGGAATGGGGTTCATTTGCAATGAAGAAGGCTTCAGGGTGCCCAAGAAAGTCAAGCAAATGCCAAGACTGTTTTCTAAATAGGATGTAGCTATGTGATTGGGTCACCACCAGTGCAGAGTTTGCTCAGGAATGGTAGAAGGCAGGTGTGAGTGTATCTGCACTCACAATGAGGTGAAGGCCTTTCGAGAATGGCTTGCGTCAAGAAGTCCAGAACATCAAGGACAGACTAACATTTTGCTGGAAGTATAGGCACTGGAATCCAGAGGACTGGTGTAAAGTTTTCTCTGAATAAGCCCCCTTCAGACTTTTTGGGACCTGTGGAAAAATTATTGTACAGAGAAGAAAATGTGAGTGCTACCATGAGTCTTGTGTCATACAAAGAGTGAAGCATCCTGAGACCATGTGTGCGTTTGCCTCTCATTCAAGGGAGTGGGTTAAAAATTTTTGCCTAAGAACACTGCCAGGAATAAGGAATTGTATCAAAATGTCCTTCAAGAGAAGCTCCTCCAGCAATCCAGGCACAATTTGGTAATGACCATTGCTTTTTCCCGGATGACTGAGCACCATATCACAAGGCCAAAGTGATAGCCAGGATGGCCAGGAAACTCAACCCTACTGAGACCTGTGGTCAATCCTCAAAAAAGAGAGTGAACAAACTCAGAAACGGTGATCATATCAGCACTGATTAAGCAAGAATTGGTTGCCATCAGTCAAAATCTTGCCCAGAAGCTGGTATACAGCATGCCAAGGCGAACTGTAGAAGTCTTAAAAAAGAACGGTCAACACTGTAAATATTTAATAGTTGCTTAAAGTGGATGTGTTTGTCAAAAGGTTTGAAAATACTTAGAATTGAAATACTTATAATTGTACTTTAGTATATCATATAAACATCTGACAAAATTATGTAAATAACAAACGTCTCAAAACGTTTGGCAGTGACTGTACACCCAAATTTCCTCATCTTT
The DNA here is from genome assembly GCA_025802075.1 of Tenebrosternarchus preto. Lineage (NCBI taxonomy): Eukaryota > Metazoa > Chordata > Actinopteri > Gymnotiformes > Apteronotidae > Tenebrosternarchus > Tenebrosternarchus preto. The sequence goes on from JAOYMR010000476.1 coordinate 4,637, forward strand.
TAACACAAAAAAATTGTAGATAAAAACAACTAATGGAACAGATCCACCCAGAAAAACTACAAACATCTTAATGTTGAAATCTTTGAAAAGTGAAAGGTTGTTTCAGCAACTTCAATTCAACCTAATTTCAACCATGATTTCACAATTGTTATATCATGTATTACTATCGAAATAAGATGATTGACAAAGTACCAATAAAACACTGTATTTATTTTAGTAGGAATTCAAACAGAGAAGAAAAAAACTGTGCTGCATGAACAGCCTCCACAAACAGGACATCCATAGGCATGTTTGATCTGCCACAGCTCTGTAAATGATTTTGTGGCTTTGCAGTCCTACAGAAGAAAACTAAACAGAGGCATTGTTAGATTAAATCATAATTATTTGTAATTGCATTACAATAATACACTTACCCGTATAATATAGTATAACATTGTCCTGTTATGTAACGTGTTAAATAGTGAAGTAAAGAAATGATTGACTGAATGTGAATGTGCTGATACACCTGCATCTACCATTAAAGCATGGACTCTTCCACTCCACACGGCGGGAAATACAGAGTAAAAAAGTGCAATTCTGAGCGTGCCTCCGAAAAGAAAATGCTGTTTGTGCAGTATGCACTGAATCGCACTTTCCTGGTCGTGAACATCGTCATTCCGATACTATCGAACACTGAAATCTGTATTGTTTGCCTAAACACCAAGATTGCAGTATGGACAATTCCTTTAGAACTGAGTAGTGGCGGCTAGTCAAAAGGGAGTGCCAGGGCATCACCCCCAGCAAATGTTACTTATAAACATATAAACTTATATAAATTGTATATTGCAAAAGTATTATGAAACTATTAATACTATTTTAAGACCAAGAATTGTATTTGCTGAATTTCTGTGACATTACATGTATAGAGGACACAGAAGATGTAACTTGCTGAACAGTTTACATTTCAAGTTGGTACAAAATTTCTTCCAAATGAAGGAAAATTCAGTTTTATCCGTACAAACAAACCCCTTCACCAGGCATTTGGTTGAAGAAAGAAAAAGGATAAAGGAGCTTGGAGCAGATAGACCCAATTTACAAATACAGCAGCAGGGAAGAGGACAAGCTTACAGTGGGGCTTCTCCAGCTCGTTATGAGAAAAGGAGTTAGCTAACAGGGTGTGATGTAAGTCACGCCTTTTTTGCTTTCGTTATGTGCCGTTTTTAAAGGCCAGAGTTTATTTGAGTTTATTCCTCTGCAGTCAGCTACAGCTGATTCCATTGCTACAGCATTAAAAGAGAGTCTTGCTGCTGTCTTTCCTGAGGATCAGAGAAGTAAGCTCATCTATCAGGCATATGATGGAGCCAGAGTGATGCGGGTTACCACAGCAGGGGTTCAGAGGAAGATACAAGATGTGTGTACCCAAATGCCCACTACATCCACTGCTAGAACACTATCAGCTTGGTCTGATAATGCAACAGGCCATGTCTCACATAGCCAAAATGAGAATTATTTTTCTAACCTTGGTGGACTTGCCAGCTTTCTTTGCAGATCACTGGTGTTCTTGATAAAGTTGTGGCCCACAAACTACCAACATCCAGCAAAGTCAGGTGGAACTTTCACAGCCTTGCCATCAATGCTGTGTTTGAACACAGAGAAGACCTCATCCAGTGTTTTGAAAGCACACGGTGACTTTGACCCCATTACGGTCAGAGATGTAGGAGCATTTGCCATGTTACTGGAGGGTCATAATTTTAGGTTCTTTCTGCAACTTTTTCACCACATTATGACCAATGTGGGCATCCTCTATGCTAAGCTCCAGAAGAAAGACACACATTCCATATTATGGACAGCATCCAGCACTTCCTGCAGGACATACAAAAAATCAGGTAGTAGCTGTATTCCTTTTTTCAGTTGTTGCTGTGCTTGTTTTAAATTATGTTCAATTTTACAGACAGACATTCTCTCCATTCCATTGTTGGACAAAGCAATGAAGGCGGCTCTCATCCAGCGAAGAGGCATCAGAAAGTCCAGAAGACCATGAATGGATTGCTGCAGAGGGATGTTTTTGTTGTAGAAAACAGTCACAGTGCATATTGCACTGGAGTTTTTAATTTTTTTAGGAAGATAGGGCCCATCATTTATTGTTAGTATTAGATTCAAAGTAAAGCAAAGTGTTACTGATTTATGTGACTAAATATTTCAAATTAAGATGGCATTAGCTTACGCATTTGTACATAATGAGAGCCCAAAAATAAGGAAACCATGCCCTTTATGTCAGGTCGCACCGGGCACCCAGGCTCAGCACCATGCCCATCTCTACGTCAAAAACCACACTTCCTGTTTACCTGACACACCTGTCCCCACTCAACACTAACCATCTCCCATTTGTATATAAGCCCACAGGTCGTGCCATTCTGCCGCTGCACATTCGCTTGCCTCTCATGGGCTGAGCCTGCCGTGTAAGAAGATTATCAATAATGGTATGAGACAAGGATTTACCATGAATATAATAGAGATTGTTTCAAGCAACCATAATGGGTTTTGCTCATTCCAGGTTTGTCAAATGGCCCATATCTCCTAAAGTAAAAGAGACTCATTTTAAAATAATAAATAAGATATATCCTGTAGCCATGTTTCTTGAAAGAAGATTTAAATTTGGTGTTGGTTCATGTGCCTTTTGTAAGTCAGAAGATGAATCCTTCGAGCATGTTTTTTTCATGTCAATATTCACAAAGTTTTTGGATGGACATTAGAACCTGGATTAAACTTAACATTCCTTCTTTTGATGTTGATGCCATTTTATTTTATGTTGAAAACTTGAGTTCAGATTTCTCTGATGCCATAAATGTAATTGTACTTTTAGCAAAATACCACATTCACTGTAGTAAGTGGAGGGGTAATAAGCCCTCCTTCCTCTGCTTTATGAATGAATTTAAATCATATTATTCTTCATTAAGTAGATTAAAAAACTGTAAAAATGCTGGATTAATCTCACACCAGATCTCTAGAAATTTATTGTTCTAATCGGTCATTGTATGACTTTGCTCCACTGTACTATGTGTTTTTCTTTGTCTGGTAATAATACTTTACGCCCCCTCGCGGTACTTGTAGTTATGACATCCTCGACGAGAGTGTGTATTTTGGTAATGTTCTGAATCAAAATGTTCAAAAAAAAGAGAGACTTCATCCAGTCTTCTGTTGTCTTTTGTTTATAGGGGGCTGTTGCTGCTGGCGTTCAATCAACATTTCCGGTGGCACGTTCGTTACACTAGTGGGTTCGGCACTGGCTGAACTTATTCCTGCAAAATAACAGTCCCGATATTGGCGAATGAGCTGCCGTTTTGCCTCGTATGACTATTATTGGGCACACTTTACATGTTAACAGGGGGAGTTCTTGTACGGCCACGAAACTGGTCATGCCAGTTTGCATTCTTTTATTTTCGAGAAGTGGGCTACAGTAAAGTGTCGGCGGTGTATGACGCCGGGTCGATGTTTAAAGTAGCCGTGCTATATTATTTTTTGTGATTTATTGTGAATCCATGTTTATTTTATTTAAATGTAATGTAGGCGCGGAGTGCTTCAGGAGGGGAGGCTCTTATTTTGCTCGTGTGGTAATTGTGTGATTTTTAGTTTTTTTGTTTAGTTGGCAGGTGTGATTTGTGGTGTGAGTGGGTTTTCTTGATTAGGTAGTTTCCCCTCTTATTTAGCCTCCACCCTACAGTTTTTTTTCTCTCTGTGTGTGTGTTGCTTTTACGAACTTTCATGTCGCTTTGCGAGCGGGGTGTGGAACTGTTCCCTTTTCGAATTGCTTGTTATTATATTAAGTGGGTTGCTTTAAAAAAAAAAATCTTGATCTGTTTATTTTTTTGTTTGATTTGGTTAAATAAAAATAGATTTTTTTTGGAAATTCTTGGTCTTGTCTGCCTGGTACCCAAGGACCTGCGTGCCTTTAAATTAAATTCTCTGGGTGTAATTCAGAGGGTGGCATAGTTGGCTACAGTGTTTTATGACTTAACATGGTACATCCATACTAAAAATGATACTAGCACTGCAAGTTGTTGCTAAATTGCGCAACTTGTACATTAGATTAAATTCCCTCAAACTTACTCAAGGAGGTTTTACCAGCTCTGATTAAACCTTTTCTAATGGTTGTTAACTCATCCATTACCATGGGTCACATGCCCCAAGCCTGTAAATTAGCAGTTATGAAACCACTTATTAAGAAACCAATTCTTGATCCACATATATTATCTAGTTACAGACCTATCATTTTTAATCTAAGATCATAGAAAAGACCATGGCCCAACAATCATGCGTATATTTGCATAAGAATAACATTTGAAAAGTTCCAGTCTGGATTTAGACCCCATCACAGCACTGAAACCGTTAAAAGTTAGTTAAAGTAACTAATGATCTCCTTCTTGCTTCAGACCAAGGCTATGTATCTCTGCCAGTGCATCTAGATCTAAGTGCTTCTTTTGACAAAACAGACCACAATATCCTGCTAGAAAGATTAGAAAACAGGATTAGAACCACAGGAACAGCCCTATCATGGTTTGAATCTTACCTAACTGAATGCTATCAGTTTGTAGAGCTAAACAATGTTCCCTCCAAACACACAAAAGTGAAATATGGAATCCCACAAGGACCATTATTATTCACGTTATATATGCTACCACTGGGTACAGTTATAAGCTAACATGGTATCAACTTTCACTGTTATGCAGATGATACCCAGCTATACATATCAGCCAAACGTGATGACAGACCCAGGCTAGAGAAAATTTAAACCTGTGTAAGAGATGTGAACGACTGGATGTCACAAAATTTCCTCCACCTTAATAGTGACAAAACGGACGTTCTCCTCCTGGGCTGGAAGGCCTCAAGACAGAAAATATCAGATTTAAATCTTGCCAACTTCCCCATTGCAACCGGCTCGGTAGCTAAAAATCTTGGCGTCGTGTTTGACTTATCGTTCGATAAATACATAGACAGTATTACTAGGAGAGCTTTTCTTCAACTACGTAATATTAGGAGGTTAAGGAATCCACCATCCCGCCATGATGCAGAAAAATTAGTACACGCCTTTATAAGCTTTAGATTAGACTACTGTAACTCATTCTATTAGGATACTCTGATAAGAACTTCAAGAAGCTTCAACTAGTTCAAAATGCTGCAGCCAGAGTTTTAATTAAAACCAGAAAATTGGATCATATCAACCCAGTTCTATCAGCCTTACACTGGCTCCCAGTTAAATTTTGTATTGACTATAAAATCCTGTTATTAACATATAAAGCTCTGCATGCACTCGCTCCTGATTATTGCAAGAACTGATTTCTTACTAAGAGCCTCCACGTTTAATAAGAACACAGTGTGCTGCTTCTTGTTCAATTAATCAATTAGGTAACAGTAGGGGAAGGAACCTTTTCTTACAAAGCCCCACAACTATGGAACAGCCTTCCAGAAAATGTCCGGGACTCTGACACAGTTTACAGAAGCTTCCCTGTCCAAACCCAGTCAGTCCGAACCCAGTTCTGTGGGCGCAAATGCCTTGTTGATGCCAGAGGTCAGAGGAGAATGGCCAGACTGGTTCGAGATAGAACGGCAACAGTAACTCAAATAACCAGTAGTTAAAAGCGAGGCATGCAGAAGAGCACCTTGTTGAATCTGTGCCACGAACGATTAAGGCAGTTCTGAAGGCAAAAGAGGGTCCAACCCGATACTAGCAAGGTGTACCTAATAAAGTGGCTGCTAATAAAGTTCCTGAATTGAACCAGAATGACATTTTCATTTCCTACCACATTTACCATATCATTTCCTTCTCTCACATTATTCCTGCCAACCCTTATCTCAGGTGTAAAAAATTAAGTCTGGTTTGCCTACACGTATAAATGTTTTAAGCCCTGAACCTTGAGCTGCACCTTAACAGCTGTTTTGCATTCTCCAGTACATTTCACCTAGGGTTAGTTGTTTTTGTGAATTACATTAGTAGTAACTTACTGTGTTTATTTAAAATTATTGTATTTTATCTGTTTTATGCATATATTTTTTTCTCCGTTCATACAAAATTTTGTAGTGCTGACATTATGTCAGACAATCTCACTGATGGATTTGGTCCATTATGGAATTTTGTAGTGTATAAAGGCAGCCACTAAGTAGAACTATTTTAGAGTTTTTATAACTCCAGTGCCCATTAAAGGATTTTTCAACCAACTTTAGTCTGTTCTCGTAGTGTTGTGTGTCTGTGGGAAGTAGTATTATAACACCAACTCATCATGAAATAAAAGTTTAAAATATAGGTAAAATGTTAGGAGTAGGGCTTCCAGTAACTTGTTTGTTCTCTTATAAAGCAAATATTGATTATTTGGAAAAATAATCTTTTCATTTAACACGTAAAGGAAGTACACATTAAAAAACAATGTTAAACCCTTCATCCAAGTTAGAGTCCTTACAGATACACTTTTACTGTGGCATGACGAAACAATGATATGACACACCAAGTTAAAGAGTACACAAAGACATGTTTCAAATTAAATTTTATTAAAAATACCCAAGAAGCCTTAAATCTATGTCTCTGAGCCTTAGTGAAATCTTTTAATTTTAATGCTTAAGTTGGGTAGCTGATTGGTTGTATTTTGAAGCTTTTTTTAAACAGTGTAGCACCTTTCCGTATTTCTACTTTAATTCAACTTGCTTGCATCTGCTAATCTGGATTCCTTTATGTTTGCCTGTGCAATAATGACCAGTTGAGGATGGCATTCTTTATTCTCTTCTCACTTCCTACAGTCATTTCCTGTTCAGAGGAAGTTTTTGGATTGGCTATGAACCCCTTTGATCATTAGGGTCAGTGGCTTGACCTCTATAGATCTGCTTTAGGAAAATGGCTATTATAAAATGCATAATACTAATAAAACAGATATATAACTATTTGATGTATTTGATGAAGCTCCAAAAATCTCTACAACATTCAGGCATTTATATTTTAGGCAATGCTGTGTTTGTCTAGTACACATATGCTTCCTGTGGGAAGCATATAGTACATATAGTGCATATAGTACACATATGCTTCCAGGAGTGCACAATACGTCGATCGCGATCTACCGGTCGATCGCACAGGTAGTGTGGGTAGATCGCATGGCATTAAAAAATAGACGTCAGCCTAGCATCTGTCCTCACTTTAAAATGTTACAAAGTCACAAATCTGACTTTCGTCGCGTGTGTGTGCATACAACGTGTGTATGTGTGCATACAACGGCGCCAACTGTAACAAGCTCGCGAGTTAGCCTAGTTAGCCTCCAGTGTATTTGTCTTGAATT
>JAOYMR010000477.1:0-11930 GCA_025802075.1 Tenebrosternarchus preto
CCCCCCCCCCCCCCCCCCCCCCCCCCCCCCCCCCCCCCCCCCCCTCGCTCCTGTTCAGGAGGAGGTGTGTGTGTGGGGTGAAGCTCCCAGCAGGAGAGAACCCTCCCACATCTGTTTACGACTGCTGCAGATCGAACATGGGATTATTTTAACCCCAGACATCAGAACCATTCATTCAGTAGAGGGCTAAAGAGGTTATTATGTGAAAATGAATGTAATTATGGAAAACTTACCGACAGGAAGAAATTTTAAATACTTCTGTCAGAATCAGAGAACACAATGGACAGAATGTGCTGAGCACAGGTTGTAGTGTGTGTGTGTGTGTAAGTGTGGGTGTGTGTGTGTAAGTGTGAGTGTGTGTGTGTGTGTGTGTGTGTGTGTGTAAGTGTGTGTGTGTGTGTGTGTGTGTGTGTGTGTATGTAAGTGTGGGGGTGTGTGTGTGTGTGCCTCCTGTTCAAGACCGAGTTGGACCTCTACAATTGGCTGCTTTTGATGGTGTCTATTTTCATCTTGTGGTAGTGTGTGCGCATGTGTGTGAGTGTGTGTGTGTGTGTGTGCATAAGGGCTTTTTCTGCAGTATCTTAGGGACACAGAGAAACTGTGTTACCCAGATTACACCATCTGGAGGAGAGTGCTGTTTAATCATGCATGTGTAGTCTGTATATGTGCCTGTACTATGTGAAATTTGTTACATGTGAAGCTACAGCAAACTGTGTTTGTCTGTGTGTGTGTATGTGTGTGTGTGCGTGTGTATGTGTGTGTGTGCGTGTCGTGTTTTCTTTTTTCAATCTGTTCTACCACCAGCCAGATATTTCCTTCTCTGTTTCTGTTCTTTTGCAAATGTGAAAAACACAAAAGAAGTCATAACATTATACCAGATGTGTGTGTGTGTGTGTGCATGCTTGTGTATGCATGACAGCATGTTTGCAGGCATGAATGTGTGTGTGTATGCGCATGTGCACACGTGTGTGTGTGTGTGTGTGTGTGTGTGTGTGTGTGTGTGCGCCTCCAACTACGGTTTTCCAAGTATTTTTTTGCCTTCTGTAAGAATCATGTTTCTGGCAGTGTTCAGTGTTTAGTGCTCAGCGTTCAGTGTTTAGGAGGGTTTATCTTCAGTCTCACCTTTACTGAGGCTACGAGGTCCTACATATCACACAAGAAACAAAACACAAGTGCAGTAGATCCCTGTGGTGCTTCACACCTGGTACAGAAAACACATGAGAACACAGTTAACCTTCTGTGAGCATCTACTGAACATACCACAGATCTACTGAACATACCACAGATCTACAGAACATGTGCTCCCTACGCTCAGCACTCAAACCTGCACCATCCTGTTTACTGCCCTTTTCAACAGAGGCCTTGAAAAGGTCATAGGTCAACTTCCGGCATTTTGCAGCTACGAGAGATGGAACCGAGTGTTGGCAGAAACACGGAAGGACAGAATTCCAAACCAACCTCAGGCAATATTTGCATGTGTGCTCATATCTCTCCCTCTCTCACTGACTCTCTCTCTCTTTCACTGTCTCTCTCTCTCTCTCTCTCTCCTTCTCTCTCTGACTCTGTCCCTTTTCTTCTCTCTTACTGTCTCTCTCTCTCTCTCTCTCTCTCCCTGTCTCTCTCTTTCTCTCTCTCACTGTCTCTCTCTCCCTCCCTCTCTCACCATCCTCCTCTCTCTTGTTCTACCTCTGTGTGTGTGTAACCTATCAGAGTATGGAAAGTGAGAGACATGAAGATATTAAAATTCTGTCAGTCATTTTTTGTACTCCCTAAAGAATCCTGCAGTGTAATATGGGTGTGGTACAGTTCTGTTCTGCAGGTGATCTCTCATGAGATTTAGTTTATTACTTCACCTTATTAACTCCTGGGACAAAGCCACAGAGAATATGTCTCACCTTTCATTTACAAACAGAAAAACACTATGATAAAAGAGGCAGCAGGTCACAGAGAAAAGACTGAGAAGAACAGAAAAATCTTTAGCGTACTTTAGTGATGATGTAACATGAACCGAGTAGAGGCTGGATACATATGTGGCGATGAGCAACGTTTATGTAGGAAAAATGGATTCTGGTTAACCTTCAAATCCAGACATAATAATGACTGGCAACACAAGACAAGAGTCATATGTACACAGACAGACTGGGGAGAAAACAGACAAACAGTGAAGGGCGAGAGCAAAGCACCGCACAAGGGTAGAAACCGAAGAGAAACGAAAACAAAATAAAACCACATGGGCTTTAGCGCAACAGAAACTGACGGATATGAAACTGGTTTATGTATAGAGTGAAGTAAACTGACAGATTTGAAAGCTGCTTCATTTCCTAGTGCTGTTTCATATGATATGAAGAATCTTCTCTCAGGAAACATCCAGCATCAGCACTCACAGCATCCACCTGTCTGCCCACAGAATGGCAAACTTGTATCTGTAAGCAATTTTTTTATTATTGGTCTGGCCGATTTATCTCAAAACGTCATCAGCTGGCCCGCCCCATCGGTACCGAACCTTAACAGCCCGGCCGGGACCAATCCCTACCGCTAAACCTGCCGGGTCGTGCTTGGAGTCAGTATGCAGCACTATGGAGGATGAACCTGTGCAGTTTAGATGAACGACAAACACAGCAGTGTTTCTGTTTCAGGTGGAGTCTGTTGGAAAGGTGGAGTCTGACATAAATAGTGGAGGTGCTCGGGAGATACTGTAACATGTGACATGCTGAGTATCTTTATCATCTCCCTCAATCTCTCACTCTCACTCACTTCTCTCTCTCTCCCTCTCTCTCATTCTCTATCTTGCTCTCTCTCTCTCTCCCCCTCTCTCATTCTCTATCTTGCTCTCTCTCTCCCTCCCTCTCTCTCATTCTCTATCTTGCTCTCTCTCTCCCTCCCTCTCTCTCTCCAAGTTTGTTTCTCTGTCCTGGTGGACGTTTCTCTGTAATGCTTACACACACACACCCAGGCTGTAGGCACCCGGTACATCAAGCATTCTACACCATTCACAGCCTCCATCTGTGCCATGAAGGTCACAATCATCAACATCCTTTCTTAGTGGAGTCTGCTGGCTGCCTGGCTGTCTCATTCTGTGCTGTCTCACTCTGTGCTGTCTCACTCTGTGCTGTCTCACTCTGTGCTGTCTCACTCTGTGCTGTCTCAACTGGTTTTATTCCATGTTTAAGCTGTTTTCCCTCCTGAATCAAACCAGTTAGTTCAGCATGAAGAAGTCATTTTAAAATAAATCCAAACCCCAATTACACTAAATTCCAAATATTCCTGTGTGAAAATACGGAGAGCAAATGAAAGCCCAGTTAATGTAAGAAGGTTCTCCAAATCTGAAACAACCTTCCCACAATACATGTTGGATACAGGAAACACACCACGGAGATTAACAACATACACAGAGTTTGATCCCCGAGTTTGAACTTCTCCAACGGTTTTGGAGAAGCATTATCTCCACAGCTGAGCCGAGCACAGATCAGATAAGATGCCTGATCATATGGCTAAAAACGCTGCCTCGGGAAACTTTACAGGTTTCACAACACAACTGCAAAATGTCTTTTACAATTCAGGTAAAAAATAGGCTCCGTCAAAAAAGCCTCCTGCACAAAACGCATGTCTATAAACACTCAAGACCTGGAGAAACCAGGTGTCAAGAACACACAGCTCAATACAGAGGTACTTCCTCTCTGCCTTAGTGTTTACTTCAGACACAAGACCACAGAATCCAAACATCTTCTGAACTCATCTTTAGAAAGCAGAAAAGGTACTGAGAAAGGTTCTATTTAAAAGGTACTGAGAAAGGTTCTATTTAAAAGGTACTGAGAAAGGTTCTATTTAAGATCACAAGAGGAAGTTTAATCTCCCTCACCCCACCGTTTATCTTATTAAACCCGGTTCAGAAACAGAACCTACCCTCAGTTCCATTCCCTGCCTGTACCTAAAACTGTAAAAGTTAGAAAACTGAAAAGACCAGAATTTACAGACAAGAGCTGAGGAAGTGACTAGAATTAACATGGTTAGAGTTACTTTATCCTTGTTTGCAAAACCTCTTCAAACTAACTTACAATATGGTAAAAAAAAAATAGAACTTAACTGAAAACCAATTAAAACCAAAGAGTTTTAGAAATGATAGAAGAATTTTAAGGAGTGCAGAATTAAAATGTCATGTCCAGACAGACCGTCCGTACAGACAGACAGACAGACCGACCGTCCAGACAGACAGACAGACCGACCGTCCAGACAGACAGGTGGTGCAGGAGCACAGTCAAACCCCAATCCTAGTTCCTTTAACACTGCAGTTCCGAACACCATAAATAGGAGCTGACGGTGTACCTGACAGTGCTACACCATCTCATGTGCTCCAGTCACACGTGTTACACTCCTCACACTTCCCACACTCTCCTCACACACACCCCACACCCACACACACCCCACACCCCAGTCTTTTGGTCTGCTACACGAGACCCATCCTGTCAGATTATATAACCCAGAAGATGTTGATGATGAAGCGTTTTGGGGCTCTGCTGCAGGTTTGGAGCTGCAGTCAGGTTAGCTGTGTCTGTGCGCGTGTCCGTCTGTCTCTGGAAGCTGCCGTGCCTTCAGTAATGTCAACCTTTAAACGGAAGGTACTGCTCTCGTGCGCTGCGTCAACAGCATCTCATCAGCGTGTAGCTGCACGCCCGAACGTGCATAACTGGCACGCGCTCTCCCGCTCATCATTTTTTATCCAGTGTTCCTTGGCAAAGCGAAAGCGTTCACGGGTTTCCGTGATCGGTTTTTCTTCGTCTTTCTTTTTCTTTGGTTACAAAAGAGTTTTCGTACTGACCCGTAATGTACTGTACAATAAATAAATACAAATAACGATCAACAATAGGCTAAAGTACTGTCATGCGCTCAACTTGCGACACACTACAGACCATTACCAAATCTCCCACTCCGTCTCTGTGACAAGGCGAGATATAAACTGAAATTAAAGGCGAGATTGTTTTCCTCTATAGAAAAACAGGCATTCATTTATACCACCCCATGTACTTTATCAAAATAAAGGCGGTTTAGGTTAGTCGCAGAAACGCGTCCGTTTCCAACCTTGAAAGTTCAACCTACCCGTTAAGCACAATGCAGGATTCTTGTTCGCCCGGAACAAGCGAAGACGCTAAACCCGGTACGAAGGTCCAGAAACGGGAGCCGAAATAAACTTAAAACACTTCCTTCACGCTGGTAGTGTCCTCGCGCTTCGTCGCGGAGCTACAAGTTGCATCTCAACAGCGCCATCAGAGTTTGAAAAGGCTTCAGCGTTCACACGTCATCCACGTCTTTTCCCACACCAACGCGGTGCGGCGCAATCGGCAGACGCCTGTTGCTGTCCTCTCAGTCACTGCACGTGTCACAGAGTATAACTCATGTAGGATGTGCGACTCGTTGCGGCGTGCCGTCCTCTGCAGTGTCGGGGACTAACCGTCTTCGACGCCTATTGGTGGAGCTATACCGTAACGCAGCACTCCGCGCGCTCGTACCATACGTTTACACGGGCATATATTGGCAAATACGCGCGGCTACGTTAGACGTCAAGACAGCCACGCGCAAGACTTTAAATGAGCTGGGATGGGTAGGAGAAAATAATTGCGTGTGTGTGATTAACTCGGGTTATTACCGATTAGTAACAGATATGTCCATGGGGATGGTAAACCCGGTATTGCACCGGGAGCTGGTAGCTGTTTCGACATGTAAACACGTAGCCTACGTCTGAACAAACCCACATCCTGAAACCATCCGCATCCGCAGCAGCTCGACTGTAGTTATGCAACCCTTCAATAACACAACAGGCGTATCAAATCACTCTTAAGAGTATATTTTACTAGAGGATTGTGGGAAATCCATATTAAAATAGCATTTAATTCAGGCTTAAATATATATAGAAACTTTACTCACAAAACCTGATTATATTTCGGTGTGTATTAATAGATTTATAGATACTTTTAAAGCGACAGCTACGTTGTGCTGTGTTGCAGTGTGGTGACTCGATGTTATGAAGATGGCCAGCTCGTTCTGGAGAGCCGCTGACGCGCCCCAGGATTGATCCGAGTCTTTGTTTTTTTGAACCTGGTCTCACCTAATGAACGCCATGTCATGAGCATTATCAATTCACCTGTTCACATATTAAGTCCTACCATTTACCGAAAAACAGACAAAACTTAGTTGAACTGTAGGGGGCACGAGGAAAGTGGGAAAAATACAATGCATCTTTACCCACTAGATGGCGGAAAATATCTTCTGGAAAATAAACACACCTGCAATTTGCATCATCTTGATAAAATGACATCCTACTCAGCGTTTTCTGTATATTTCTGGATTCCACAGTTTTGCACAAAGTTTTCTGCAAATTTCAGGTTTGATACACGAAATCTTGAGTGTGGTAAGATGCGGGGTTTTTTTTACCGCAATTCCTTCCATCCATTGGCACCTCTCATGCAAATAAATTCCCCTCCAAAGCAATAGATGGCAGTAGTGTTCAACCTTGCCCTGCACGCTCACAACCACACTAGCAAGCAAACCTTGACTATGGAGCTACGGCTGAGATACATGCGAATGACGTGAATCTTATTGTTACCGAGCTGGAAGAAAGGACGAGCAAGTCACCACGCGCTTTTCACGGGTGAGTATCTGGGTACATTTGGAAACGCTGCGAATCCGTAAGACGCGCGTAATCGCCGCGTGTTTGGATGTGTGTGCGCGCGTTGGCTCGCGCGTTATCTGCTCTCTTCCTTGTGTCAGACCTCCCGCAGGTTCCGTAAAAGATGCGCGGGACGGCCGGTTTTGTGTGCGATAGGCGCTTATTGCTCTTCTAGATTTCTAGATTCATGTACGTCATCGAGGTACCGGTTCGGTAGTCAGTAAAACGTATATTGCTTTGCTTTTAGTGTGACCATAAAGAAAAGCCTGGGAAACTATTTTGTAGTTATTCATTTTTCTAGTGGGTTCCGTGTTGGTACCTTTTGTCTGGGTTTTTTGTTTGTTTTTGCAGTCATACTAACAGTTGTGAGGTGTTCGCCGTAAGTTGCCTGCCACGTTGAAACACTGAGGTAGTCAGCTAGTGCGTGCGTACGTGTGGTGTGGCAGGGTATGTGTGTTTGCGTGGGTGTGTCTTGCTGGAGGACAGAGTTAACCTGTTTGAGGTTTGAAGCTCAAGTTCATGGCTGTAATGTAGCTGCTGGCGTTAGCCGCAGTTGGAGTTGTGTGTACAGTCATCAGACCTTATGAGCACTGTGTGTGTTTCTTGCTCACAGTCTGACGCTCGGTGTTCCGGTCCACCACAGCTTCTGCAGCCTGTTTTCTCACTCTGAGCACAGGGCCTGACCTTGAGACATGGAGAGAGGGCATGAACCCCAGGCCTGCGCTGGTGGTTTTCTCTTGCAGTCCTGAAGACAGTCATCATGCTTTAGTTTGTCCTGGATCTACCAGATTCTTGTAATCCATCTGCTGTAGACCAGGGTCCATACACAGATCCAGATGCTGAATTGGAGGTACATTTTTCAGTTTTGATCTCTTTAGGCGTCACCTGTAGTGTCAGAAAGTCGTATATTTTTGGGTGGGGGGGGGTTTACTGGGGCTGCACATTATAGTACAGTGTGTATGTACGTGTGTGTGTGTGTGTGTGTGTGTGTGTGTATATATATATATATATATAAGTACAGTTCATTTTTACTGTATAAAGACCTGCATGGCATCATAGAAACTTCGATTTTATGTGACACTGTTTGTGACACCTGTGTTGTTCACACACCTGTGTCACATCTGTCAGTTCCTCCAGGAAACAGTGCTCTGGGTTTGCAGTGAAGTAACTGTGGACAGTGGCCTGTGTGTTCTTCTAATATGCATTCAATATGATGACTGGTTACTAAAATGATGTTGGATTATATATTAGATATATTAATTGCATTTAGTATATGAAATAATAGCTTATTACATTGAGAAGGTGCTAAGATGGTATCAGAGGGAGATTTTCTAGAGCTTAAGGCACAGTGACTCAGAGATCAAACGCTCTACATCTTCTTGATGGTGCACTTTTTTCACCGTATCCTTGGTTACGACTGGAGAGGTGAAACTCTTGTCCACTGGTGTTTTTCTTCTGAGAGGCCTCATACTGGTTCCTACACACAAGGCCCTGCAGAGGGAGCTCCACCTAATTGCTCTGCCTATGCGTCCTGCCAACAAGCCCCACCCACCCACTCGCACTCGCACTTGCACTACCTTTAACTCTTGAGTGTCTGCCCACACTGCCCTGTACAGTGAGAACAGAACATGTACTCCGATGTTCACCTACACCCTGTGAATTTACTACGAACTGCAGCTGTAGAAAACTTTGTATTTTAAATACTTCAGCGTTTTACATTCACATGTGATACTGATCAGAGATACCTACACGAATGCACTGATACGTCTGTGATACTGATCAGAGATACCTACACGAATGCACTGATACATTTACAAGTTCGGCATTTAGCTGATACTTATATCCAGAGTATTTTGTCATGTGCTCATGGAATGTATTCCAGCCAGTACAGTAGGGTAGAGTTCAGTATACCTTTGAACTAGAACACTGCTAAAATACAGGCATCAGTGCTGAACTAGAAGAACTGCAAAATAACCATTAACTCTATCAGACAATAACATGCAGTACCAAGCAATGAGTGCTGGGATTTGTTACTCAACAGTAGTACTAAATTTCATAGGTGCAGAATCAATGGTTAGTTAAACACTCTAGAAATAGACTAGCCTTTAGGCTGTGAAGATGCAAGGGACTCTGCCATCCGAACAGCCGGTGGAAGTTCAACCATCTGGGAACAGGACAGAGGACAGTCTTGATTCTTGTCTTCCGTGAGACCTGAAGCAGGTGTTTCGAGCCAAGCTGTACTTGATGTTCCAAGTACTGGAGGTTCGGATCGTGCCTTGATCTTCATCATCATGTAGGAGGGAAATGGATCATTTTAGGGTTTGTAAGCAAACATCAGGGTTTTTTATCAGGTTTTTAGGGAGATCAGTAACTAATCAGTCGGGTTTAGAGATGACAAGAGTCTCCACAAACACCTCGGTGTATCCTTCATGTTACTAAGGAGAAACATGCAGAACCTGGTCAAGTTTGAGTTGAGAATGACAACTGGTTGTCCAATGTTATGACCATAAGTTCTTGAAATGAACGGTGAGGTCGTGGTGAGGACTGGGAGTTCCAGGGTTGTGCAGAAGCTCAGCTTTACTGGGGTTGAGCTTCAGGTGCTGGACTGTCATCCATGAAACAATGTCACTCAAGCATGCTGAGATACAACTGGAAACCTGAGTGTCAGAATGTGGGAAAGAAAGAAGTAGTTGGGTGCTGTCAGCATAGGAGAAGCCATGATATAATATCACCAAGGGAGCGAATATACAAAGAGAAGAGGAGAGGAGAGGGAGTGTGTAGCCTTCACATGCGCTGGAGTCAGTCACTACATGTGGGAATGTGTTCTCTCTGGTGAGGTGCTTTTTCAGTTTTAGTCCAAGACTGTTTTAACTCTGATTGACAGTGAAAGAAAACTGTCAAAGTTCTTGGGAGGGTTGTGGAGGTTATTTAAAGAAGAAGGACTTTGCAAACCCGCTGAAGGTGTGGTTTTCCAGTGGTACAGAACACTTGTTATCTAGCCAAACTCTCTGGGGCTGTTCTGTGTCCCAGAGAAGCCTGACCTTTGTCACCGTTTGGAGTTGAGCGTTAATGGTGGTTTTTGGTTTCTGCTTGCAGTTCCACCACATGAACAATGAAGATTAAAGAAGGTCAACCAACAGACCGGTGAGTTTCCTTACAGGACTTTTGTACGGCTGAGCACTTTCTAAATTCGTCCTGCGCAGTCAGATCAGTGTTTGGGCCTTTACCCCCTCATCCTGCTCTCCTCTGACAGAGGCCGTGTGGTCGGGATCATCTTCTTCCTGCTTGGACTGGGAACGCTGCTTCCATGGAATTTCTTTATGACTGCCTCAATGGTAGCAACAAGAACAGCGACGGTGGAGTGGAGAGGCACTGATGCACTCAGAGCAGCTCCAACCACCTCCCTCCACTCATATGTGTTTGCGTTACCTGCTTGGGTGGGGGTGGGAACGAGTGGGGGTACTTTGTGAATGGGTAGGGTATTTATGGGTGAAGGGGTGTGTGGATGGGGGTTTGGTGTGTGTGGATGGATGGGGGTTTGGTGTGTGTGGATGGATGGGGGTTTGGGGTGTGTGTGTGGATGGGGGTTTGGGGTGTGTGTGTGTGTGTGTGTGTGTGTGTGTGTGTGTGTGTGTGTGTGTGTGTGTGTGAAGGCACTTCAACATACTGCTGTGTGTGTGTCTGTGTGTGTGTGTGTAGTACTTCAACAACAGGCTGAACTCCTCAGAAGGGGTCAACAGCACAGCAACTGACAGGAAGGAGTATTACTTTAATAACTGGATGACTCTGCTATCCCAGCTGCCCTTGCTGCTCTTCACACTCCTCAACTCCATCCTCTACCCACGGTGAGAAGCTAGTGGTGGTGGTATTTGGTGGCACACACACACACGCAAACACTTCTTTAGCAGTAGCCTTGTGAGATGTCCAACCCCCTGATTTGTGCTGAGTTTTGATTGGTAGGTGTAATCCTGGTGTCTCTCTCTCTCTCTCTCTCTCTCTCTCTCTCTCTCTCTCTCTCTCTCAGGATTCCAGAGAAGGTGCGCATCGCAGGCAGCCTGGTTTTCATCCTGCTTCTCTTCATCCTCACCGCTGCCCTGGTGATGGTTCCCATGGAGCAGGACCGCTTCTTTTCCATCACCATGGCAACAATCTGGTTCATTAACTGTGAGTGACAGGCCAGAGTGTGCCATCACAATGGAGTTCAGCTGCCAATTATTACTGTTGTTATTGTTATTACTATTGTTATTACTATTATTATTATTTTTATTTCATCATATCTGCCCTGAATTTCACTCGTATGGTTTCCAGGAGAGTGAATTCTTTCTTGCATCCCAAATGAGATTAAGATCCAAACTTTTTTTAAGTATGCAACTGTGTGCGTGTGTGTGTGCGGCCAGCGTTCGGGGCTGTTCTCCAGGGGAGTCTGTTTGGGTTGGTGGGGCTGCTCCCTGTCCAGTACAGCGCTGTGTTCATGAGTGGACAGGGACTCGCTGGGACCTTCGCTACCGTCGCCATGCTGATCTCCATAGCAAGTGAGACACACACACACACACACGCAGACACACACACACATACCATGGGCATGTAAATATTCGAATCCAGTATTGTATACTAATACATATTTGTGTGTGTGTGTGTGTGTGTGTGTGTGTGTGTGTGTGTAACAGGTGAAGCTAATGATCAGACTGCTGCACTGGGCTATTTTATCACTCCGTGTGTGGGCACCCTGGTTACACTGCTGAGCTATCTGTTACTGCCCAGACTGGTGTGTCTATGTGTGTCTGTCTGTCTGTGTGTATGTGTCTGGGCCTGTGTAATGTCTCTGTGTGTGTGTGTGTGTGTGTGTGTCTGGGCCTGTGTGTGTGTGTGTGTGTGTGTGTGTGTGTCTGTGCCTGTGTAACGTTTCTGTGTGTGTGTGTGTGTGTCTGGGCCTGTGTAGCGTTTGTGTGTGTGTGTGTCTGGGCCTGTGTAGCGTTTGTGTGTGTGTGTGTTTGGGCATGTGTGTGTGTGTGTGTGTGGTTGTGTTTGTGTGTGTGTGTGTGTGGGTCTGGGCCTGTGTTTCGTCTGTGTGTGTGTGTGTGTGTGTCTGGGCCTGTGTGTGTGTGTGTGTGTGTGTGTGTGTCTGGGCCTGTGTAACGTTTCTGTGTGTGTGTGTGTGTGTGTGTGTGTGTGTGTGTGTGTGTCTGGGCCTGTGTGTGTGTGTGTGTGTGTGTGTGTGTGTGTGTGTGGGAGTGTGTCGGTTGTGTGTGTGTGTGTGTGTGTGTGTGTG
>JAOYMR010000478.1:0-11922 GCA_025802075.1 Tenebrosternarchus preto
TGATACTCTCAAACTCTTCCCAGGGTGGTACTCTCAAACTCTTCCCAGGGTGATACTCTCAAACTCTTCCCAGGGTGATACTCTCAAACTCTCAGTACTTTCAAATGGCCCAGCTCATCAGGGTAGCTACACAGCAGAGCACTCTGCTTCAGAGCTGATGAAGGATTGACCTGTGCTATTCTGCAATTCCCCCACACAAACACACCTCTCTCTCTCTCTCTCTCTCTCTCTCTCTCTCTCTCTCTCTCTCTCTCCCTCTCTCGTGTAGTCACATGTTTGATCAGCATGTTTTGTTTCTCCTCTTATGTAATGCTGTTACACACACATTCTCCTGGTAAATCAACTACGTTCAGATTCCCTGCAGGCAGCAGGCGTTGAGAGCTTCTGGAACAGACATTTTCACATAACTAAAGAACAGACACCCCAGATGCTCCCAGCATAACTACAGCGTGCCTAGCAGTAGTGTGTACATTATCTGAGGTTGTGAAGGTTGCTCAGGAAGTGTTCTCAGAGACCTTTTCTGTGCCAGAGCAGCACTAGCAGAGAAGACAGCAGCTCACGTCAACCAGGACATCTCCCAAGTCAGCCAAGATGAGGGTCACGTCACCCGGGACGACTCCCACGTCACCCGGGACGACTCCCACGTCAACCCAGCCCTTCTCCTTCCCTTACCATGAAACTACTGCTCAACTCAGGGGAACTGACGCATGCCGAACAGCTGCACGCAAAATGAAATGATCACTGTGTTCCAAGCAGAGAGTTTAAAGCGTGAAAGGGATTTGGTGTAATATTAGAACAAAAACTGACCAGCACACTGTGGACGGAACTGGACACCTGACAGAACGGACCATCTGTGACAACAAAAATCACAGAACACTTTCAAGCCTTTTTTTTCATTTATAAACAAAGTAAAGCTCTTTATGTTTTCAACTACAGCATGTAGATGAAACTCTGAGAGTTTCGATGTCCACTTAAAAGAGCTTAAGAAGTGTGACTTTAAAGAGAATATGGCTTAAAAACTCATATGTGAACTTTCAGTTTCTTATTGCTTGAAAAATTGTATGTGTTAATTACAATTGTAAAATCTATCCAGTTAAGAGTATATTACTGAGTATATTAGTGATGACATCACTAAATTCCTTATGTGTGAATGGGTGTAATGAAATTCTTCAGCACAGTACACAGAAAGCAGTGACTATAAAAATATTACCTCACCCCCACACACCCCACATTCACCCCCACACACCCCTTACATTCACCCCCACACACCCCACATTCACTTTTTAGAACATAAATATGAATTTAAAAAAAAGAAAGTTTGACATGTAAACTAGTATTCTTTATACTCATCACCCCAATTGATTTAATATGCCTACCTATCATCTACCGTGGTGTCCTGCTGCAGAAGCACTGTCAGTCAGCTCCGATACCTCAGCGTGGTGTCCTGCAGCACTGTCAGTCAGCTCCGATACCTCAGCGTGGTGTCCTGCAGCACTGTCAGTCAGCTCCGATACCTCGGTGTGGTGTCCTGCAGCACTGCAGCACCCAAGATCTTTTGCCATATCTGCAGAGCCGATGTGCTGATTTTAGTAATATAAGCTGAATATAGGTGCTGCTGGCCTCTGTATTGTAACTCAGCATCGGTGGATTCACTGGAGCAGATGCTCGAATGCCAAGTGTAGCAATAAACATTCCGGTTGCCAGGGCCGTGTAAACTCCTCCTGTCTGACCTGTCTACTCTCCCTCACGCTTCAAAAACACTCTGTGATGTGAGCAGCAAATAAGTGGAAGAAAAGATAATATAAACACAGAGAGAGAGAGAGAGAGAGAGAGAGAGATCAGTTTAACCATCAGTTGACCTTTTGCCTCAACACTCTCTTTATTCTGTAGAGCAGAGTGAAGCCCCTGATCACAGTGTGTCTCTCGTGCTGCACACATGCTGTCATGCTGATAAATACATAAACTGCTCTGGATAGGACCATCTGCCAAATGTTATAAACGTAAAACATAAAACCATGAAGTCTGGATTTTTCTGCTCTCATCGTCGTTTTAAAAGACAACCGTAATTTCTCTGGTGCAGGCGCAGTGTGAGGGTGGGCTGGAGGGCCAGACAGACTGGAGTTTCTTCTATGTTTCCACTTGGTTTCCTTCTCCACGGCGATGGAGTAATGAATCTGCTTCTGCAGCACTGGGAGTGGCATCGTGCGTTTCCAGATGCCGGCAGCAAGCCTGACGTCTCCGGTTCTGGTTTTCCGTCCATTCCGCAAATTCAGCTCAGCGGCGGGTGTACTTGGGCAGAACCGGCGGGGTAACCAGGGTAACGGGGAAACCCATTACAGCTGCTTTCTTCCTTCTCGCTTAATTGAGGTAGGAACATGTTTGCTCTTTTTTTCCCTGGATGCAGGGACGCGTTTCATCACTCCTCTCCTGCTCTGCTCCCTGCTCCTCTTCTCCTGGGAGGGAGGTGATAATACTTGCTCAAGGTTTCATCAGAGGGGACTCTGAATAGAGCTCTAAAAGGTGTGACATGAAAGAACTTATGACTGCACATGCACGTCACTTGGCTTCCCGCTCCCTGGCGCTGGACTTCTTGGATGATCACAAGTAGAGTTGAAGAGCAAGTCGGTTTGAGAAAGGTGTGGCTTCTGAAAGCCCCGCCCCCAACACCCATCAGGCAAGCATGGTGTGTTTCACATGTAGGAGCGTCTTGCATAATATAAGCTCACAACAAATCAAAGGTCTTCATAGATCGGTAGTGTGTACAGATGGTCTAATCTCAGTTCTATTGATCAACTGAGAAGCTGATTATGTCTCTAATCAGCTACTAGAACCTTCTTCCACACCCCACAGCCAAAGGCATACGGCATAAGCCTTGACCTCCCTCACGTCCGCTGACCAATCCTGCTCTAATGCAGACAAGGCCACGCCCCCACAGCCAGGCGGAGCAACTCGATATGCGCGTCATACGCCCTGGACCCTGTAAGCACATCATCACGGACGCCACCACAACATGTCTAGAACCTCCGTCACTTCCAGAACCTCCGTCACGTCCTGAACCTCCGTCACGTCCTGAGACTCTGTCATTCATGGATTAGGCAGTCGAGAGAGAGAGAGAGCTGTGTTTAGTGTACACACCCACACAGAGATGTCGCAGATAATCTTAGTTATCTGCAAAGCATGCAAACATACACACATACACACACACTCACAAACTCAAGCATATATGTACCCACTGAGTAATCTACCAACTCAAATTTCCCAGTTCACAGATAGATATAAACTCAGACAGTGATGCACAGAGCAATTTTCCATCCCAAAATCCTGTCAATACACACGCACACACACACCCCCACAGACCTTCAGCCTCTATCACAAACCATCATCCAGGACTTGAGCAGCTGTCTGTGACTCGCTCTCCATCTCTGACTCACTCCCGGTGCCATGACTCCTCTCAGCCAGACTGTCACAGCCTTCAGACTTCAGGAACCCAGAAGTCTCAGCCTCCGCTCCAGTGGGAAGAAAGAGACCACGTGCACCGACGAAGTTCACACGAAGCAGGCAACTCCAGTGGAGATACAGGCTTCTGCATTAATAACAGTTGCTGAACTGTGTGGAGACTCAGTCAGATGAGATGGAGGCTGAGATGGAGCCTGAGGTGGAGGATCAGGTGTAATATTCTCTCCCTTCCACACGGGGGCAGCAGAACACCAGTGCATACAGACTGGTATCACGACTCTTGCCGGCCAGGCCCGTGATACATCTGTACTCTGGAGCTGATGAGGAGTCACTGGGAGGGCCCATAGTAGTACAGGAGTAAGACACAGGGTACATTATCCTTTACGCTGTTGTCAGGCACTCTGGCTAACTCAGCTCCATCTGCCTTGAAGTAGGACGCTGACTGGTGTTAAAGCCAGGGGAATACAGTGGCTCTCTGGTGCCTCCTGGAGGTGGCTTGGGGAATCGCGGTGTGGATTTGCTGAGTGGGTCTGTCACAGTGGGAGCACACACACATACACACAGGCAAAACTAGTTCAGTTAGTGGGAGTGGGTGTGTCCAGGATTACCCAAGATGGGGGATTTCTTTTGCTGACCAAGACTTTGTGAACATATAAATTCCCCCCAACACAAACACACACAAACAAGTTCAAACTGTTGCACAGAAACACATCTGTGTACTCTCTGCTGCAACTGGGAGGATGTTAAAGTCAACTGGGAGGATGTTAAAGTCAACTGGGAGGATGTTAAAGTCAACTGGGAGGATGTTAAAGTCTTTGAGTTACCAGTTTAAGGTGAGTAGATGCTGCAAAACTGTCACTTCCATCTAACTCAAGAGATTTTGCTCGTTCTGCAGTGTAACTGTCTAAATCCTACTCACAATCTAAATAATGATCTAAATATACTGAATTTCCAGAAGACCTATCAGATCTATGTACTTTTAAGTGTTAAGTTCAAACCGAGGACACACACTGTTAATACTCCAGATCTTCAAAGCTCAGTAGTCAATACACTCAATCCTATTTGCAATCAAAGCTTTTGTTACTGTGTAAATGAAGTCACAGTAAGATGTCTTTGATAGTCATCAGATCGTTTTAATGAAGTCAAATAGACTTAAGATATTCTAATGAATTAAGATACTCTAATGAACGTGACTGACCGCTGACTTCGATGTTACGTAAATGGTTACGTAAAAAAGTCTTTCACAAGATGAATATCCACCGTCCGTGTAATAATTATACCTGCAAGAGAATCTGCACGTGCTGGGGAACAATTTCAGGTAATTACTCAACAGTTCGTGCATCGACCGACTCGTCGCGCCGTTCTCTGTCAACAAGACTCGAAACGGGACACCCCGAGGCTGAACATAACGAAGTCAGCGCGTGCATTCGGTGTCTGCAGCGTCTCGCTCGCTCGATTATTGCAAACATTTCCGAAATTGTGCCCGACCCTTGGCCTACGTGCGTCTTTCCATGTAATAATATCGATCCTGAGATAACTTTGTTGGTCGTTTTAGACACCCAGTTAAAAAATCTATTGGTAAAATGTCACCAAACTTAATCAATAGACTTGTAATTTTCGCCTGTTTTTTTTATAACTAAACGGCCATCAGATTACATACAAATTAACAAATTTTACACACTTGGTGTTTTTCTGCAGCCGTTTTGATACCAACCTTCACGTGTAAATTAGAAGTACGTGGAGATGAACAGACATTAACGCGCAAAGGAATAAAGGGAACGTGTTCATGACGACCAACGACTGGATTAGACAGGAACTAAAAGTCAAAGAGAAGGACTAACGATACTGGATCCGCAGTCACTACGGTGAGATGAGGAACGATACAGATTGTTCAACAAGATAGCGGGTAGTTTAGGAGACAGTCCACAGGAATCGTTCAAGGCCACGACTAAGCGGTGGCGTAGAAACCGGATTGGATTTTAAATCTTTGGTTTTCAGATACGGCGTTATTGGGTATGATACTGTTTATGGTAATTTAATTATGTATTTAGTCTAAAAAGTAACTGCACAACTATCATGCAATTGCGTATAGTCTTGAACGATGACAACAGTTGCAATAAAATATTTACAATTTTAAGTAAAATTAGCAACAAAGTAAACAGCAGGTACTAAAACAATTGAAGTAACACCTTCATGCAAAATTTGTTTTTTGCATTTTTATGCATTTCGTTTTTAAAAAGTTCACATCTGCAACAGATGACTACTTAACCTCGCGATTACTCGTGCGTGCGCCCCTACCTCGGCACGGTCCAGAGAAAGATGTGGGACGCCCTCGAGAGCTTAACTCAGTATGCCAGTACTCAAGTCCTGCCAAGACAGAAATATTGAATCCCCGAAATAAGAGCTACGAATGCCTCCTTGATCCATCGCTGACAACATCGCTCGGTTCCTCTGTCAATCTGGTCTCAATCCTGTGATTTCCTGTCCTGGCACGAGGTTACATGTTGGTTTTCTGTGATCCGGGAATTGTGGCGTCCTCTTCTTGTCCTCTGTACCAGTACTTTAAGTAAAACTTTTTTACCGTTGTGCTTCGCATTGGATGTACGTTTCCCCAACAGTCGCACTGCCGCACTTTGATTTGTGTGGAGTTTGTTTTTTGTTCGTTTGCGCGTGCGTGCAGAGTGCAACATTAGTGTGGCAGAACACAATTATGTCCAAGAGGAAGTGACCTTCTCAGGGGTGACGTGTGGGGTTATTATGATCTCTTCAAATAAAAGGTGCTGGACTTTTAAAACCATATAGGTCCTCTCACACTCACAGAAGCAAGAGAGAGAAAGGAGAGAGAGAGAGAGTAGTGTGATATGGGAGTGGGAACAGGCAGAGAAACCAAAAAGATTAAAACAGGTTCAGTTATTTGCCTGCGATCAAACTCTCATAATGTGTCTCGAGTCATGCGGCTGAAATGCTGGGTGAAGAGAGTATCAGCTGGAGACTTACGAACCATATCTGTGAGAGGCAAAACGCAATATATGAGACTCTGAATTTCCCCTCACCTTGTCTTGCTTCCATTCACTCGTTCAGTCCAGCCGTCTCAGGACAAGCAGGTTTCCCACCTGGTATGAAGGAAGCGTGGATGATGAGGAGAACGACGATGATGAAGATTTCCACGTTGTGGAAGCCTGGGATGAGTGCGACAACGCACAGACGACGGACAGCGAATGTGTCCCATGGGACGTCCCGCATCTGCTGGGTCTCGAAGACATCAGCTTCCTGCCTGAACCTGTGCTCTCAGAGCACAGCAGATTACTGACCTGGAGCCAGATCCAGCAGGTAAGAACATGCACAGCTCCAGCAGGAAATGACACGCACAGCTCCAGCAGGAAATGACACGCACAGCTCCAGCAGGAAATGACACGCACAGATACAGCAGGAAAAAGATGGTTGAGGATGTTCCAGTTGTTCATTTGCTTTATAACGTTGTTTTGCTTCTGAAGAAAAAATAATATGCTCCATACTTACTTTTCCAACAGAAATATTTCAGGATGTGCCTCATTAAAGAATTAAGAATGATTAGCTTGCTATTATAGGTCTATACTTGTGTGGTTGTGGCAGGTTGTGAAAGTTAACTGTGGGGGAGGGTGGAGTCCTGTGGGGGAGGGTGGAGTCCTGTGGGGGAGGTCATGTGTGTGGGAAGAGTGTAGGTGTGGGTGTGGGTGAAAATTAACCAGTCGTGAGTGTGGGTGTGTGTGAAAGTTAACCAGTCGTGTGTGTGGGTTAAAGTTAACCAGTTGTGTGTGTGGGTGGGGTGTTTTAAGCTCTGGCAGCACCTTCCGGCTAGGCTGAAGCTGAACGGGTGGATGCTGGTGTATCAGACACAGACACATGGCGCCAGTCTGAATACACTCTATAGGACGACCAGCCGGTTGGATCACTGCCAGGTGCTGCTGATCCGAGACACCTGCGGCCAGGTGAGCTCACCTGCACCCACGACCACCAGCTCTGGTTACATGCACTTTGCCACAGTCAGGCCTCTAGGAGGAAACCTTAAATCGACTGAGAAATCAATCGGGTTATCCGTTTTAACACACATGGGTGAGGTGGTGTATAGTGAGGTGGTAATATGTTTTATTTCAAAATTTCATGTGTAAAGGCCTATTTGAAATATAACAATTTTAACACTATTTCTCAATTATACATTATTATACCATGTCTTTTACCATTTATACTGTATATTAGAATATTTTTAGAAGTCAGAAGTTTTCAGACAGTGCAGTTGAGTTTGAGATTGTTGTGTTTTAATTAGCATATGTTAAATTAGTATATTTGCTCTCTCTTCTACCCCAGGTGTTTGGTGCAATGTGCTCCGCCCCTCTCAGAATAAGCACCTCCTACTATGGCACAGGACAGACCTTCCTGTTCTCCTTTTCTCCACATCTACAAGTTAGTATAGTCTCTCTCTCTCTCTCTCTCCATCTTTCTATCCACTGAAATTTGTACAGATCAAATCTAAAGTAGAGAGCACTGGAATTTTATGGTGTTGTTTATAAAGTGTCTGAAGTTACTGAGCATGAGAGTGTTTTTGAAAACTGTGTGTGTGTGTGCTTACAGGTTTATACATGGACAGGCATCAACTCCTACTTCCTTAAAGGAAACAGGGATTCTTTGCTGTTTGGAGGTGGAGAGTAAGTCCAAAGAATGAATTTCTGTACTTATACCAGCATGATTCTGCCCATGGTCCTGACCCTGACTGGGTTCTGTTACCCTCTGGCCTGACCCTGGCTGGGTTCTGTTACCCTCTGGCCTGACCCTGACTATGTTCTGTTACCTTCTGGCCTGACCCTGACTGGGTTCTGTTACCTTCTGGCCTGACCCTGACTGGGTTCTGTTACCTTCTGGCCTGACCCTGACTGGGTTCTGTTACCTCCTGGCCTGACCCTGACTATGTTCTGTTGCCCTGTTCTTTGCAGGGGCAGGTTTGGGCTCTGGCTGCACTGTGACCTGGTGCGTGGTCGAAGCCAACAATGCAACACCTTCAATAACCACATCCTCTCCTCCGAGGAAGACTTTCTGATTAATGAGCTGGAAGTGTGGGCCCTGGTCTGAGTGTGGGCCTCTGGAGACTCCACTGGACGTCTGTCCTTCCTGAGCGATGCCAGCCTCAGCTGGGCTTGTGGGCACGAGCCTGGTACTGCCGACCTCCACAGATGGCGTTGTTCCTAGCGCTGGCACAGTGAGGTGCAAAGCCATGATGAGGTGTAGTTTCTCCAATCAGAATGCTCACTCTTGTTATTTCATGGACACCAACTTGAGGTAAAGCCAGCTGAATGGAGGATTTCTGAGGCAACACCGCCACCTAGTGTTCAAAGGCCTAGAAAATCATAGACTTGGTTGCAGAGAGATGAGGATCAATGCATGTTACCAGTAGAGGGTGCAATGCCTATAGAAAAGCACCAGGCTTCCACAGTGACATGCCAAGTGCTGAGAGAGAAGAGTGCTGAGCGCGGCGTGCTACAGAACAGTGTGTTGAACTGGAAAAGTGCTGAACCCTTTGGGAAACTGCCAAATCTGAACACATTAATCGAAAAGATGAGGAGTTGTGGCCTATACAATCAAAAGTAGAGGAGCTGTGGCCTGTACAATCAATCACTGCACAAACATAATCAGAGTAGAAGCTGGTGCTGTGCTTAGCTGGATACACCTGGCTTATTATTTAGTTATTGATCACAGGGCATTTGATTCCATCACGTCTATAAATTCTGGTGAAGTGAATGTGAGAAAGTCTGGAGTTGGAAGCATGAGGGTCTAGTCCTGCCTCACTGGGGCCTGCGTGGCGTGTAAGGGGTTAACTCCCCTGAACTCTGTCGGGCGCAGTCACCAGGTGGGTGATTACAGTGATTGTGATTGTTATTTGATCAGATCTCTGTCAGTGTTTTGCTGAATAGATGCATAGTATGACAGACGGAAAAGAGCTAACGTTAATTAGTTCTGATTGTGAACTCTGGTTCTGATGTGTTTCTGCTGTCAGAGGCAGTGAACAGTGTTGAACAGCAGTGAACAGCGGTGCTTTGAGTCATCTATATCAGTTACTTTATTATTGTGTGTGGAATACAGTTAACAGATGTGTTAAGTTTTCTTTTTCTCTTCCTCTCATACACACATATACACCCAAACACTCATTCATGTATCAGAAGAAATCAGTGATGTGTGTTATTTGAAAATTATGCATGAGAAGCAGTTAGTTTGTTCTGCTTTATTTTAGAAATGTTTAGGAATATTAGGAATTGTCCTATAAGTAAAGAAAAGGACAAATTAAAAACATGCTCCACTATTTTTGAGTAATGTTTAATAATTACTATATATAATTATGTGAAATTATGAATGTATGGAATCAATAAATGACAGAAGAAAATAATTTACCGTCTTTTATTGTCTTCTTTTCTACCCAGAGTTTTAGCCTAACACGGACCTCCCTCTGCTAGCATTAGCTTAACCCGGACCTCTTCTCTGCTAGCATTTGCCTAACGCGGACCTCTTCTCTGCTAGCGTTAGCCTAACGCGGACCTATTCTCTGCTAGCGTTAGCCTAACGCAGACCTCTTCTCTGCTAGCATTAGCCTAACGCGGACGTCTCTGCTAGAATTACCCAAATGAGGACCTCAGCTAGCATTAGCCTAACGCGGACCTCTCTCCTGACTTTAGGATGTGTATGTGACGTTCTGGAGAAGGGCTGCTGCCAACCCTGTAAATGTAAATGAGAACGTGGTCTGTATCTATAGCTGGTGTTATAATTCTCTAATTCCACAATTCTTGAAGCCTAATACATGTAAGTTTATCATAATCAGTAAAAAATATATACCACCATAATGCAATCACCATCAGCACTTTTTGCAGTGCAGTGCATTTGCTTTAAGAGATGAAAAATGTAGCAGAACTGTGATTCTGTTCTAGAAACAGTGGGCGCATCTCTCTGAACTGAACCACAGCCTGCGGATCTGTTCTAGAAACAGTGCCTTCTAACATCGGAAGGAAAAGGAGGCAACGTTTAGATTATCAAAGGTGACAAGAGTGAAAGAATGCAAGAGTGAAAGGAACAAAGAGAAGAAAAGAGAAAAAGATGGAGTGTGAGAGAGAGGGGAGTAATAAAAAAAGGAGAGGGAAAGATAGAATCAGCAGAGTGAGGGTGAAAGAGAAAGAATGCAAAAGCCAGTAGAGAGGGAGAAAGAGAGAGATGGAGGATTTTTCCAGTCTCACTGGTTTGTAACCCACCAACCAATGCAATGCTGTTCTCACAATAGTGATCACACAGCCAGGTCACTGCACTGTCCAGTTTAATCAAAGAATTTATTCAGGTGGAACATCTGAACAGAGCTACAGGAAACTCAGCGTGGAGGTGGGAGCCCACAGGGCCTCAGACAGGAGAGGCCACATCTCTGTAGCTGACGCAGGAACTGCTGAGGATGGGTGTGATGTACCTTGTTCTGGAATAAATGTATTTGAACAACTTCCTGGGAGACATTTCAGTGTCACTGATCCAGAGCAGTTATAAGGAGGGTCTGTAAACCCCACAGACCTCCACATAAGAGGGTGACTGTGCACATCCACGTTGGGGCAAACAAAGACTTGGCTTGTAATTCAAGACATTCAAGACATACAGATAAACCACATTTATGGTTTTCAATTAAAAGAACACAGACATGCTATTCTGAACCATAATGGAAAGATTTAAGTATTTTGTGGAAATAGATTTATGATCACACACACACGCACGCACACACACACACACTCACACACGCGCGCACACACACACACACACACATACACACACACACACATATACACACACACACATGTACACGCACACACATGCACACACATACACACACACACGCACACACACACATACACACACATACATACACACACATACACACACACATACACACACACTCACAATCACACACATATACACACACACACTCACACACACTCTCACACATTCACCGCCCAAGGCCCCAAGGCACAGTCAGAACCGCCTGCTCTCCTCACAGTCTGTACTGGGTTATCCATAAACAGGCCCATACTATAGCAACCACAGTATTCATGCAACTCCATGACTACCTGTGATGCAGTTCTTCTATAGGATACTAACCATGGCTGAGGAAAGTTCTGTTTCAGTTCTGCTTTGGATCTCAACTATTGTTTTCAGATTAATAATAATAATAATAATAATAATAATAATAATAATAATAATATTGAGATTAGCAGAATGTGGAGCACTATGATCATTCAAGTGGAACTTTCAGGAGTTACTAGGGTCACCACAATGAACGCCTATGAATTACAGAAGTTCCACACACACAGGAACAGTACACACATACACACACACACACACACACACACACAGGAACAGTACACAAAGACCCACACACACACAGGAACAGTACACACACACACATACACACACACA
>JAOYMR010000479.1:0-11915 GCA_025802075.1 Tenebrosternarchus preto
TGGCAACCCTGCTAATAAACTCGCTTTAGCATGTTTCCCGTAGCGTCTGCCTCTGCTCCCTCCAACCCGCCGTCACACAATCGTTATCATGAATGAACTATAATAGGTTCATGAGTAAGAAAGCCATAGGAGAACCCCAGACATTAGTGAGTGATGAAGAGGGTTCTTGACCGAGCTGCCAGTTTTGATGAGTTAAGAATGATAATGACCTGCATCAGCCAACCACAGTACACCATCCTTGTGCTTCTTCAAATCTGTTCGTGACCACTGGAACAAGTGCAGAGTTTGTTAGAAAAAACATCTACCGAGTGCAATAACTATATGAAAATATTGTTTTCCATGAAGAAAACATGTTGCTTTTGTTGGAGAATGGAGGTGGCACAAAATTTGACATGAAAAACACTTTGTGTGGTAAGTTTGGTAATGGTTAGGGTAAAGTTTCTTTTGGAGACAGCTCTGTCATCTGAACTCTTCTGAGTTTTCGCATACCATAATATTGTGATAAGGAGAGAGCTAGATCTTGCCTTGAAGCACAACATAATACTATTATTAGTTGATCACTTATCTACAATAAAATCTTTAAAAAGAACTCCAAAACAATCTCAGTAATTGGACACATTGTGAGCCAAACCCAAGAGGAAATGTCCAGAACAGTTCATACTTGGAGAGTAAAATAGAAAGAACACAGACAGGACATGAAAGGAAGATGTAGAGATTGAGAGAGAAGAGAGAGAGAATGCAGATGTTTAGAACATCTTTGTTTGTTTGTTGCCCCCCCAAACAAATCTCGGCACTGGAGGATCCAAAGCACTGCAGTTCCTCAACCTTATTGCCCTACATATGTAGCCAAACCTGATGACAGACCCAGGCTAGACAAAATTGAAGCCTGCGTCAGAGATACGTATAAACGAATGGATGCCACAAAATTTCCTCCACCTTAATGGTGATAAAATGAAGGTCCTCGTCCTGGGCCCGAAGGCTGCAAGACAGGAAATGTTGGATTTTAATGCTAAATCTCGCTGACTTCCCGATTGCACGTGGCTCGGTAGCTAAATATCAGCGTCATATTCAACTCAGACTTATCATTAGATAAATATATAGATAATATTACTAGGATAACTTTTCTTCACTTATGCAATATTAGCAAGTCAATGAATACGCCATCACGGCATGATGCAGAAAAATTACTACACACCTTTATTAGCTCTAGATTAGACTACTGTAACTCATTACTATTAGGATGCTCTAGTAAGAACTTAAGTAAACTTCAACTAGTTCAAAATGGTGCAGCTAGAATTCTAACCAGAACTAGGAAATTCGATCACATCAGCCCAGTCCTTTCAACCCTGCACTGGCTCCCAGTCAAATTTACATAGACTATAAAATCCTTCTATTAACATATAAAGCTCTGCATGGGCTCACCCCTGATTATCTGGAGGAACTTATTTCTTACTATGAGCCTCTATGTTTACTAAGAACACAGGGTGCTGCTTCTTACTGGTTCCATCAATTAATAAGGTAACAGTAGGGGAAGAGCCTTTTCTTACAAAGCCCCCCAACTATGGAACAACCTTCCAGAAGATGTCCAGGACTCTGACACAGTCTCAATCTTTAAGTCTAGGCTAAAAACGTACTTATTTAGTTTAGCATTTGGCAATTGATATTCCCTCGTAGATAAAGGTTACAGATCCAGGGGTTAATGGGGAGAGGGTTTTATGGTGTACTGAGACGCTGGTGCTGTTGTCCCAGCACTGCACACGTTCACTCAAGTTTGTAAAAGGCGCTATATAAATAAACTTGATTTGATTTGATTTGGTTTAATGTATAATTTGTTATATTGTCTGCTTACTGACTGATTCATTTAACGTTACAAATAGTTTTTCTGTTCTTTACCATGATGCAGTTGAACATGAACATTTTAAGATCGCAGTTTAGGAGAGTATTTTTCTTTACACAGGTAAACATGTCCACATGAGAATGGAACAGGGACAAGAAATGGATGAAAGCGAGCAGGAACAAAAGCCAGGCCTCAGCTTATACAAGTTACATTTATATTTATAAGTAACCAAGAAAATGGACTCATCAGAAGTAATGGGATGGTGGCCTCAGGAGCCCAAAATAAATAGCAACATTCCGTATAAGGAACATAATTAATAATACACAAGAATACAATAATTCTTGATTCTTTCATACTCAAGGGTTAAATGTTTCTTCCCAAAAATACAAAAATTTCATTTCAACTTGTTACATGTAGTTTTGTTACAAGTCCTCCAAGTCTTTGCCTGCTGGACAGACAGGCTTTTGGATGGTGAAGGTAAGTCTTCTTTTTGAGTGCAAAATTACAACTACAACTGTTATTGATGTGACTCTTATTTTAGAGTAAATTTTAAAAGCTGGTGAGATCAGTGTAAGATTTGAAATAGTGTTCACAAAATATAATCACCTCAATAAATCTGATGCTACTATAGTAAAAAATAACTGGGTAAAACATAGCTGTACTGTGCACAAATGTTAAATATATTGCCACTAATCTTGGTACCTGTTAGCATATTAATAGAATTACAAGCAATACGTGTCTGTGATGTAAGGAGGGGACTGTGGTACCATAGAATTGAGAGCAATACTTATTTGTTTCAGGGCTTGAAAACTCTTCCTTGGGATTTCCTGTCCAACAGTCTGGAATGTCTGCACACAGCTCAGGCAAATGCTTGTATAGTCATTTTAAAACTGTCTGTAAACAATTTAGGCCCCAACCTTTGGACTGGCATAATCGTTTATTGCTTCTCTTCTTGAAACTATGAGCCAACAGTTTAACTGTTACAGTTACACATGATGTTCAGTAATAATTGCTTGCACTAAATGTTGAATAACCTAGTTGGTGTTTGATGTTGAAATAATACATCACTGTAGGTAGAAAAAGGATGGAATTTATTAAAATTTCCCACATATCGCAGTTTTACCATTGCAGTTCAAGTCAGGGAACCAACGGAGTTAATATATAACTTTCAATATGCTTGAAAAAAGCCTGTTAATGAAAGGAAGCAAGTGAGCAAGCAAGAGTGAAGACGTTGTCACGATTGCTCTTCTCTTTGCATCATAGTTCCCACGGCGACACCTAGCGATGTGTTTCTTCGATTTGTTTCTGTTCTTCTTCTGGTCCTTAGTTATGGTTTTCTCTGTCTTTCATTTCTCATATATTCCTTTCTTCTTTCTTTCATTTCGCTGTGTTTATTCCTTGTGTCTTCTAGTCTTTGTGGCCATTACACCTCCAGTTTATGCCTGTGTGCTGTGCACTTTTGCTTGTTTTATGTTTTGTTCACTTTTTCAGCCTGTTAAGTTTTCTACTCTGTATATTTTGGATTTATGCCTCTGTGATCTGTTTTTTTTTTTTTTTTTTTTTGATCATACATTCCTGTTTCATTTCTGTCTGATTCCTGATTCCCAGCCTTGGACTGCTCCCATCACCTAAGGAATAGTCACTCATCTCAGCACTCCTGTCCATTCATTACAGACTAATAGGGACCAAAACCAATAATGACCAAACAGGATTTTCAGAAGCAGGCAAAAGGCATAGATCAAACAGATTAGCAATAATGTCTGTCCAGATAGCAAAAAGGGAACAGATGAAAAGTTAATACCAGCATGAGAAAAATGGCTCAGAAAATCAGCTAAGGCACAAGAAACTTCACATCAAGCCCAGATAAAAAGGAGCCTCATTATAGTTGCAGGTTATGTTCTTCAGGTGTATAATAATGAGGAGTGGCTAGCAATGAATAGACCGGTGAGGCATATAATGTATAGCAGGAAGGGTGATAATATTAAAACAACCCACAACCCTTTTTATCATAAAAAATCTTGGTTGTTTAAAACCCTCTCTCAAAATCACTTAAACAACATATGTCACTTTTTGGTTACATCAAAAAGTTGGTTACAGGGAAAAATTAAAAGCATAATATCCAAGAAACCAAGTTCATTGTGAAGGACATCCACTCCAGTGCTATCTCTGGTACCCGTCAATGGGTTTATTGGCAAAAGATGTTGCTGATGTTCCTCACAGAAAACTGATTGTCTGCAATGTTGACCTTCTCTGACCTCTTGAAGGGAAGCCAGCTGATTGGTAGGCTCTTCTGTAGATAGGCTTGGCTCATGTTTGAATACACTCTGGGTGCTAGTGAGTGGAAGCTACTGCAATGGAAGAGTCCCTGATAAAAAATCACGTATAGTGACATGTACCTCTCTGTTCTCAGTTTGTGGCGGTTCCACTGATTCAGTAAATCCCTGATGAACAGAGTTAATAATAATTAATGTAGAATCCAGATGTGTCTTTTGCTAGTAACATCAGTCATGCCATCTTCCGCCAAAAAACTGAACAAAGACTTGTAGAAGTTTTTAAGCCCTGTCCAAACATCTCCGCACAAACGTTCTATCGTGTGGTTGTGTACACTCCCGCCTCTCGTTGAAAATGTACATAAAACGGCTCCCCAAAAGCAAAAAAAAAAAAACCAACAAAAAAACACCACTGCTTTGTTCTCTCCCTTGGTGTCCCAACGAACTCTGGATGGTATCCCATACTCTGCAATTGCAAATGCAAAGTTGCTCATTATGGTGGCACTTCTGTTATTGTTTGATGCCTTGAGAAAGACAATTTTATAATTTCTGCATTTAAATCAAGCCTGGCGCTTGGGAAATTCACTGTGAATCCACATAGACCCTTACAAAAACGTCCATCAGCTATCCATCAGGACATGTGCAGGACACAACAAAAATCCCACAGGACAGAATGACCTCCTTGCAGGGGTCCTGTAGGTTTTGTCATGTATGTATGTATGTATCATTGGACACTGTGAAAACAAAGGACATACTTCAGGAACAAAACCAAGGAGGAGGTTGTGGACATAGTTTATTAAAATAAAAGCTCTTCTACCCACATTTTGAATCTGACTGTTATCAATTTATTAAACGTGTAAAATACTGTATTTAATTGTGGTCATTTTTATATTGACATTAATGCATTACTAAGGCAATGACAGTTATTTTACTTTAACCCATACAGAGCAAAGACAGGCTAGAAATGCCTAAGCCAAATAAACGAGGAGAGAAAATGTCACGTTAACAATAGTGCAAATAGTAAACAAAATGAGTAAAGTCTATCCGTTACCAATAGGTTCCTGATCTCTAATAGAAGTCTTAGTTTCATTGTGATGACTTTATGTATATCAGACACAGTCCACAAGAGTCCTAGCTTGTATCTTTAATTTGATCATCATAGTGGTTTTAAATTGTCTGTGTGGTTTATCCTCAGCAGCAGTGAGTGATGTTCAGTTGGTAAGACCCAAGCAGAGGAAGGACATCAGGGTGGATCACGCAGATCCACAGATCATGGGTCAGGAATCTGGATCTCTGGTATCTCCTGGAGACTCAGATGTAGCAGGAGTAGTTCAACCAAGTGGGTGGTAAAGGGAGAGAGTGGGGAAAAGGAAATCACGAAGCATTAGGTATTAGGCTCCTTTATTGTAATGGGTGGGAAAAATGTACATCTGTGCAAAGAGCAAGCAGTGGCTCCTGCAGCACTGGCTATGACAACATAACTAAAAAAGGGGAGAACCAGCAGGCAGCACAGACATGTGGAGCCCTGGGATGTAAAGCATCCAGCTAATCACTGTCACAGACATAAGTGAGTTTGTGAAATGGGAAGGCGACAGCATCCAAACATCCCAGTTTACCAAAACACTTCCATGACCACGAACTCCTTCAACTGCACCTTCAACTACAAAAAACAAAATGCAAAATGCAACCTAGACTTAAAGACTTTGTCTGATTCCTGAACACTAGCTGGAAGGTTATTTCAGAAATGCGGGCCTTTGTAAGAGAAAGATCTGCCACCAGCTGTAGACTTCATAATCTGAGTCTCGTATCTGTGTGGGCGTGTCTGTGTGGGCGTGTGTTCAGTTGTCCTGTCAGACTAGTGAAATGGGTGTGTACATCTGAGTGTGTGGTGTGTGTGTGATTGGTCTCGTTGTTATTCAATTCACCTGTGTCTCGTTAGGTTATGTGAGAACGAGTTATTAAAACATTAGTAAATATGTAAAATATGTATTTGTCCAAATGAGAAATGTAGATGTGCATTAGAATGTCAAAGTAAAAATACATGTAAAAATACTGCCCTTAAACCACACAAATCAGTACTGTGTAGTCTGCATTGTTTTTAGCTAAAATCATTGTTACACTGTCATAAAAAGGTTATCCAACCTTGTTAATGTATTACTATGTTAAATAAATGTACCTTAAATGCAGCATTTCTTTTTGCGCTTGCAAATAGCTCTACAATTCAGTAACTCCAGGTGTACATACTTACATTTCTGAAAGTTACAAAAGACATGTTCCAGGAATGTGGCAGACTTGGTCCACTATGATTAAGTACATTATAGTGGCAGTTTTTACAAGGAGCCAGTCATGGCCTAAAAGGCTAGGCTGGAAATGCCCACAAGGGTTCACAACCCAAGCCAGCCTTGGATCCAGCAAAAGTGGACCATATATTAGGTAGACTACAAATATGTGTTTTTAGTCAC
Source organism: Tenebrosternarchus preto (assembly GCA_025802075.1). Lineage (NCBI taxonomy): Eukaryota > Metazoa > Chordata > Actinopteri > Gymnotiformes > Apteronotidae > Tenebrosternarchus > Tenebrosternarchus preto. Next base: position 6,570 of record JAOYMR010000479.1, read on the forward strand.
AGACTGTGATTTTACAAAAACTGAGGATTACTTTTTTGCAAGACTGCAACAAGAGTCCTTTTGAGGTCAGCAGTTCCCATCATGCTGCTGTTGAAAATTTACAAGAAGAGAAGCTGCTGAACAATAGGTCAGAAATAGAAGCAGCTTTTGGCCCCAACTGCCCTTGTGTGTGCAGTGGTTTCTTCGGAAAAAAATGTCCAAAAAGAAAAAGACAAGAACCATTGCTCTGGTTGACCTCCTATAACTGATCTACATCTGATATGTTCCTATTCTTGCTTTGCTGCTTCATGTTTGTTATTGGAGAGAACTTACCTTTTGGTTGTTATTGGAGAAAACTTACCTTTTGGTTGTTGACAGTGTCATACCAATATCTGTGTGAGCCAATGCTAAAAACTTATGATAACATTAAACACGGTTTATTTTATTGGATCGACAAGATGAGATGTTGAAGACCTTACACCAAATGTTCAAAATGATATCACATCACAACTTTAGGAAAACTCATGATTTTATTCCTACATGGAAAAATTTGTTTACGTCACTGAAGTTGCTTGATAAGTCATTTGGTGTAAGGCCAGCATGACATAGTAGTCCTGTAGAAATACTGTGGGATTTTGATAAATCATTTGGTGTAAGGCCAGCATTACATAGTAGTTCTGTATAAATACTTTGTGATTTGATAAGTCATTAAAGCCAGTATTGCATAGTAATCCTGTAGAAATACTGTGGGATTTGTACAGTAGTCTAGCAATTCCTGCTAGATTGTACAGAAAAATCATCCTGAAAATCCTGTGGGAATTAAATTAACCAGGATCATTCAGGGTTGAAGGTATACAGGTTCTGCAGGATTTCTGTAGGGTTTTTTTTGTAAGGGGAAGAAGAAGAAGAAAAAAAAAAACAACATATACACTATATTGCCAAAAGTATTCATTCACCTTCTTTGACTCACATATGAGCTTTAAGTGACATGCCATTCCTAATCCATAGGGTTCAATATGATGTTGGTCCACCCTTTGCAACTCTAGAACAGCTTCAACTCCACAAGGTTTAGGAGTGTGTTTATGGGGATTTTTGACCATTCTTACAGAAGCACATTTGTGAGGTCACATACTGATGTTGGACGAGAAGGCCTGACTCTCAGTCTCTGCTCTAATTCATCCCAAAGGTGTTCTATCGGGCTGCGGTCAGGACTCTGTGCAGGCCAGTCAAGTTTATCCACATCAGACGCCATGTCTTTATGGACCTTGCTTTGTGCAGTGGTGCACAGTCATTTGGATGGGTGAGCAAATACTTTTGGCAATATAATGTTTAAAAGAAGCGACACAATCAAGAGAGAATTAAAAGCAAAGTGTTCCCACAATTTCCTCAGCAGTAACCTCTTTCTCTTCATGGATTTCAGCAGATAGCAGACTATGAGGTGGACTAATGTTGTTCTCTTTCAATAAATCAGAAGTTAATACATCGTCTTATCTAAAACATCTTGAATTGCTCTATCACAGTAGCTATACTGTTAGGCATGTGTGATATTTCCTGACACTTTTCAATGCTAACATTAGCTACATAGCTAGCTAATTAATTTCTTGTCATTTGTTAGACTAAAAGTACTGAACATTTAGTTAGCAAGATACAATAGGGCTAAAAAGAATATGTTAAAATTTTGCCTTTTTTTTCTTATCGAGATGGACATAACTAGAAGCCAAAGGGAATACAGAGAAATAGTTAGCTAAGCATAGACAGGCTCACCTGACTGAATGAAGAACACATCTGACAATATTGCCTCAGCCTGTTAGCATTGTTAGTATAACTGTACCAAAGTGTTGTTTTGTATTTTCTAACAGAATAAATAGGTTTTCCAAAAATCACGAGTAATAAATGCAGTCCTACCTTAGTTATTATACCAAGTTTCTCCTTTGATGGCATAAAACTGAACATATAGTGATCTCTCCTCAGTGAAGCAGGGCAAGTTGGATCCCCACCCCACCCCACCATATTATGTAGGGAAAAAATGATAATTTAACAAATTGTTACGATGCTGCTGGTTGATGATCTGTTGTGTTGGCTTGCTCATTAGGGATATATATGGACCCATACATTTGTAAAAAGTGCTATATAAACAACTTGAAAAGTGTGTTCTTCACAAGGCAGTTTACAGGTATAAATAGGATGGCTGAGATTATAATAGTCATCAGAATATTGTTTTTGAAATCTGAGTGGGCAACTTACATTTTTCACATTATTTTTCTGTATTATTTGTTACCTGCTCATTCATCAGCCTCATTGAGGTCAGTGAGATTATCACTATGAACAAAGACATTTTGTATTTTTGACATTTCATTTTGATGGTGCCATCAATTAGCACTATCAGTTCATCCTTCAAAGCAACACAGAAAATGCAGTATGGGAAACTTCAGCTCATGTTCTGGTCGCGTTCCTGCATGGGAAAAAAAGACAGCAAATAGCCATTTTTGTTTCAGTAGCCTGTTTTATAAAACATTACTTTTGCCAGATAGTTAGTAACAGATAGTCAGGTTTCAGTATTCTAGAAGCTACTGATCTCAGATTCTCCAGAACTGTAAAAATAGACCATTGTGTAGAGTGGTACTGTGGCTACAGCCAGGATAATGTAACTTCTACTCCCACAAATCTCTTACTCTCACCTGCTCACTTTACACACTGAACACCATAACGTGTTCTGGAGGAGAAGACTAAAAGACTAAAAGAATGGACAATAAAAAGAGACAATGAGGGCGAGAAGAGCAAAAGTTAAGAAAAGAAAGCCTTTGTAGTGTGATGCATCCAGTTTGATCAGTTTAGAGTTGAAACAGCATCACTTGTGCCAGTAGCACTAAAATGCTAATAATACTACTAATATGCTAATAATATCACTAATAATACTACACAAATCCCTTTGATGACCAGCAGGTCATTGTGTCAATCAAGCCACCTCAACTGGTTCCATTAGCTTGGCGATGAGCTCAGTGCAGCTCAGTGGCCACCCCACTCACCACAATCTGAATCCAGTAGAGCACCTTGAGCATGTGGCAGAAAAGCAATTCACAGCATGTATATGCGGCTGACAAATCTGCAGCAAATATGCAATGCATTCATGTCACCGTGGACCAAAATCTCACAGGAATGCTTTCAACACCTTGTGGAATCAATGGGGTTCCTACCCTGGTATTAGGGAGGTGCTCCTATTAAAATAACATCCTCAAGACCTCTGCACTGACTATAAAACTAGCCTACTAAAAAGTCATATGATACCTCAAAGTTTCAAAACCCCTCAAATAATAAAAATTATTTGATGAAGCTGATGATGGATGATGAAACGGACACTAGTTTGCTACCTACCTAGTTTATTTAACTACCTACCTAGTTTAGTAAACTACCTACCTAGTTTAGTTGGCTACCTACCTAGTTTAGTTAACTACCAATTTTGGTACGCACCCATAGCCTGCTGAAGTATGCCCGAAGGCATCTCCAACAAGAGTCCTTCCTCTTGACACCATCTAGCTCACATGTAGCACCTTCTCGTATTTTCTCTGTTTCAAGCCACACGCTAACTTTTTGACCGCCTGCCTCTCTGACCATTGCTGCTTCTTCAGGAATACTAGAGATGGCCTGGTGAGATCTTCCAGAGGCTGTCGACGGAGAAGACCTAGCTCTTCGGCTTTCTTGTGCCTTTCGAATGCATGAATTGGATGGATATTTCTCAGGTGCTGGGAAGCGTGATTGCTGAATGAGCTCCTCACAGCGGGGGAAGATTGTAAAGGGGAAAGTTGCATCAGTGCTGGAGAGACTGAAGCTGCCACTAAGGCTACAGTCCTTGGTTTCCTCAGCTTCCCACGCTGGCTTTGAGTTAGAAATCAACGGGTCATTTTCCACACCTTGAGGCCCCAGTTTTATATTCACACTCTGGCTTAGATAATGAAATTCTTGGCTGTGGCCATGAAAATTGGCCATGATACCCACCAATAACCAACACCCAAATTTTGTGCAGTGGAAAATGTACCAATTTAACAATATTCTGTGCCTCTCAGTATTCTTTAAATACTAGCCCTTTAAATTAGAATAGATTTGAAGAAGTTAATGTAGCAGTTACATCTGACACTATTGTGACATATGACATTGTGACATAGGTCTATAAAAGCATTATATAGCTCATAGCATCTTGTCAAAGTAAAATTTATATAGCACTTAATATAAATAAAGGAAGAAACCTTGGGAGGACCAAGATTCAGAATGGAACCCATTCTCCACTGGGCAGCGCAGCTGTCCATATTTATAGTACAATTTCTAGACTGAACAGTCCCTCCAAAGTGGGTCTCAGGTAGGTAGGAGAATCGGCGCGTAACTCGGTGGCATTGGCGCATCCCCTAGCAATCCGGAGCATTTTCTAGGTGTCTTTGTAGAAACAGAGCAGGATACAAAATGGAGCAGGTTAAATATGAAAACATCAAATTAAATGCATACAGTACTGTGCAAAAGTCTTAGGCACCCATTAAGTTTATTGTTTTATGGATTTAACAATAGTATAATGACCATATATAATTACTTCTCAGTCTCCTTATTAGAATACAACCAGAAAATATAGGACATTTCTATGCAGTGTTGAAACACAGAAGAGAAATCAGAAAAAAAAAAACTTTTTTGGCCGCAGTGGCAAGTAGTTATTGTGACCTCCTCTTACACTTGAGCAATAGTAGGAACCAGGCTCTCTTCAAGTCTCTTTAAGCCTGTAATAAAATATACCAAAAGATTACTTCAGAACACCTTAGTGTTAAGTCTAGTAAATAGATAGGCAATATTTGTTTATTCATATAACCTAACATTGTTTGTGCTATGTTTAGCCTTAAAGGTTAGGACCTTTAATTAAAAGGGAGACTTCTATTATGAAGTCAGAATTAGGGGAAAGTTTTGGTTGGCGGGAGTCGGTGTGAGAATAGTTGTTGTGAGTTGTGAATAAAAAAGGGTCATCACGGAATTTAGGAAGTTCGTTTTCTTTATTGAGTAACATTGGTAGCAGAGGATGGTTAGTAACTACAGAGTCCCGCCAACATTTGATGAAGGGAAACCGTACGAGAGCTGGAAGAATGAAGTCGCTATTTGGACCAGAGTTACAGAATTGGAGAAGAATAAACAGGCGCTTGCAGTGGCTTCGGCGCTATCTGGAAGAGCGAGAGAGACGGCGGTGGAAATAGCGGTAGATGACTTAGATAAAGACACTGGCATGAACACGCTACTTGCGAAACTGGACGGTATGTTTCTCAAAGAAGAAAAAGACCGGACATACGAGGCATACTCAAGTTTCGATCGGATAATGAGAGACGGTAGTGCGTCCATGAC
>JAOYMR010000481.1:0-11914 GCA_025802075.1 Tenebrosternarchus preto
CCCCCCCCCCCCCCCCCCCCCCCCCCCCCCCCCCCCCCCCCCCCCCCCCCCCCCCCCCCCCCCCCCCCCCCAACAAAGATGGGTTAAAGTTATGCAAAACTGTGGCAAGAGGCAGATCCACCCACCTACCCACCCAAACACACACACACACACACACACATCCCATAAGCCCCCTCCTGGATCAGCTGACGCACTCCGTCTCTTTCATTCCCCCTCACTCTCCCCCGGTAACACAGAGAACTCGGCCCACACGACCCAGGCAGCCATGGGCTGGGAAAGTAATTAGCAAAGCGAAGGCCGCAGACCCCAGGCTGAATGTAATAAGCAGCTTTATGGGTTACCGTGCACTGCAGCGGCAGAGCGAGCCAGATCACTGCGGGTTTAGCGCGTGTGGGTTAGCGCCTGGCACGGCTGCGGAGGAATCCAAGCCATGCCGCTAGCGTCCCGCACAGACTCGACCAGAGAGAGGTCCCGACCACCGTGGGACCGGCCGTATTTATCCTGGACACGCTCGGACTCTCGTGCTGGCGGCAAACGTACATGACGGAGGCCAAGGATCAGCATCCCTGAAGGGCGGGGCGTTAGGCGTGTTTGATGAGGTGGTCCTGGGTATTAGTTAGCCCTCCCACACACAAACCCCTGGCACTGCTGAAGTGCTCTGATGGCCGTGCCTCAGACAATGGCGTCGGATATCTGAGAAAAGTACAACATACAGAACAACATACCACAGCTATTTCCTGCCACAGGGAACTGTGGGATAGACCTGTCCAAATCAAACACAGCATAACTACGCATTAGAGCTCCTGCCCGATACGTTTTCGTTCGTGAAAGAGATGCGTTTCTTAGTTAAATGACATCATGTTTGGAACAGCTCTAAGAAGTCACTCAAATGTGTCAGTGCCAGTATTAAACAACTCAAATCCTATCAGTAAAAAACAAACAGCTCAAATGGAAGCTTAATTTAACAAAAATGCTGAATGCCTCCTGAACTAAAGAGTCCTGTTTGACTTGGACGTGCAGAAATCTAGAAGTTGTGCAGCCTAAACAAAAGGCTGGTGCTCCAGGCTGCACTGCAGCTGATGCTGACATGTTTATAACTGAGGATGTGCTCAACTGGCTAAAGCATCTGGCTGCTACATCCATAGCGCGCACACACACACACACACACACACACACACAGTCTGTGCTGAGCAGGGTCACACACGCAGCCCGCACTGAGCCGGAACACAGCAGACAGCTGTAGTCTAGAAGCACGGCAGCCAATGACCACATAAGACTTGCATAAGACTGACATAAGCTTGACATAAGACCGACCAGCACTTACATATGATTGACCAGCACTGACATAAGACTGACCAACAATGGGCCTCACTCACTCACACACACACACACACACACAGAGAGATGTGCACACCTGAACACTAATGCATGATTCAAACAGAACAAATAAGCTTTTTTACAGCCCACTCCCTCACAAATGGAACATCTCCGTGTGTGTGTGTGTGTGTGTGTGTGTGTATACATACTCCAATGTGACTCATAAGCACAGGACTATCTCTCTCTCCCTCACACATATGCACACACCCACACTCACACATGTATACACACAGACACGCTTGCACCAACACGAACGGCATGCACACGCACTCCTTAGGCCTCTCCACATCTCACTCTGAATCATCAATCACATGACAAATGGATCTGCACTTGAACAGGAACAAAATGAAAAGGTTCAAACAAAACGAGTCCCTCGGAGAGCCACAACCCTGTAAAAAATTCAAACAGGTCTACCAAGACCTGGTTCGCTTTCTGTCTCTCTCTCTCTCTCTCTCTCTCTCTCTCTCTCTCTCACACAATCTCTCCATCATCCACTCATCCACTCTGTGTTCACTTTCTCTATCACAACCTCTCCCTTATTTCTCTCAGTCTCTATCATCTACTCCTTTATCTTTCTGTTTCCCCATCTGACAAGACATTGACGAGATGATCAGTGACTCAGTGAACGGGTAACTCCACCACTCCAACACCTGATCAGTCGCTAGGGCCTTGTGCAATAAACAACTTACCGATCTCTCATGATAAAGCTAGTCGTTTATTCCATTTTCACATTGTATATTTAAACCCATTTCTGTTAATGCACGTCAACCTTCTGATAATCTCACACACACACACACACACACTGCCTTGTCTATTGTGAAACTACAGATATCATTCTCTGTAAGCAGAAAAGAGGTATTAAATAGTGTCACCAAAATCCCAGCTAACTCCTTTGACAAAACCATTCATGCATCAGCATTTTGCAAGAGTTTTTTTTTTTTTTACCCTAAATGTGCAATGAAAGAGCCTATAATCACTAGAAAAGTATATGAGTCATGTTATATGTCTGAGCAGGGAACTGAAGTCTCATCTCTTCCGAAAGCACATGAACACAAACCTTGCACTTTCTAAGAGTCTCTGTATTTGAACATGTCATTTATGAAATGTTCTATCTCTGTACTGTGTATCCATATGTCCTCATTGGCTCTTGGTTCTGGCAGCATCTGAGCTAAAGGTTATTTCTAGACTCTAAGGACATATTTTTTTCTGTTTAGCACACTTTTATAAGTCGCACTGTATAGTACCATGTGCTAAAGGCCACAATTGTAAACACAAATGTAATAATCACATCAACAGCATTTTCATCAATATGAAAGCTTTAGTTGGGAATGATAAAACCCCTCAATTTTAACATCCTCGTTTGATATAGTCTACATAAATCTATTTAAATATGAAGTATTTAATTACACGTATTTAGAATATTATGCATCGTGAAGCCCTGACTGAGGCTGTCCCTCAGCTCACTCATCTGCGTGCAAAAAAAAAAAATAAATCGCGTCAGATTTGACCTCGGGAACCATCCCCAGCGCTGCCTTGTATGCGAGCCGGAGTGTGCTCGGTGCAGTTCTAGAATTAGATCACTGATGAACTGAATCAGGTGCGTCAGGACCACATGTAACGAATGGTACATCGTCTACAATGCAACCTTAACTTGAACTAATCTCGTAATTCATTTTTTTTATTTCTTCAATATGTTGAATAGAATGACGATAGTACAATACCTTCGACCAGTCGTCCAGATTTGAGTGTAAATATACAGATTCGGATGTATTACTGTTTCTTAACGTCTATATATGCACCATCGACCCTCTACTACTTAACAATAAAGTAGCATTTTATGAATTAATAACATGAATGACTAGAGTAGTTCACTCACCTTGGCAAAGGAAACCGTACGTTAATGAAAAACCACGTGCGGATTTCGCGTGAAACGACGGGGCATGCTGCGCTTCAAATGTCAAAAGGGCATCAACTCTCGCGGTTGCTACCTTATGATGTTCTAAAATAACTATACCTTTGAAAAAACTGATACATTCGTGGACGTAATAAAATACAACTGAAAATGCATCGATACTTTCGTTTTTGATTACTTTTTCCTCAAGTCCGATATTGTTTATACAAGCAGAATAACTTGTGTGCGTTAACGGATCGATATGCAATGCGCTATGATCTTTATTTAAAAAAGAAAATATTTGACAGTAATCAACTTGTTTGGTCTAAAAGAGTTCAGATAAATTATGCCATGTTGAGGATATGACACCTCAAAAGTTGCCGATAAACTACACGCGAAGAACGCTCGTGCATCCCTCAACGTGCTCAAATGGAAGAATATATTCACTCTTCTTATTTGAACATAAGACACGCATGCAAATTATCTGTACCCTTTTAAAACATTATGGTGTTAGTGTTCAGAGAGAAAACGTAGTGGTTTTTTTTTACAAAAAGCTAACGCGGAACGGAATAGTGAGGAATACGCTGACATACCACACAATCTCCAGAATTAGAGTGAACTTTGTTGAAGTTGAAGCAGTGGCAGGAACAAACGCAAAATACTAAAGTCTATTCGCTGACATAAACATTTACGGACGGCACACAGTCCTTACGCAGTGAAGTCATTAGCCGAAATACAGACTGTCCAAAATTCCGGGATGATAAAGTCTAGAATACGTCTCAAAAAGTTTTAAATACCTATCCCGCTTTCACTGTGTACTTCAGCAGGAGGCGGGGCTTATAAGAGGCGGCTACACACTACATCAATCAACTGAAGTTATTGCTCTTCATTGGAGAAGGCTGAAACATCGGCTTTCAACTGGACAAAGAAAGTTTATAGACGAAATAAATGATAACTATCACTTTTAATCACTTTGACACTCAGAGACCTCTATATTAGAAACACTTACATTATACGTACACCCACTGCCCACTTTGATATGAACATTTAGCCTAACATTTGCTTTTTTAATTGTTTAATTCCAGATTTGAAGCCCCGGTTGGCATGTTCTGTACATAATCCTAATCCCGTAACGGACCGTTCTCGACACACAAACAGACGCGGTAGTGGTTGTGTGTGTTTAGGCTAAAGGCTAGGAGGCAGGCATGGCGGAGTCGGGGCTTTTACACATGTCGCTGTCACTGCAGGTTTTGACATCGGCTCAGGAGTCTGGCCCCCCTAGCCAACAAACGGTCTTGACCGTTGAGAGCAGTGTGCACATTGGTTCTGCGGACGGGAACTGTTCACCGATGAAGACCTGATGGTTAGAGTCAGAGTACTAATGTAAACTGTACGTCCAGGGCACCACAAGTATTATAGGCCCCAACACCTAGATGATTCTAATAAAATGGTATTTGTAATTAATTGTGTGGTAAGTGTGTAGTAAATACAAACATAATTGAAAGGATGATGAGTATTTTGTGTGATACTGCTTCTTATTGCATATGGAAAATTAAATGTTTAATTTAGGATTTCACTACAGAATGTATTGTTAATAACACATTACTGTTGGTATTATGAAGAACATTGCATTGCATGAATGTTCACGGTTTTTGAAATTCTAGGCCTGTTGGTTACTGGAACGGCTGTCAGTAGCAACATTCTTTTGTCAATTTCTCGAGATTTTGCGCAGAGAAACCACGAACAATGAACACTTAGAGTTTGTCATCAGATATGGTTTCAAAATCTGTTTAAAAACGTTCAAATAAAAGGACGAAAACAACCAATGTTCTCAACTGCAGAAACAGCTGTAAAGTATTTAATCTGACAATCTACTGGCACATAATTGTGGTGTCAGATTGTTTTGTTTATTTCACGCTTATTACTTCAGCAGTGACACTATGGTACAACTATTAAACAACTAAGTTTTCATCATTTTGATATTAAATACTGCACTTAATCCCCTCTTGTTAGGACTGGATATGGTTTATCAGTCATGATTAGACCCGCTGGCGATAACGGTGTCACTCCGCAGTCATTGCCATCTGATTTGGCTCAAGGCTGCGCGTGCCGACCACAGAGAACGTGACCTTGGAGCTGCGTCTCGTGCCCCCACCACCGTTATCAGACAGAATTGCTAATGTTAACGTAAACTATTGCCAAGGCTGCAGTTCTTCAGGGACATATTCTCAGTGACATACCAAGTAACAGCTCAAAACGATTAATCTAATTTACATTCATATGGAAGTGAGTTCTAATGTGGGAAAAACACGCTTTTTTACATCTGATTGCGGGCAGTTGTGATGAAATAGGATGATCTTTAACAACATAAAATATCCATAGGCAAGAACTTGACCTCCTCTAGCAACTGTGCTTATTCGGTTTGTCAGAAAATATATTCCATTCAAGCGTAGCCTATATTTTTGGTTTTTGTGTGTGTGTGTGCGCGCGCGTCTTGTCGTTGCTTGGTATATTTGTTTACTTGATTTGTTTAGGGTGTTTTTATGATGCCACTCTATCTCCTCGTCTGCCATGGCTTTTATGTTCTGTGACTGAAACGTTCTGCTCTGCTCCGAGGGAAACGGAGATGCGTCTCGGCTGCTTACAGTGTAAATGCCAGGGCCGTGATTCGCCGCTAATGAGACAGCATCTGCGCGAGTCGAAGAACTTTGTTTCGGAGCCCCCTCGACGTCTTCGTGAAAACATTGAAGTGTCGCTTTTGAGCGTCAATGAGAATGCGCCTCAAAGAACTCCAATCGGATTCTACTCCCTCATACATATGTATTCCTCAGCCTTGCGCGTAGGCTTATCACCTGCCGAGAGAAATAGCTAGGCTACACAGACAGGGAAGAAATATGAGATGAAAAAATGCCCCTGAACACGAAACCTTTGCTTTTAGTTTTTGATATTTTGTGTTTCAGTCTTTTTTTATGATCTTTTTCCCAAAAGCCTCAGAGTCTCTTTCACCTTTACAATTTTGTCAACATGTAGAATACTGAACAAACACATTTGCTGACACTACATGGCGAATCCATAGAATTCAAGAGTAACGTTCGGAACAAAAACAAAAAACGGCTTTTCATAAATAATTAAACACTTATGACTTCTTAGAGCGTTTTCGTAGCCTACGCTGCAGCCTACTAAAACCATAGTGCGAGCCCTCTGCTGGGCAAAACACGGCCTGATTTATGCGAGTAAAGCTAGGTCGAAAATATTAGATGACAGAATAAACAGAGTGGCTTTTTTGTGGCGGTGCAAAAGTCTGGGCGTAGAACCGCTGGAGAGTCTAAAAGCAAACGGAGAGTTGGAATGCAGCTACACCGTTAAAGTGTGGCGAGGAGAACGCGGCAGGTGAGAGCATTTGCTCCCTACCGACCACATCCACAAGACTAAACGCTACGTGTCGCACAGCCTTAATCTGAAATGAGGCTAAACCGCCTAAATTTGCACTCGCTATTTGTCTGGTCCTAGCGTTGTTTTGTGGACACTGAAGGATTTTGGTTTACAGAACATGCACATTTACAAGTACTTACATAAAAACAAGATAATTAGAGGTCAGCAGAATGCTGAGTATTCTGGGTTTGTTATACATCATTAAAAAACAGCAACAACAACAAAAAAAACTATTGTGCTACACAAACATTTGTCTTCTGCTGCCCTCGTGAGGCCATCTCATATAAAACTCATTCGGATCGTTATCCTTTTCCGAATAATTAAATAAATGTTTTGTAGTACTATAACTGTAACATCTTGAAAGAGTTCCCACGCTCTCTGAGGGATCTTAGAGTGATGACGTGGGAAATTTTAAACAGGGGGTATTTTAAGTTGTACTACTGTAAAGTATTTTAAGTCATTCCACATTCGGCTTCCTGTTTTCACTGGTGGCCAACTTTTTAAAGGGTGGATAAACTTAATTCTGTAAAATAATAATAATTATTATTACTTTTATTCATACAATTCCTTTCCCACACTCAAGTTGTCAGAAAGTTAGTTCTTTAGTAGCTTTAATGCTAGATGCATGCAGTTAATGATGTATAGCGCAGAGATGTAATGGACCTAATGTTGACATACACTCACTGATCACTTCATTAGGAACGCCTCAGATCTACACTCACCATCCATCTTATCAGCTTCACTTGACATATAGCACTTTGTATTTCCACTGCCCAGATTGTGTTGTTCATCTTCTAGTCCTTCATCACTGGTCACATGATTCTGCCCACAGGAGACTGGATGTGGCTGGATGTGCAGCAGTAACACTGCTGTTCAAAAACTCCAGCAACAATACACATCACCACCACGTCAGTGTGTCACAGCGGTGCTGAGAATGACCCGCCGCCAAAATAATACTTCCTTCGTAGTGGTCCGGGGCTGAAGGCAAGGGGCATACTGACCACTGAAGAACAGGTGGTTGAGTAAGTATGCAGAAAAACAGATGGACTACAGAAAAAAATTAATCTGTGTGGTAATTTCCTGCCTGAATGCAAGAAATCTCCATTTAATGAAGAGGATAATAACAGTTAAACCTTGACTCACACTCACATGACATTTATGTTTACTAATGAGTACCACACTATATGTTTTGATATATATTTTAGTAAATCATATTCATTTTACATTTTATTTCTGTAAACTTTGTTCATTTTATATTTAAATGAACTACATTTGATTTTATTTTAATAAATTGTTTTTTATAACATTTTCTTTCTTCCGTTCTTTTTGGCAAAAAAATTCCCAAGGCGACAGATGTCAGAATGCAGTAAACTGTATTATTCTTGCATGTCTGTGTAAAGCACTTTGAATTGCCATTGTGTATGAAAATAATTGCCTTTCCTTGCCTTGAATACAAAGTATGGTCTGACGTGGAGATTTGCAACCTAATTTGAATTTAAGGCACTTAAAAATCACATCTTTGTTCTGTCAACACTCTTCCAGAGCAGTGCAAATATGAACCTTAAATAACATCAGCCCTGCACGGCTTGTAAGAGTCCAGTCTAATTTTCCTTTACTGGTTTATGTAGGAATACAGGACCTCCAGCGACAAAATATGATTTGGGTGATTCTCAGCACCCTTGATGATTTGGGTGATTCTTAACATAACAGTGTGCATAGTAGTTGTAATGGTATGAGTGGGAGTTTGTGAGACTCCATTTATTTGCATTGATATTAAGGAGGCTGTTTACCCTTCAGATGATTTAGAGATGCTGCTCTCCTATGCGGATAAATGAATCAAATCACTGTATTTGCTACACCTTCATTACGCGGCCGACTACCTTGCAGTCCTTGTATGAACGGTAGTGAGAAAACCACTGTACTCAGGAGTCAGTTGATTAGCTGCATACAAATCTTGTTCTCTGTGTGTTTATTTCCACTGATTTCATAAGTAGCCTGGTTTTACTCAAGGGGGTGTTGTTGGCTAGAGGACATGTTTTAAGAACATGATTGTCAAAAATACAGATTTTTTTTTTTCCTTTGCTTTTTCACCGTAAGACATACAACTTTCCAAAAGAGGCTGCATAGCTATTGACATCTCATGTCCTGAAGTTGATGTGTTTCCATGCTGGTAGGAACAATCTTCTAATTATCATTTCCACTTATCCACTCCATTAAACGCCTACATTGGACCCAAGCATCTAGACCTACATTCCACTTTATTAGACTATGTCCATCTTATAGGTGCATTTTAGATGTGCAAATATATATATTTTTAGCACATTTGTTGCCCTGCAGTTACTCATGCAGAATCATCTTCAGATGTATATATATATATTACATAGTAAAGTGAAATAGGCTTTTCTGTTTTTAGCCAAAATATTCAGAAGTTTCTCAAAAGTACTTAGATTACAGCTCACAACTGACACTGCAATGTAATCACATGTAGGCACATCTGTAACATGAAGATATGCTGACCTAATAAAATGACCTGAAATTCAATTCCATTTGGCCTCCTGCATTAACATGCATGTGGAAAATCAGCCAGTGAATTCTCAGACCGTTTAAAGTAGGTGTAAAAGTGAGATTCTATCGGTCCATTCCATTGAGGGCTAAATTTACATCTACCAAAACTGCCAATAAGCTGGCATTTACCATTTATACACTAAATGTAACCAGTAGTGAGATTTTGAGGGACGTGCAGCTTTGCAATTTCTACTAATGCATAGGCTTCCCACCAACAAAATATAGCAGTATTCCTTTTGAAAACAGCACCTCTATCACAATTTAAAGTGCTTTGATATTGTGGCGTGTACCAAACCAGCGAGAGGTGGCGCATGACGTCAATCGAGCGTTAGTTCCTTTGCCAATCATTATGAACGTACTGCACATGCGCATTTCCTGATATCACCTCCCTTGAGCAATCTCTCTGCAAGCCCTTCTTCTCTTTGTTAAATTTTGAAGCTGCTGGGATGACCGATGTTCGACACTCACAAGAAGCTTAGCGAAACAACCACGGAAAAGAGTGCAAATTCAGCTAGCAGTAGGCGGCATTCAAAATGAGAACTCTAACGACAGAATGTTCCAGAATGGTCATGTGATGTCAAGAGACCAGTTATGTCGCACTTTTGAAAAAAATACTCTGACGTATTTTTTTGTTTTTACGATTTCTGAGGCCGTGCACTAAAACTGTTTATGTAGCAGTTATTAACTGGATTCTAAGAGTCTGTCTGTTAGTAAAAATTCTCCAGTGTGCTGTGTTCATAATCGTACTGTTTTTCACCGAGTGAAAAGAGAAAGAGAAACGGGAGCACGTGAAGGGTATTGACCAATTGGAACCCGAGCTCCGAGCAGAAGTGTATAAATACCGGGCGGTTGCCGTGAGAGACGTCCGCCATTGAAGACTAGCTTGTGGTGTAATTTTCAAAATGTTGTAAAAAAAAAAAAAAAGCCAAATTGTTTATTTTTGAAATTTATTTCAAAACAGTTACGTAAACCTTTATCCGCGTGAAACTTCAAGATCCTTCTTTGGTCATCCTTCCAGCAGATCTTCGCCACAGAGCATCTGTCTCAGTTCGGCAGTTAAAACATTCTTTGTTGTGCCAGAGACGGAAAGGTAAATTTTGAGTCCAGGTTGAGCTAGCTGTGTTGTTTAGCTAGCAAAATAACATGAGCGGAGTGACCGTAATTGTACAGCTTCACTGTCGACAGTCGCTAGCTAGCTAAACTAGCTAGCTTTACATGTCATTTGGGGCGGGGTAGCTCAACTAGCTAGCCAGTGCTCTGTGAGGTCGTGCGCCGTTTTCTATTGTAAAGCTAGCTTGAGAATCTTGGTCGCCATTTTGTTGCCCAGTTCAGATGACAGATTTCGCGAGGTGAAATGATCCGCGACTCTGCTTATTCATTATGTATTCGCCAAATGCGGGTGTTGGTTAGAATGAGGTCATCCTGTTAAGTTGGGCGTGACGCTTCCGTTTTTATGTTAAACGTTTTGACCTGCTAGCGCGTATCTAAATCCGTTGCTTTATTTGTAGTCGGCACCGTGCAGAATTCGGTTCAATGAGTTTTACGTGAAGACATACAGGGGTTGGACAATGAAACTGAAACACCTGTCATTTTAGTGTGGGAGGTTTCATGGCTAAATTGGACCATCCTGGTGGCCAATCTTCATTAATTGCACCAGTAAGAGCAGTGTGTGAAGGTTCAATTAGCAGGGTAAAAGCACAGTTTTGCTCAAAATATTGCAATGCACACAACATTATGGGTGACATACCAGAGTTCAAATTGTTGGTGCACGTCTTGCTGGCGCATCTGTGACCAAGACAGCAAGTCTTTGTGATGTATCAAGAGCCAGGGTAATGTCAGCATACCACCAAGAAGGACGAACCACATCCAACAGGATTAACTGTGGACGCAAGAGGATGCTGTCTGAAAGGGATGTTCGGGTGCTAACCCGGATTGTATCCAAAAAACATAAAACCACGGCTGCCCAAATCACGGCAGAATTAAATGTGCACCTCAACTCTCTTGTTTCCACCAGAACTGTCCGTCGGGAGCTCCACAGGGTCAATATGTACGGCCGGGCTGCTATAGCCAAATCTTTGGTCACTTGTGCCAATGCCAAATGTCAGTTTCATTGGTGCACGGAGCGTAAATCTTGGGCTGTGGACAATGTGAAACATGTATTGTTCTCTGATCAGTCCATCTTTACTGTTTTCCCCACATCTGGGAGAGTTACGGTGTGGAGAAACCCCAAAGAAGCGTACCACCCAGACTGAAGCATGGGGGTGGATCAGTGATAGTTTGGGCTGCAAGGGAATGCATATCATGGCATTCCCTTGGCCCAGTACTTGTGCTAGATGGGCACGTCACTGCCAAGGACTACCGAACCATTCTGGAGGACTATGTGCATCCAATGGTTCAAACATTGTATTTTGAAGGCGGTGCCTTGTATCAGGATTACAATGTACCAATACACACAGCAAGACTGGTGAAAGATTGGTTAGATGAACATGAAAGTGAAGTTGAACATCTCCCATGGCCTGCACAGTCACCAGATCTAAATATTATTGAGCCACTTCGGGGTGTTTTGGAGGAACGAGTCAGGAAACGTTTTCCTCCACCAGCATCACGTAGTGACCTGGCCACTATCCTGCAAGAAGAATGGCTTAAAAT
>JAOYMR010000483.1:0-11899 GCA_025802075.1 Tenebrosternarchus preto
CTTATATTAAGTCTAATGAGATATTTTGACTAGAAATGAGACAAATATACTTGGTAAGATTTTGATTTTTTCCAGTGTAGTAACTTTAAAAGTATTTTTGTCCAATTATAATAGAGGTCTGAAACCCAGCAGGTCAGCTGTTTTTCATAATACTGAAGTGGAGAAACTTGCACTCACCAGCCACTTTATTAGAGGTGTAGGTGTAAGCTTATGAAGTGTGTGTGTGGTCTAATCCACAGGACCACAAATGGCTTCTTCACTCTCATTCTGATGATACGCAGGAGACCAATCAATGACCCGTGTTCATTCTGCCGTGTGATCAGACCCGATTGCACAATCCCTGCATGCACACCTGAATGTGCTGCTCAGCTTCTCGTGTTGCAGTCGGCACACTCCACCACTTAGGCTGGTGGCCATCATTTGATTAGAGTGCCTGTATCAGTAGAAACAGCCTATGACACATACTGGTGTAACATCTTTAAAAAAATAATTAATAAACAAACAAATAATGTGAAGAGAAGGGGAAAGTTAAGTGAAAAAGTACTTCCTAAGAAAGTGTGATTAAAATGATCTACAGTGGATGAGGTTGTGGATGAAAGACTAAAGTGCATAAGTTGAAATGTGAAAATGCTGCTTATTTCTGTTTCTACAACCCCTACTTGTCTATATGTTTGACTACAGCCCTCTCTCTACACAGCATTTTCTTTTAATCAATCTGACTGTGGGAGTGAATAGCTGACAAGCCAGTGTTGCATACGCACATTCTTTGGCTACGCCCACAGCTGTAGCCAATTAACATGCTTTGGTAGCCCCCTGTCTGTAATACGGAATGAAGAACCAGTGTGCCTGAGAACCGACTGTCTCTTACCTGAAACCGGCACGACCAGTCATACAAGCTTCTGTAAAACAAACTGCCAAACAGGCGGTTGAAAATTCATCCAAACCAGTAACAAATGGACAATGACCTCAATGACAGAAACATTACCTCAAACCCTTCAAATCCTGGTCAGCAACTGTAAAGGTTAACCTGTTCCAGCTCTTTCAAAACAAAAAGGGTATGATTTTTAATGAATTAGTGTTAAGATACATTAATTTTGGAATGCTAAAAAAGGTGAAAAGATTTAACAGTGTGCAAGGGCATCAGGACTTCAATGTTCCTCTTGATTTATATTGCCTGAATCAAGCCATTAAGGGTGTAATTGACCTCAGAACAATTCATTCTGAATGTGATTGTAAAACAAGTCAGTGTATCGTGAAATAGGGTATTAAAAGACTATCTATTTTAAGTACACAGAAAATTAATGTAGCTTGAAGAATAATTTTCACAGTAGTGGGAAATTTCATATTTTAGATTTTTGCATAAAAATACCAATTATTTCATGTGTGTACATCATTAAGCATTTTAATCTTTAAAGTTTTTAAATGGACTACAGGGTGACTGACACCTATAGATGCACCTGTAAGACTTAATAGAGGTAAGTGTTGCTAATAATATTTTTGTAAGAACCTGCACATACATGAACAGAAGTGTTTTCATAATGGATTTGGTATTAGAGGCACTAAAATGTACCTTCCCTATTCCCTATTCCGGCGTGGCCGGAAAAAATAACATATAGATCCTATTTGGGATTGCAGGAGGTGGATATCTGTGAAGCAACATGATAAAAAGGTGAATCAGTGGCGGTGTGTGGGTGGAGCAAGAATACTGATGGCTTTAGCTGCAAGGCTTGAAACCACTCCTTGTGTGGATGGTAGTCATAGAAGTTACACGCAGCAAAAGTTATCCTGAATACCCCACAGGAAGCCACTGGGGCCGAAGCAATAGTTTAAAACATATGAGACAGACCAAAGAGGCTGTCATGACACAACTAGAGAGAGAAAACAATGCAATCGGAGACGCGTCAAGAAAAGCCGAGAACATTCAGGTTGGTTTATCGTAACTGCACGTGAACCTACAGGTCGCTATTTGTTTTTGTTTCCTCACAGTCTTATAAATATGTATTCTTTTAAACTAACACAATCACAATAACTAGCAAAATAGGTTGTTTAACTTGTTTAAAATCATTTTAAAATTAGTATTTAAAAAAAAAAGTATTAAAAAAAAGTTTTGATGCCAGAGGCAGATATCTTGCAACCAAGATATTGCAGGTGTCCTTTTCCCTTCTTGGGGAGACAAGGTTTTTATATCCATCATCAGCTATGCTTCTTTTAAAAATTTAATTACTGAATTTTGATTAATTATTTTGATGAAGTTTCCGCCATCTCAGAAATGGACCATCACCGGTCAAAGAAAAGGTCATACTGCAAGCCGATCAATTGTTTTTATTTGCTTTGTCCATGTGAATTTGCGCTAGTACATGATTATTAATCACAGAACTTCATGAGTACTGATTGTACTATACAAGTACACTCTAATTACAAGTACACTCTAATTACACTCTAATCTGCAGATTTTCAGTAGTTCAATGTGTACTGTAGATGATATTCAGCATCTAAACCACCCATCAGTTTCTGCACTGTCACCTGGATAATGACGTTGCTATTCAAAAATCTTTCTTTACTTCTTATTTTTAGCTTTTATGTATTTTTTTTATTAAAACAAGTGATTAGTTTCTTGGTGATTTGAAACAACCTGTTTTCTCTTAAAGATGGACACAGTGGTCCATCAAGGTGTACGGAGAGTCTGGTTGTTGGTGGCTTTCTTCATAGTTTAATCATACAAAAGTGTTCTTTCTCTCTCTCTCATGTGGGTAGATGGAAATTATCAGTGATGCCACTGCACTTGACAGACTGACTTCAATACTTTTTGCTAGATGCAATAATTAAAAATTATTTAAATGTGATTTCGGAAGTTTGTGCAACTAATGCTGTGAATAACAATGACTTTGATGGTGAAGACAACATCTGAGCAATGAACTGCACTGCAGTGACCTTTATCATTCTGGCATTTTTCTAATTGACTTATGTATCAGATGCTTAGTTGTGGTTAACCAATGTGTTAGAAGTCTAAAATGTAGTTAAAATGATATTCTGTATGTTAGAATTATATTTAGTCCATACTGCTGGAGTATAGAGTCTTGATGGTCCTCGTCATCGTCAGTGCATTTCTATCCCCCAAACAACAACAAAAACCCAAAAGATATGGAATGCTGATATGTCTGAGACATATTTCCACTGTGTGATGGTCCATCCTCAGAGATGGACTGGACATCAGGAATACTGAATTTAGTTCCCAGTCCAGCCCTGTCCATCCCAAATGCCTCCGAGCCCAGACAAGTCAATGCTGCTTCTGGACATGGTTAAAATAAGAATTCTGTTTTTATAAGTCGTATTGTGAATGGAACTCTGTATTGTAGAGCTTGGGAAAGTTTTGCTTAAGTACCGTAATCCTTTGCCCATGTGGTTAGAACAGGAACTGATGAACCGCAGAGCTTGATGCAGTACAGTTTGATTGGAGATCACAGATTTTCTGCTTATGCTTGCACCATTAACCTTTATACACTGAAATTATTCTAGATTCCTTGAATCGTGTAATGACATTATGCACTGTAGAGGGGGAAATACGTCAAATCTTTCCAATCGCTCTTTGAGGTACACTGGTTTTAACATTTCAATAATTTTCCTCACACATTTGTGGGAAGACCTCTTGCCATATTTGCTCTTTAAAGACTTAAAGGATATCAAACTTTTTGTGGATACTGCTTTGACATCACCTTTTTCAATCACGTTATTTAGGATTTTGTTTTGTTTTTTGACCCCAGTACTTAAACTACCTCACTCCAACTTTTTTTGGAACATGTTGCAGGTCTGAAATGCAAGAATGGATGTATGTATATTAACAAATGAAATGTAGCTAACCAGTGAAAACATGAAATATCTTGGGTTCAAACTGTCTGTTCCTCAAAGTAAATGTAGGAAACACTGGATTTATTATTATTATTATTATTATTATTATTATTATTATTATCATTATTTACATTTTCTATACTGTTTTCAACTTTTTCTGATTTGGGCTTGTACTTTTGTACTTACTATTTCTGTCATAAAAAGCATCACACACTGGTGTTAGTAGCGGCAGGGATGAATTCTAATGTTATCCATGTTAACATGTGTTCCAGAGTCGTGTACCACAGGGAATAAAGAAGAGGGTGTGCACTACTTTTGTAGAAGATCCAAGCAGGTATGACAGTCCTGGATGGGGACAAGGTCTCTCCTGCCTGTCTCTCTGAGCTGTCAGCAGGGACAGTTAATTGGAGTGGATGATCTTATGTTACAGCTTTTGTATCTTCTATGGAATTGTCCATAATTGGTTGGTAGCAAAAACAAAACTTGTTAGAGAGTCCATTTAGCTGTTATGTTACTGGCCTGTGAAGAATGTGTACTAGGATTTCAAATCTCATTGTCTCACTGTTACATTCATGCCTTTATATTCATGATACAAGAGAATAGGGTATAAATCTCAAGACAGGTACCGGTATGAGTGATTTATATGAATAATCATATCTCACACTGGTACTTTATTGTTCCTGGAAAGGGAAATGCCAGAAATATTACACAATGATCCTGATTTCATGGCAAGACTGTCCCAAAAAAAAAAAAAAACAACCCACAAACAAGTGTCAAGCAGTGCTTAACGTTACACTGTCCTGGCTCATGAAGGGGTGATGTAGAAAGGAGACTGCAAGTGAATGACTAAATGCTAAACTAATAAAATAATAAACTAATAAAACTAAACTAATAATAAAAAAGGAAATTTAGAAAAGCAACTCTGTAATGCTAAAAGTGGAGGCTGTCTGAGCATGGTGCCAGCAGCTGGACCTTTTAATCACCAATCACAATCCAAAACAGCCAGCATGCAAATAAGCAGCACCTGCTTCCAACTCCACCCTGCTGGGAGGACTGGAACCAGGCAGGGCCGTGACACCGTCGTTAATGTGAAGGAATGTGACACACTCTCCTTTTGTCCCAGGGACTTCCTTGTAGCAGATTTGATTTTTGCATCTTTTATACTTTATTTTCTGTATCTTTAGAAATCTGAACAGTTTAGGTTGAGTTGCATGAGATAAAACCAATAGCTCCAGAGAACATAAAGCTATATTCACTATGATTAGAAGTTATGACTGTATGTGAGTGTGCCTGTAATCTATTTTGGTATGACTGGTTGGTTCATATTCATGGAAGTTAATTAATTAAGTTAACTATTCAACACTGAAAAAAGCATAGCTTGCTAACTTAGAAGAATGATCAAACTAAAAATGACTGTATACATTTGTGGCCAAGCTTGTTTAAACATGCCTGATTTATTTGAAACTGTACCAAGGCATGCAGTAGAGGTGTGTTCATTGAGCAGGGACCAGCCTACCAATAATAGTACCATATGAGTTGTAGTCATAGACTGTTCTCCCTACACTGAAACCTCGGTTTATTTATTTGTTTCCTCTGTATCTGCCTCATTCTCATCTCTCCAGGAAAGGGACATGTCAGTGTGGAACTGAACAGGAGCTCCATGGAGCAGGAGCCACATGCGACTATTTCAGCTCCGCTATGGTGTGCCAATGGGACAGTGTCCGACACACATCTGTATACCCCACAGATGCCTTTGGAGAGCTTAAGTTCGCAGGGGCTGGGCACAGACACAGTCATGTACGTGGATCACACATACATAAATACATTCATATTACATTACACACACACGCACTTCAGAAGAAAACTTATTATAGTGAACTTTTTCTGTAACAGGCATGGAAGTTCATTTTCAATTCATAGTTTTAGATTATTTAGTCGAATCTTGCTTGTCTTCATTTGTTTATATTGTCTCATGAATCCATTAATACATTAGCTGAAGTTCTGCTGGTGTGGTGTTGCCTGGAGACCTCGGTTAGATTGGTTTGTCCAGCACTGCGGGATCTGGTGTATTTCATTAAGGTCTCCATGGCTACTGTTTCAGTAATATGCTTCACATGCTGTTGAAAAGAGAAATATGTGGTGGCATGTGTAAAGAACTAGGAAATATGGCTGCATGTGTTAGTTTAAGATGGGGGTATGTGATGAGCTTTCTGTCGTTTTGTGCCTTTCAGTTGTTCAAAAACACGCTCCTACACCAACACAGCAAATCCCAAAGAACCCTGAGCAATACCTGCACATTCCAAACACAGTCGAAGAGTAAAAGCAATACCTTTATATTCCAAACAGTCCTAAAGCAATACGTGCACATTCCAAAAACACTCCTAAAACGATACATGCACATTCTCAAAGTTTCTTCCCATAAAATACACACTTTTAATTGAACTTTTTGTTTAAATCCCCAGTTTATACGCCTGTCCAGTGACACCCCTGCTAAGAACATCTACGATCTGATGACGACAGACTGGGGGCTGTCACCACCAAACCTGGTGCTGTCTGTGGTGGGTGGGAGTCGTGAGAAGGTCAAAGGCTGGGTTCGAGAGGTTCTCAGGCAGGGCCTGGTGCGGGCTGCCCAGAGCACAGGTGACTTTCTGTGCTGTCACTTCCTCTTCATGTTTATGCTACTCTGAACTCTTTCCTGTCATTTTTTTGGTTCTAGTTTATTTATTTGTTTCAGTAACCAACAGAGCTGACTATGATCAATGTTGTACCCTAGACAATATTTTGATTGGTGTCCATTACATCATTCATAAAATATTTTTTTTAAACTCTGCTGATGGAAATCCAGTTAATAATAGCACCTAAGTTACATTATAGCCTATAATATTGAAAACACACACAAGTGTGTAATACACCTTGCATTCATGCACAAAACATGTATTATTCAGTATTTCAGTGCATTATTTAGCTTATTTCCCAAACATCTGAATAGTCTTTCCAACTTTCCCAAATGAATTCCTTCTGGCAGTTACTAACGGTAACTCTTGCTTGAAATGTCATTAGCGACAATTAGCTAGCTAGCTCGTAAAAATGCTCCGAGTATCTAACATTAACTATTCCTGGACCACAGATAAAGTGGTTATTTTTAAAATTACAGTACCTCTACCCTTTTTTTGTGCCAATT
The DNA here is from genome assembly GCA_025802075.1 of Tenebrosternarchus preto. Lineage (NCBI taxonomy): Eukaryota > Metazoa > Chordata > Actinopteri > Gymnotiformes > Apteronotidae > Tenebrosternarchus > Tenebrosternarchus preto. The sequence goes on from JAOYMR010000483.1 coordinate 7,028, forward strand.
TTCGTCTACTTCTTTTCTTTTCTCCCGACGGGGGCCAGAGGATTTCTGCCCTTTTGTCGTGCTGGCGATAGCTACGTTGTTAGCCAATCTTCACATTTACCGTTAATCACATACTCGCGCGCACTATCGCTCGCGGCGCCCCTCCCCCACAAGCAGGTTAGTCTAATTAGAGCGGGGTGAATAAGAATAGGAAATGGTGACAGGACGATTTCTTTAGTTTAGGGTCGCTTTAATTTTGTGTTGTAGCAATTTGATATTCATGTTCGACGATTCATTGTGTAGCCTGTTCAGAAAATATCAGCATACAGCAGTTTGATTGTTTGTTTCTCTTCAGAATAGCCTATGTCTTGATGCATGCGATCAGCATGAGAAAAAAATGTGTGCTTTCCAGCTGAGGCACAATTACTCGTTCATGGATGTTTCAAAAGCATACGTTAGGTATATGAAACAAGTTGGATGAGTTTTTGTTGTTGTTCTATTTTTTTTAAACAATGAATCATAGTTGTGAGTATGTGTGAGGCCTGAATCTTGCCGTGATTCCTGGCCTGAATAACTGCCCCAGTACAGTCCTGAATATTACGGCTTATATTATTAGACTACAAAGTTGTGATGTGGGCTTTTTTGTAACATTTAGAAATAGTATTAGTGAAGTTTACATGCTTTTGGCCTTCATGTAAATATGGGTTGGTGAATTGATGTCACTGTACACTGCATGCTACTCATTGTGCTCTGTGTATGTGTGTGTGTGTGTTTGTGTTTGTGTGTGTGTGTGTGTGTGTATCAGGTGCCTGGATCATTACCAGTGGGTTGAGTGAGGGCGTAAGTCGCTGTGTGGGTGAGGCAGTGAGGGACCATGGAGCAGTCGCCTCCTCCCCCACCCAGTCCAAAGTTGTTGCCTTGGGTGTCGCCCCCTGGGGGCTGGTGTGCAACCGGGACCAGCTCGTCAACCCAAAGGTGGAGAACTTCCTCACTTCAGCCAAGTTTATTTAAGCTCTTCCCCATAATAATAATAATAATGTTTTTTGACGTTGAACATTGAGATAAAGATTTGACACATGCCTGTTTGGAGAAAACAAAAGCTGCCAACTATAAAGTATAGTGAAATATAGTGAAGTATAGTGGAGGGAGTGAAATGACACAGGGCAGCGTTGGTGTCCACAGGTCTAGACAGCCTGTAGTCAGACAACAAGTGGGGTTCCACTAAGGTGCTGCAGCATGAAATCATAGAGGCTGTTCGAGTAAGACCTCCCAAAAAACGGCCAAAACCTCCGCAACACCTCCCAAAAACCTGCCAGAGAAGAAAAGGTATCAAAAACCTCCCAATAAGGTTCCAACCTTTTTAGACACATGTAAAGGAGCTTGCAATAGCTCCTGAACACTGTGATGAGCTCTTCAGCAGCAACTGACAGAATTTGAGGAATTAATTTATTTTAATTACTAAATATTCACAGATTTGTTTCTTCGGTGATCTTGGTTGTTTAATTGTTTGTTAAACATATTGTTCCATAAAATGATATGTGTAGTGTTTGTTGAATAAGACACTACATTGAATAAGTATGAAGGTGTAAATGTTTTTCATAATTATATATGCTATCTTTACATTTTTCAGCATACATGTCTAATATTCTAAGAGATGTGTTCTACCTTTCCCATTGCAGGGCAGTTTCCCAGCAAGATATTATGTACAGAACATATCCCAGGACTCTCTCTACTTGGACAACAATTATCAGGGCTTCCTCCTGGTAGATGATGGGAGTGTAAACCGTCGAGGTGGTGAGATGAGCTTCTTAACTAACCTGGAGGACTACATTTCCCATCAGCGAACTGGAATATGGGGTGAGGGAGAGGAGCAGCACATAAAAAAAATTTACAGACATGAAAACCTGAAAAGAAACGCACATTTTGTGATCTGAAGCAGCCATCAAAAGGTGTCCCCTGTGGGTTTCACATCTTTTAATTATTTAATTTAATTATTAAAGAGCATGAACAAAACAAAGCCTAAAACAGATGTTAGTAGGTGGTTATCTGTAATGTAAGCAATCCCACTCCACTTCTGAGTTATGTACCTCACGAGACTAAACCTCAGGAATGAAGGTAAGGTAACGTGGTAGTATGTGACCAAGGGGAGATGATAAGTAGCGGAGGAGACAAGAGCTTCAGCTGAAACATTTTGTAGCTTTTAAGAGGTTTAAAATTTTATTAAATGTGCCAACAGTTAGTCTAGTCCCAGAGGAACAATAAACAACAAAGAAATATAAAATCTTTGTTGACACTACCGTTAAGAGGCTCCTTTGTCTAATGTCTGACAAAGTTTCAGCGTTTTGATAACAGCTTTTAAAATCCACAGCATATTCAGGAACAAACTCCATGCACTACCCTCCTCTTGGCCACATATGACCACATTACCACACATGGTGACAGCATTTTTTTCGTGCACCAGATGAATGCCAAAACTACAACAACTTCAAGTACAATAACTTATCCACATCAGCAGAGAATGTGGGCCAACTTAATAGCATACTCCAGAACTTTATGAAAATCCAGCAAGCATGCATAGAATAAGAGGCACAGCAACAGGAAAATACATTGGACATGTTCCGCCATCATCTACAACATGGAGACACCAGCTCAGCCACAAAAATCACCACCAGCAGCAGCATGTGGGCCAAGACTCCCTCAACAGCAACTGCCACCATACCTTTGGCCGGCCCCAAGATGTTACTATTCTGTGATGATGAGGACATCAAACATTACTTGACCACCTTTGTACGAATCTTGCAGGTGACCAAGAGAAGACTGGATATGAGAAGTTCCCCTCCTCACAGACAAGGCAACAATGGCTTACATTGCCATGGACACTTAGAATACTTAAAATTATGTGCTGCAAAAGTATGAAATCAATATCAAGACTTTAGGGCTAACACTGTGAAAGAAGGTGAGATCCCAAGGAACTACAATCATAAATGAAAGATCTCTATTAGAAATAGTAGAGATAAACTAAATAGTAAAGAAGAGATACAGTGTATCTACTCACTTTTGTGAGATAATTTATGTGATCTCATTGTACTGGAGAAATTTTAAAGACTATTATCCTGGGAACTATGGTCATGGAGAAGATAGAACAACCACACTTCATCAAGTCAAGCAGCTGAGTTGGTGGAAATGTTTATAGCAGCCCAACGGCTCTCCAGAGAGGCAGTCCAAACTTTTCTAGCTGAGCAGCAGTCCTTAGCAAACTTGCATGGAAAAACAATAATGCTTGTATCACTCATTGGAATTTGTTGCTACAGCCATGCAAATTCCAGGTGAAGTATCGAGGAGGGACTCGGAATGTGACGGGATTTTTTTCTTGTCACTAAGAAGAGTGATGGTTTTAAGGGTGGGAGTGTGTGATGATGGGCCAGTGTCAATACAGACATGTCCTTTACATTGGCCCTTATGATGGGCCCTTACAACAACTTTGCAATGTAGTATTAAAATTAAAGTAACTTGCCTGATGGAACGTATAAGACAGGGTTCCCTCCTTGGACAAGACATTCCTAGTTAAATTGCAAAGTTATAGTACATTATGCAAGAAGAAAAATTAAGCACTTAAATGTTGATGCTGTACTTAATCACTTCCGCCTTGGGATATGCATTCACATCCTGTCTAGGCATTAATTCAGGAAAGTGCATAATTCTATGCTCAGGATTATACCTTCCAAGTCTGGACATAGGGAGAGTAAGGGGAAATAAGTATATTATGTGTTATGTAATGCATTATGGAAGCATTTTTATTGGAGTCCTGTATACTGAATTTTAAGAATGATGTATACTCTAGTTAAGGGATTTAACATTCTGGAGTGATGAAGTTATCATTCTACGATTATGACTGTTTGTATATGCACCTGTTAGAATGCAATGAACTTTACCTTTCTAGTTTGGTGGTTTATTGTTTAAAAGCTCATTCCAAACTAATCCTCGAGGAGTGAGGAGGGTGATGAAGTCTTGGTACATGCAATTAAATTTAAAGCTCTTAAAAGTAATAAAAGCTACAAAGTTCTTCAGCTTTTGTCTCCTCTGTTTCCCATCACCTCCCCTTGGCCACATATGATCACGTTGCCACAGAAGGTTCACCTGTGTAAGAGGATAAGTCCATTCAGCTTCAGTCATGGAGGTTCCAGCCTGAGACTGAGCTCACTCCCCCATTACCACCACAGCCAGGTGCACTTACCCTACAGCAGGGTGTAACCAGCCAGCACCATGCCACTGGAATCTGAAAAACTCCATTCATTTTAGAAACAGTAGCTTTGGTGACTAACTCTTCTGTTATGTTACAGTAATTCACTATCTGGATCTATAATCTGTATGTGCATGGTTCCACCTAATGGTATAAGTGAATTATTATGTTCTGTGAACTGTGTATATGGCATGCAGCAGTAACTAGTCTCTTTGTCCTTTCTTACTGCTAATACACAAACATATACATCAACAGGCAGCGGTAACATTGAGATCCCTGTGATGTGTGTGCTGATTTCTGGGGAGGCTTCGATATTGAAGGTATGTTGGAAGTTCTGAACCTCAGACTTAATTTCGAAGTGTATCACATGAAGGTAACTACAACACAGAACTGGGAACATATTCTCTCTCTCTCACTCTTTCTTTCTCTCTCTCTCTCTCTCTCTCTCTCCCTCTCCATCTTCAGAGAATGGATGCCTCCCTGAAAAAAGTGACGCCATGGTTGGTGTTGGAGGGGTCAGGTCCAGCAGCTGATCTAATCGCAGAGCTCTTGCGTGACCTGAGCCCCACATTGCTTCCTGTAGATGGGGGGGACTCTAAAGCTAGAGAAAGCTCTAAAGCTGAGCTCAGAGACAGAGTCCGGGAGATCGTCAA
>JAOYMR010000484.1:0-11887 GCA_025802075.1 Tenebrosternarchus preto
CCCCCCCCCCCCCCCCCCCCCCCCCCCCCCCCCCCCCCCCCCCCCCCCCCCCCCCCCCCCCCCCCCCCCCCAAGCCAACCTCTTGTGACCAAAACCGGTCACCACAACAAGAAGATAAATACATCAAGAAATACAATGAGTAATAAATGATAAACTATGACATATAGTCCAGGGCTCGGCAACAGTGGGCGGGGGGGGAGCAAATAGCCCTAATCAAAGTCCCTACCCTCTGGCATAACCTCATGTTGACAACTAGTTATTGTCAAAAAGCATTTTTTCCACAATCCTCTGACTAGTTCATTTAATGGTACACCTAAATATAGAAGCCAGTCTTACTATCACATCCCCTTTTATGTTTTATGAATGAGTCTCTGGGTATTTGTTCATAAATGAAGTCACTTTCACAGACTGAGACTTCATACCATAAAATATTTCCAAAAACAGCTGTTGCATTTAGAGATTTCTTGAGGTGCAGGTGCATTTGTGGAAATGTAGCGCACAGCGTGACTATAAACAATGTTTGTTTAAGATAAGATAAGATCCAGATATATTTGGAAGTTCTGCGCCGAACTGATCCGAGTTAGTATGTTAATATCAGTACCATGAAACTCATTCCCTGCAAGTTACATAAAGGTAACTAATCCATTCAACTTGATGAGAATATTTTAGCCTCACATGTAGAAACAGTGCAGTTTTATGTGAAAGGCAGCGCTTGACCTTAAGAGGACCATGAAACCGAAACTTATGATGAGATATGGAGACTTCCTCCAAGATACAAAAATAAACTGAACACAAAAGTAATATCTGATTTATGTTAAAGATCGGACGGCCCTGTTAATCTTAATCCCATAAATTTCTATTTAAGGTGTAAAATGTATTAGTATGCTGAGTTTGTCCACATATAACAGATTTTATTCAACTATACGGTGTTTAAATTAATGACCCAACCTTTTCATATCATGTCCTGTAAGTGTCGTTTGTGACTCAACCCCAGCATCATTCTAAGTGTATTTTTTCTGCAGAGTTGCCTGACATGGTTCACCTGTCAGAGTTATCTGTAAACTGGTGGGTGAACAGAATTGTGTCCTCTTCTGCCCCCTGCTGTCAGAGAGTGGTGCTGCACTGCCTGGCTCTCTCAGATTCTGTAGCACATCATGGCAGGGTACAGCACTGTGGGTATGACTCAGTCTGTGTGGGCTCACCACAAACAGCCACCTGGAGCTCCCAGGAGGCAGGTGGGGGTGGTGGGTGGGGTGGAGAGGTCGGGTGTAAAACCATGTCAACTTCACATCCCACGAGGTTCTCATATGGGCTCGGATCAGTGCAAACCATCAACGCCAGAAGCATGTTTTTACAGCTGACTACGAAAGCCGGTGCGATGATTATTCACAGTCAACTGACATGAAAAAGAGGCTCGCGAGTTAGAAGAGAGCATGTGCTCCATCGCCAAGGTAACATGTACCAGCTGACCTCTTGCTTCCTAACACACAGTGGCTGCTGTCGTGGCAACAGAGGGTCGAGTGACAGTGCCAAGCGTCTGATGCAACTCAATGAAAACACTTTGCTTTCCCATTTAAAAATGCTACATTTATCAGTTCATGGCAGTGAGAGCTGGTAACACTGTGTTTTCTTCCCAGGACAAAGGGCTCCTAGACTCTTAGAATATTGGGTCCCTCCCAGATCTCAACTATGAGGTTTCACCTATGCTGCAAGAAATTAGGTTTTTGACCAGCTGAGCAGAAAAACCAGTTAAAATCTATTTTTAATGTTTTAATAAATAGCTTTTTTTATGTTTTAAGTTTAGGTTATTTAAGTTATTTAGGCTCATGCCCTGTAAAATTATAGAATGAATTAATAGAATTACCTTTATCTATAACCCTCTCACTCATACAGAAGTGTTGCGAAAGTCTCTCCTTTCAGCAAGCTTGGTTCCTCATTTGCATTTCAGAAACCACAGCCAATCACAAACATCACACAATGACTGGTATAATATGATACAGAAATGCATGTATTTACAGTATAATACAGTTTATACAGTAACCCAGAAAACTGCTCTCTGAGATCATACATTGTCTAAATCAGTGGTATCAGTGCTTAGTCACATCAGCACTGCCTTCACAAACCACATCATTACAGATTTTTAATAAACACTCTATTAATGTTTTGCCAAACCCTCAATTTTCCATCACCACCAGGTGATTTTGCCACTCAACCTGAAACATGTTTGGGCTCATGTGCATATTTCTCTAAAATGAGTTTAGTGCCATCTGCAGCTTTTTTTTGCTCAGGTTAAATGCCTTGGTCACATGACACCATCTAATCTGCCACCCAGACATGTTAATTCATACATGAGGAACTCCATCCCTTCCAGTAAATAAGAGTGAAAATTACATTAAGAGCACTATGAGTGATACCCAGTGTGACCAGAACAACCAAGAAACAGGAATGGATAAAAACACCCTCAACAGGCTTTTATTCATTCCAGTTTCACTTTAGGTGCTGCATAAGTGATCAAACGATCCAAAACAAACTCAGGCAGCTGGGGGAATCATCCCTGCTGGAAAATGAGCACAGATGCCCCTGAAGCAGAGGACGCCCTAGGGTACTTCTGGCATGGTGGTGGTTGGCAGGGACGCCCATCCAAACGCTAGAGTGGAGGCCCAGAAACCACGAAGACACAATGAAAACACTACATGGATCTTAGGCTCATCCACCTGCCTTGGGAGTTTTGGGGTTTTTTGGGGTTTTTTGGATTTTGCAGGATGCTGGATGAGGAAATTCAGGTGGCATTCCCATCCTCATCATGTCGCCAGCTGTGGTGGATCTTTCGTCTCTGCTCTCTGCCTGCGAGTCAGTTGACCAGGGCTGTCCAAAACATTGGTTCTGAGAGTGAGCCTGTTCTGTTCAGCGCCATGGACATTGGTTGGAGGATGCGTGGGGCTTTGTTGCTAGGTGGCGTGGGCCCTGCCTACTGGCACAGCAACCGAAGCTGTTTCTATGGCACAATAGTTGGTGACAACTGGGACCACACAGGAAAGTGGCCCAGAGAGAGGAAGCTTAGTCTCTATTCTGTCTCTGAGGCATGTACTTTTGCTAAAATTACTGTAACTTCTTGCATAATGTGTGTTAGTCCTTGAGGTTCTTGTGCTACTGTGACTGGGATTCGGGCCAGAACCTCACCGAGACGTACGGGCTGTAACACTGGAGTTTGGCCCCAGTTCGTAGTGCCTGGAGGACTGCTGGACAGTAATTAATGTTTCAGCTATTTCTGCAGCTTGTCTTGATTGGTTTGTGCTCCTTTATCTACAGCCGTAACTCTGGGTTGATGACCTTCAGGAACAGCTTATGGACTTGGTGCCATCCACGCATTGTACAGTTCTTTCAGTCTGTAAGAACTGTAGATCATGTAGATCTGGAGAGCATGTAGATCTGGAGAGCCTGTAGATCCTTGGGAGCCTCAACATTCCTGATGCTGTTGCCCCTGTCTAGAGGTCTCTTTTGATCCTTTTTGGAGCACTGTTTGCACTTGATCATAACTGTATCCATGGTATCCTAAGCTGTTCCTGCTTCACCTGTAAGGAGGTGGAGGACTTGTTCCTGGAAGTGGAGCATATGGCAGTGAAATGGCAAGTTTGGAGACTGGAAACTCTGGACATGCTGCCCAGCTGCACATTATCTGTATTTTGTATTGGTATCTTAATAAAAGGAAATAAATATATATGGTCATTACACCATCAATAAATATAATGGTGACCTAAGACGTCCGTATAGTACTATACATTCAGTGGTAATTCTGTCATTTTTTTTCTGTGATTTTTTTCTGTCTAACACTTAAGGTTAAATATTGTAATGAGAAGTAGAATCTTTAAGACTTTTACTGCTGGATTAGAAATAGCAGAATTTAGCAGGGAATCTTAGGCATGTGAGGTTATACAATACAGCACTTGTCAATTTTAATAATAGTAAAATAACCTTTGCCAAAGGCATAATCAAAACACAAGACCTGTTCTTGATGATTGTGGATGACTAACATATGTCTTCAATAAAGGAATGTAAAATTCTCTCCATCCTTTTAATTTCCCAGAACCCTCTGCCACAAGAGCAACAGTTTGACCCCCAGCATGAAGGCCTACTGTCTACTAGTACTGTCTGGGAGAGAAAGAAAGAGAGAGAGAGAGAAAGCAAAAGTAGGTTCTCAAGGTTTCTTCCTCTTGCTTTCAGGGAGTTTTTCCTTACCACTGTCGACCTTGGCTTGTTCAGTGGGGACTTGGACTCGGATATCTGGAAAGCTGCTTTGTGACAACAGTTGTTGTAAAAAGTTTTATATAAATAAATTTTGACTTGACTTGAAAAGAAGGGCAGACCACTACTGCGCCACTTTTTTTCAGAAAACAGGTTATTTGGGAGTTTGCCGAACAGTTCATATGTGTAGTAACAATGTAGTAGTAACATATGTGTAGCAGCAATATGTTTTATGCTAATATAGCACTATTTTTATAATGTTAAAACTTGCAATCTACTTCTTCTTGTGGTTTTTTCCAGCTCCTGTTTCAGTATTCATGGCATCCAGTCTGGTAGATCCTCTTTGCTCTTCGTGATGAATGAACCACTGACAGTCCGTTTCTCCTGCCTTGCGGAAGTGTTAATGTGATTACCTCAGTTTCCCAACATGAGGCCCTGAGCCATCAATATTTTATTATATCTGTCTGAGAAGTGAATGCATTAGGAAGAACAGAGAAAATGAAGATGGAGAGCTCAGAACATCTCCCATATCACACTGAACATCTCCCATATCACACTGAACATCTCCCATATCACACTGAGGCATGGAAAAAGGACATTTCCATTCTGCTTTCTTTTGTTTTTCTTTCTGGCTTGTTTTTTAAAGAAGATTCTCTATACATTATCTTGGAGGACTCCCAATATCCTGTACTCAAATGTCTCCAGTGTTTTCTCCTCTCTTAATTTCAAAGGTGGTTCAATAACAATGTAATAACAAAGATCTTCAGTTTGTCCTTTCACTCATTCTCCTGGAATTAGTGGCCATCTATTGCAAATCTTCCCTTACTGCACTTCATTTTGTGAAACTATGTAATACTCAATGAAAAAAGTGTACTAATTATGCAGCTTGCTGGCTAAGAGTTATATGAAGATCAGATGGTTTATTATGTGGCAAACTAAAGCAAACTGTTCTGCAAATTACAGAACATCTGATCTTACTAATCAGTTGTTCAACCAATCATTTTTCTCAGCTATCAAAGAAAACAGATATCATTCACTAATCATATATCAGAAGAGCAGGAGAAGTTACTAAAAAAGGATTAGGCCACAATATAAATAATATAAAATAATATAGATCCATATGATGTATTATTTAGTTCACTGATGTCACATTTATATATATATTCAGGCTTTGGGTATCTACCATACAAGGAAGGACCCCAGATAAATGCAGGCTGTGCAAAGATGCCCCTGAGACAATGCATCAAATAGCAAGAGGATGCAAGATGCCAGCAGGCAGAGTATACATGAAACACCATAACCAAGTGCACCGTCTGTGTCAAGCATGGACTAGAAGGTCCAAGGTCAAAGTTCAAGGATACTCCCCTGAATGTGGTGAAGAATGTCCAAGCTAAGGATTCTTCACCACTGAACACAGTAGCAGTATAAAAACAGCAGAAGAGGGTTGTAGTGATAGATGTAGTCAACATTATTGTAATAATGGTATATAGTGGTATGTATTGTAATAATGTGTGCATAAAAACACAACTCTTGTATGTACTGTATTCTCTTAGAGTAGTGACCTTAGTGTGGTGGAGCATTAGAGTATTAGAATATTAGAGTATTAGAATATTAGAGTATTAGAGTGATGGAGAGATAAAAGTAGAGAGCAGTTAATGCAGCATCTCCCCATGTTTCTATATCAAAGTAATATACAAATGATTACCTCCATCCCCTCTACATTACCACCACCCAGTGCACCACCATTATCTCCCTCAACTCTCCCACTCCATCATCATCTAAATACCATCCTACAGCACTCACTACACAACAATCTACCCCCCGCCCCAAAAAACCCCACTCCACCACCATTTCCACCTACTCAACCCACTCCTACATCACCATCTCAAATCTTTGGATCTTGCCTGCCAAAAGTCCCAAGAAAAACTTTGCAAGGTTTGGGTCTGTGCTGATAGTTGGTCAGTACCAAAACACTGTGGCTGTGACTGTGGCCGTGACTGTGGCTTCCTTAAAAAGGCCATGCCATCCTTAACCAGGTCTTTGTCCAGAGATTGCATTAACTACAATGAAGGCATACAGTGGAACATGCGTAGACCTACACCAGCAATCCTAATAACACTGGATTAACCCATCAAGACATCTAATCATATCTGGCTTGTATATTGCATCACTCATCACAAAAATGCAGGTAAATCATGTTCTTAGGGACCTTAGTTCTCCTCTAACATGACGTAAGTGTTGGTCAGTTGCCAGTTCCCTTTTCAGAAGAAAACCAGAAAACCCAAATGAAATTGTGTTTGATTTGGTGATGCACAGTGAGGAAGGGTGGAGAAGGGTGGAGAAGATGCTGCTTATATGTTAATGCAGCGTAGAGGGTCGCAGCATGATTCTGGGAGGTCTCAAGGCCAACGATTTGGCAAACAGCCTGATGATGTCAGCGGGGGGAGGGGCATGGCAGGATTAGAGTCAAACATGTGATCAGAATTGAGGATGTGAGGTTTTCTTTCCTCAAGCAAATTTCCTGTCACTTGTTCTTCCAACCACAACCGCACACACTCGCTATTGCACACACACACATATATACTCGTACACAAACACACACACTCATACACAACACACAGTGCAATACACTACGTACAAAACCTAAAAGGATTTTCAATAAAGAATCTCAACCTGCAATGTAACTTGCAGGTCTAAAGTATCGAACAGTAGGTATTCGGCAGGTTTCAAAAGTTTCCCAGTGGAATCAAATAATGGCAAAACTCAACCGAAGTGGTTTTCTTCGGTGTTTTGGCATGGCTGGGACCCTGTGACCAGAGGCGCCCCGTGCAGTCATGCCCTCTCTACCTGGGCAACAGACCACTTGTCGCCCCAGGTGAGTCTGACCCAAAAAGGCACTGCGGACTCCCACATCCTTCCTCTTGTGTGCACTTCTGCTCTGAAGCTGCGGTCGAAGGAAAAGCATCCTGGCCATTCACACTACAGCGTGGCTTTCCTTACATGCTCATCCACTTTAACAGGTGTATGTCTCTTACTGGGGCTTTATATAAGAAAACAGTTACAGGCCTCCAACCTCCTGTTGTCACGCAGAACGTGACATTCTTCACTGCCTAACCTCTTTCTGCAAGACTGTTGGACTCGAGGCAGATTCTTCTCACCGCAGCAGTGAAACTCCCATCATGCTTACATGAGAGCATTAGACCCATGAATCAGTGTCACTGTTGGGTTGAGAGTGGACCATCACTCAAATATATTCAGCCAACCGTGATCCTGGCCTGTTTTATTAACAGTTTTATGGTTGCATTTTATTACCCATTTGGCTAAACTGACAACAGTGTAAATCTGTTTAGTAGATCATTGAGGGATAGCAGACAGGCAGAAATGTTTTAATCTGTAAATTTGTAATAATGTGCCGTATAAATCGAGTCTTGTAACATTAGCCGTTTTACTTCTAAGTTAACCTAAAAAAAAAAGACCACGATTAAAGGTGATCCTATGCCACTGCCATAGAACTGAAATCTATTAACAACAAGTTAGAACTTGACGATTCAGGATCGTCACAAACTGAAGACAAGTGTTTCACATGACTAAAGTTGTGTCATACTTTCCTTTTTCCAGGAAAATTTGGTTGACGGACATGGGAACAGCATGATTTCCGCCCCCTTGCTGTCACTCTAGTCATTAACCGCAAGATTTCGTCACGTTACTTTCAGAGAAAAAACTCGCTGACGAAGCAGAAACTGATTTTCCAGAATGGACTCTGGCAGATATGGTGATGGTGGAAGTAGGTGGTGGGGCATCCGGAGGCTCTGTAAGGTTCCTGTTTTTGTAGTATATAAGACGTATGGAGAGGACGACCGGCCACTGAACTTGCATCTCCAGCACTGCATCTGAACCAGATACGAGGAGACCCCTGCACCCAGAGCAACATGCATCTCAACGTCACCCGAGCCAGCAGCCTCGCCGTTTTCGCCGCCGTCCTGTGCGTTGCGGCCATGTGCACAAGTAAGTACTCGCTCTTGCTTTAGCATTTGCCGGCACCTAAAACGAAACGCTCGGCACCAACTTCTCATCCTCATCTTCCTAGATGGACAACCTGTAAACTCCAACTGCTGCACAAAGGTGTCGACTCGGGAGATCAACATACCTATAACAGGCTTCCTGCTTCAGAAAGCACGTCCACCGTGCGTCAATGCTGTCATGTAAGTATGGGTGATGGAGAGGCAACACCTGCCTTATGTTCTAATGTCTCATAACAGTCCAAGAAGACAGCTCCTAACATTAAACTTCTCTCTTTGTGTAGATTTTTCACATCAGAAGGGACCAAGTGCAGTCACTGGAGAGAAACCTGGGTGCAGGAAAAGATCAAAGAACTCCAACTACTTCAGGAAGTAGAGTATGTATCTCTGTATCTCATAGAGTTAATACAATGAATAAAAATATTATATCTACATAGTTCTTGGCAGTATGTAAACAGTATAGTAAACAGTGAAGCTGTAACTGATTTTTTCTGATTTCATTTCTCCTTCTAACAGAAAAGGTCACAGAACAAACATCACTGCGACTATAACAAGGAAGCAACCATAAAACTCTGGGGAATGTTAAATATATCACTGTGCCATCACTAGGATCTGTGGCAGATTTCTTCCAGAATATAGATTTTATGCATATTTCTACATGATATATTTATTATATTTAATTTAGCATTTTGGAAGGAACAGACATATTTATACATTAATATTTATTTGCATGTTCAAACCAAAAAAATTTGAACGCAGGTAAGATCAAAAACATTTTTGTGATCCTTTAAAAGAGCGGCAAATTGTAAACTGTGTAAACAAAACCATGAATACATAAATAAAAACCTTTTAACACAATATGAATGTGAGTGAATGGTGTTCTGGCTGCTGACACTGTCAAATAATATTAAATATTTTTAAAAAAACAGGAGTTTTTAATGCCACCTTACACCTCTACCCCACCTACATAAATCCCTTACACAACTTAATACCTTTCTGTGTTCATTTATCCAGTTTTCACAGATCAAGTGCAATAACACTCGATGCAAAGATTGTTCATAATCCACCAATTATAACAAAATGCTTAATTAAAACTGTATCACTGACAAAATGCAAAAAAAAAAGGCTGCTTATTATAATTGAAAGTACTTTGAGGTCATTAGTCCAAAAAAGCGTCACTGAAGCTTAGTGGATTATTTAAGATAAACCCTCTAAACAGTTTGTGCCTAGACTATCTATAAGAATCACGTGAAATATGTCACCATTGCAGATTAAATATGAACCCTGTTAAGATATGCAAATTTTATATCTCATTATTATTATATTACTCTGCTTTTGCTGCTTCCCTTACTGCTGCCTCCTGGGAATTCAGTTCAAAATCATCAGAGCACATGAATATATTTAAAATTCGGAAATGAGCGCACATTTCATATAGGTGATGTATTATCACCGTCAGTAATATGGATGTACTTTTCTATGGTATTAGCCAACAACAATGTTTTTCTTAAAAGCATTTATTACAGCACTTATATGTGGTTTATGCAGTGCATCTTGTCCCACATGGACATCCAGAACCTTTATGCCCCCCTGGACATACAGAATAGCAAATACATCTCCTACCCTTCATTGTTGCTGCATACCATTAGCTTTTCTAATACATTTGCATAAATTAATTATTAATTTTGAGATATCATTTTGGGAGGAGCTGAGTTATTTATAATTCGCAGTTAATATGAGTTAGACGTGTTTAAGTTTCCAGTCTACATTCTTTGTATTCTACTGTAAAATCTTTGTATAACTGAATAATTCTTAACATGAAGTTGGTTTTTTTTTTTTCTTGTATATTTGTGTGCGTTGGTTGTCTCTTCTTCTCTCTGTATTTTTTCTCTTTGCAGTCATTCATGTGGTTATTTGGACACTCAGAAATGTCTGAGGAAAGCAAAGAGGAACTGAGAATGCTGAACCGAGGGTGAAATGTGCTGTCTAAAATAAATTGCTAATCACCCACTTTGAAACCACATATAATTTAAACTCTTAGTTTTTACTATATAACTTCTATAAGTTCTGGAAAATATAAAAATTTGACAAACAAACTTTGTCAATAGTAGATAATACTGATGTCTAAAGTACAGGAAATGCATCACACTTCATTGCTTACTAAAATGATATAATTTTCTGTAAATAATTCTTGAAATGTCACCTTACACAAACTGCTGAAAGGTAATCTCACAAAGGCTAATAAAAATATACAAAGATTTATTCCATGCATATATTTACTTGGACATGGTCCACTGGTCCACTGACAGAAGCACATCTTTCCCAATATTTTAGTCAATGTAATTCTCTGAAAAAAAAATATGTTGTTATTACTTTTACCACAACCTGTACAATACAGCCATTTCTTTTCTAGGTTGGTTTATATTAGGTTTTCTTCCTATATTTTATTTTATTCTTGCTGACACTGGCTTACATCCACCCCTAGCATCAGTTGGTTTTGAAGATTATACAGTGTATCCATTTTTTGCACCCATTACTGATAAATACAAGCATTTGAATTAATCCTGAGTGTTTAACTCATCCTTCATTCAGCACTCTCACTTGTAATTCCTACCCTGGGCAAGGACAGCAACGTAACAGGAAGTTGGCTGTAGTCACTCTGTTGGGACTGTCACCAAGGTCACCGAGTAAGCCAGTGTGGTAACACAGTAATGTCAGAACACAACTGTCTGAAAGCATTGTTGACTAATATCAGCCAGCTAACTGAAAATGTTAAAAACACATCAATGCACAAAGAGGACAGAATAATAATTCCAGATATAGCAGCAAGAATGTCACGTTGAAGCACGGAGTTGCGGCAGAAACGGGCAGGAGGCGTAGCACGGCCATTTTAACGGTTTTTATTTACGCGAACACAACCACGAGCGCAAAGGCTCGTGCAAACACTTCGTAGAAAAGCTGATGAAGAGAGAGGAAGACGTAGTGACACGCACACGCTTAAATACACACACCCTTGATGAGACACAGGTGAAACGAGTAACGATAACAGCCGAGCGTCTCACCCCACAGTTAGCACACCTCCACACTGACACGCCCACATAAACACAGGAATAGGGAAGAGGCAGGAGGCGGCCACCGTCGCAAAGAAAAAGTATGTGAACCTTTTGGAATTTCATGGTTTTCTGCATTAATTTGTGATTTCAAGTCAAGGGTATTGACAAATGTAATGTGTCTAAAATAATAGCACAACCAGATTCTGATCATTCTTTTCTTCATTAAGAAGAACCATTAAAACTTCATAGCGCTAGCAGATAAAGTATGTAACCCTTGAGTTAACTCCAGTTAACCTGGAGTCTTGTTAAGAAAATGAGTTTGGAGGTGTGGACTAGAGCTACTTTGACTGATAAAACCACTCAGTTTTTGAGTTTGTGCCACGCAAGAAGGATATGTGAGCCTTGCCAAAATGAGCTTTCAGAGGATCTGCAATCAAAAATTGTTGATTTACATAAAGCTGGAAAGGGTTACAAAGGGATATGAAAGACTTTAGAAATGTACCAGTCTACAGTAAAGCAAACAATCTACAAATGGAGAGGACTGTGGCTACTCAGCCAAGAAGTGAGTGCCCAGTC
>JAOYMR010000486.1:1648-11881 GCA_025802075.1 Tenebrosternarchus preto
GAATTCATATCATAGTTTGAACTGACAGGTCTAGTATTTCTAGTATAGTGGTAGTTAGTTCTAGTATAGTAACAGGTGAACTGGGGTCTCCCAAACGGAGTAAACAAGAATATGTGTTTATATTTTACTTTACATTTTGCTCCATTTCCCTTGGGAAAGGGTTTGACAAGCTCAGTAAAAAACAGAACAAAACAGCTGGAGGGTTAAGAGAACAGCTCTGTGCCCGTCTCTGTGCTGGGCCAGTGCATGTAGACTGAGGTATAGGAGAAAGTGAGGAAGCACTCCACGGGGTGAAGGGAAGCACTCCAGGGGGTGAAGGGAAGCACTCCAGGGGGTGAAGGGAAACACTCCAGGGGGTGAAGGGAAGCACTCCAGGGGGTGAAGGGAAACACTCCAGGGGGTGAAGTTTGTGGCTGCAGCAATTCAGAGGAAAGAGTTTACACTGGGACTTGTGAAGATACTGTAATCCATATTGATTCCCAATACATGTAAACAACGCCTTCCAGAGCAAAGCCCATCCCAGACGCATCGCCTTCAGGGAAGCATGCAAGGTCTTTATGAATGCATGACTGAATTTAAAAATGTACAAACACACCAAGGCATCTTCTCAAACCTTCTATCAGGAGTCTTTCTGGTTTAGGGATTCCTAGGGATTATGTTACTTACAACTCCCAGTGTGAGAAGTTTCCTTTAACGTATAGGAGTTTGGGAGAGGCAGTTTATCAGCGTGGAAGGCAGATGTGCCCAGTGATAGAGGGAATGTGTGAAGGGAGGAAGAAGAGAGTGGAGCATCAGATAAATGGAGGAAGAAAAATCCAATTTTTCCTCACTTTGTTCTGGTGACTTTATTGGGAAGAAGATCAATGAGAGGAGAACTTGACAAGCGTAATGATGAATTCTCCTCCTTTTTATCTGTTAAACACACACACACACACACACACACAGAGCAAGTTTAATATCTTAGAAAATACTAAATTTAGTTTTATTTGTCAGATCTACACAAAGGTTGTCTTATATACCTTTACACAAATTGATCAAGTTGTCCTGTTGGTCCAAATGAAGTCTTTCTCTTGATGGGTTGTTATTCTATAATTCAACACCATACAACATTCACTATACACATATTTACCAGAAACATATTCAACACTTACGTATGTGTACATAATATACTGTATATACACACATATGTGTGTGGAGTTGTCAGATATACACACACACACACACACACAGGAGATCAAAATTAGAGAAAAACACAAGAGTTAGTCAGATAATTAAGGAAATTAGCACCAGGTGCCAGATTAACACCAATATCTTGCAGATATCTGAAAGTGTTCTCTAATTTTGATCAGTGTTCTTTTTCAATTATTTCAAGTTTTTTATGCTGTGCTTTAGAATATAATTTATGAAATAAGCTTAAAATACTGCTGTTTCACTCCTGTTAGGATAATTTCACATAGGACTACACAATGACCTTGACATTTAGGAAATTGTGTGTTGTTCTCTAATTTTGATCTCCAGTGTGTATATATATCTCAGATAAAAGATTAAAAGTATATGGGATGTCCTTACTTTTGTGACAGATCTTGTCGTCAGTGCTACAGATATCTGGGATATACCATTGACCACATTGTTAGGGGAGTCTGAGGGAAGTCTGGATAGGCTTCTGAAAAATTATGGAATGTACCATGAAATTATTGTGTGGGTGGTGACGTTTCCATAGAAACCTGATGTTCCAGTCAAAATCTACAGTTCAGGATCATGAGACAAAAACAATGAAGCATTCAAAATCATTAAAGAAAATTCTTCACGCTACCAGATATGTGGGAGTAAATTCAATTCCACAAAGATTATTCATCAGAGTGAAAGGACTGCTGATTGGCTCATTTTGAACAAACTCCTAGCATGTGCTTGTGGTGCTGGACCCAGTAACACTCACCTGGATCTTTCTGCAACGCCCCTTTCTGTCTCTCCCTTTTGTCCCTCTCCTCTCCCTCGCTCTGGGCTTCCAGCACTCTGCAAACACCTTTCTTTCGCTCCTCTTTCTCTGTCTTTGAACAAGAGCGCCCCCTTCTGAATGGGAGGATCGCTTGCTTGTCTCTGTCTGCTTTGCTCCAGCTCTGCTTTTAGATGCTCCAGTTGATCTTCGGCCTCATGTCGCCTCTGATTGACATTGGCTAGCTGCTTCTCCCAGTCTTGGCGTGCCTCTCTGAGTGTGGTCAGTTCTTCTTCTGCCTCTGTTCTCAGTCTGTCAGCCACCACCAATGCCACCTGCAGGTCAGATTGGAACTGCAGCCACTCACTACGTTCTGCCTAGACACATATGCGCACACAAACACACACCAAAAAACATAAACACAATGGCTTATGATGGTGTTTTTAAGTAATTTACTACATTATCACAAGTTTTCAGCAAAAAGAAACATAACCAACCACATCCAAAACCAACAACAATAATAATAATAATAATAATAATAATAATAATAATTACATTGTCAGTGTGTGACTCCACTCAGCTCACCACAACCAACACACACGTTACTTATTATTTATAAAATAATAAAGGGCACAGCAAAGACCAGCACACATTCAGTTGGGTAGCAAGTAAGGGGTCTGAAATCCCAAATCTGGTGATCAGAGGTTGAAGATTTACTCCAAGAGCAGTAGACATGATGGTAAAATAACCTGCCAAAAACCTTTCAAATCAGAACAAAGGAAAAACATGTGGCTGAGGTGACAAGGGGATCCATGGAAGTCATCACATTAATCACATTAATCACAGTCATCACAGCCATTACACTCATCACATTAATCACAGTCATCACAGCCACCACAGTCATTACACTCATCACATTCATCACAGCCATTACACTCATCACATTCATCACAGTCATCACATTCAGCACAGCCATCACATTAATCACATTTGTCCTCCTCTTCCTGATAAAGTTCAGATGATCTAGACTTAGAAAAATGCACCCTGTGTAAGACCTTATATTGGATAAGTCCCAGACAAGCACAAGAGATGGTAGATGGCACCCTCTCTATTGGCTGTTCCCAGGACTCCTCATGTATTTGTATTTGAGTGGTTGCTGAAAGCTAAGATAAAACCATACAGTTTTGAAATATTTCCTCTAAGATGAGGAACAAATGAAAGCAAGGTTTCCCCCTGCTGTTCTGGAGGTACAGAGGGGAAATTAGGAAAACACCTAGCCACAAAATTATGAGCTTGGAAATAGCTAAACATGTGTGTGAAAGGGAGACAGGTACATAGGAGTTAGAGAGATAAGACAGGTACAGAGGAGTTAGAGAGATAGACAGGTACATAGAAAGAGTTAGAGAGATAGACAGGTACATAGAAAGAGTTAGAGAGATAGACAGGTACATAGAAAGAGTTAAAGAAATAGACAGGTACATAGAAAGAGTTAGAGAGATAGACAGGTAAAGATCCTCCTTAATGGAATTGAAGGGTTTAGCTTAGAGGAGTTATGTCCTCTATACCCTGAATGGCCACTTTATTAGAGACACATATCTATTAGCATGCTGGGCATCCTTTGGCCTTCAGAACTGCAGCAGTTCCTCATGGCACAGATTCACCCAGTTGCTGAAATCGTTCTGCAGGAATCTTGGCCCATGAAGACAGAATAGCTCCTCAAGTTACTGCAAATTAGTTGGAGATACTGGCATGTTCTGAACAGCCTGTTCTACCTCATCCCAGAGATTCTCTATGGGATTAAGATCTGGGGACTGTGAAGGCCAGGTAAGCAAGCAGAAGTTAGTGTTATGTTCCTGGAGTCAGTCCTGGACTACTATATGACCCTCGTTCTAATGGTGCATTGTGCTACACTGTCATTCTGACATAGGGTAAATAACTGCCATGCATGGATCAAATTGGTTGGCCATCCACAGTGTTTAGGTGAACTCTACTGTCCAAACATCCATCCACAGTGTTTAGGTGAATCCTACTGTCCAAACGTCCATCCACAGTGTTTAGGTGAAACCTACTGTCCAAACGTCCATCCACAGTGTTTAGGTGAACTCTACTGTCCAAACGTCCATCCACAGTGTTTAGGTGAACTCTACTGTCCAAACGTCCATCCACAGTGTTTAGGTGAAACCTACTGTCCAAACGTCCATCCACAGTGTTTAGGTGAACTCTACTGTCCAAACGTCCATCCACAGTGTTTAGGTGAACTCTACTGTCCAAACGTCCATCCACAGTGTTTAGGTGAATCTTACTGTCCAATCGTCCATTCACAATTTTCAGAGGGCGCAGGGTGCGCCAAGAAAATACCCCCCATAACTGTTCACACCTAATAGGAAGGGCTCAACAACTCTTGCTGTGCATGCATGGGACATCAGGATCTGGATTCATCTGACCAGGAGATGGTCCTTCTGCTACTGCGTGATCATCTACGTTTTGCGCTCTCTTGCCCACTGCAGGCTGATTTTATGCTGCACTCCAAGGTCACATGATTCCAGGGAGGCTCCAATCGTGAAAGAGCAGGAGTCTCTAATAAAGTGGTTGTTGTGTGTGTGTTGAGCAATTAAGATTCAGATCACAAAACAGGAATAAGTGTACAGTAACTGGCCATGATTAGCTAGTAATGATTACACCATAACAGAGTGAGCATGAGCAGACAGGTACTGGAATATTCAGAGTGCAGTGGGTATTTCAGGTAAACATAAACAAACAAATGAATATACAAATCAGCTAAACCTACCAAGTAATAAGTGTGCCTGGTCTATATGTTCACCTTTTGCTTTGTGACAAAACTAAATTTCATGCCCTAAAAACAAAATAAGGGACATCTGTTTATAATCCTTTTATGGAAGAAGGCACTTTCATGGGGTTCTCATACCCAGTGCAGCTCTACTGGGAATCCCTGTAAAGCTTGAGTCTGCAGTATGAATCCCTGTAAAGCTTGAGTCTGCAGTATGAATCCCTGTAAAGTGTGAATCTACAGTACGAATCCCTGTAAAGTGTGAATCTACAGTACGAATCCCTATAAAGCGTGAATCTACAGTATGAATCCCTATAAAGTGTGAATCTACAGTATGAATCCCTATAAAGCATGAGTCTACGTTACGAATCCCTGTAAAGTGAGTCTACAGTACGAATCCCTATAAAGTGTGAGTCTACAGTACGAATCCCTGTGAAGCGTGAGTCAACATTATGAGTCATGGCCACTGTGTATTAGTAAACCCAAAAGAATCATTTGACACGCTGTCATAACCGTGTGCCTGTGGAGGGTATATGGAGGGTAAAAACCAGGTCCTCCCTGTCCATGTAATATAATGTATTCAGACATAAACTGCCCTGAAATGAGCTGTTTTAATTCAAACAGGTTTAAGGGCTACAGTAGACCATTAGTTAAATATCACTTCATGAAATGCAGAAGGTGTCTCAGAGCATGAATAATGCATGAGTTTAACATGCTGGCCCCGCCCCCGGGGAGTGGCTTTCTGCCCTGAACTCAATGCATTTACCATTTACACCGACAAGTCTTAGTCTTAACAAGTGTCGGCTGCCCGAGATGCAGGAAGATGTGACTTCAGTACAGTGACTTCAGTCTCCCTGCATGACATTGTAAAACACCGACTGGTTGAACACCCCATCCTTGATTAACCCAGTTCTTCACATCTCTACGGTTTGATCGACTGTCTTGCATCTAAATCTTCCACCGGAGGGATGATGTATCAATCATGTTCACGGGCCAATTTCAGCTGGAACAATAGTGCTGCATGCTTGTGTGCTGGCCTCAGGGGCGAGCCTGTGGTGGGCGTGGCATGCTTGTGTGCCGGCATGGGGGGGGGGTGCCTGTGGTGGGCGTGACATGCAGGTGCTGGCCTCACACACACACACACACACACACACACACACTTGCTCATACCTGATCACCCTGCCCATGTGCACATACTAACCCCCCAGTTCCATGTACACACTTACGCACGTACACACACACACACACACACACACACACACACACACACACACACACACTCACAAGCACAGACCCAAGCACCTCACATATGGAATGCGTGTTCTACCAGTCACTCATTGCCAAGTGTGTTCATGAATCAATGTGTAGACAAAGCTCTCGTCTGCATCAGGACCAAACAGCTGTTGATACACACAACCACCTACAGCCCCGACAGCAGGAAAAGCGCAGTTCTGGTTCTGTGTTCCCATTGGCTGGACCTGCTAACACACAGGACGACTGGAGCAGAGGTGGACAACAATGCAAGAGTGTTTTTCATTTAATAACTTATTAGAAATTACAGTATTAAAGTTCTTTCATTTTCTTCATTTCACTTTCCTTCCACTACATTTAAAAGTAAATGAACCTGTTTTTCACTACATTATGTTTCACTGTCAGTTACTGTGAACTGAAAACACCTGAAAATTTCTGACAGGCCGTGATGGACTATAAGAACAGTGAATAAATCACACACGTCTGACTCTTCCAGCTGTGGCCTGAGGAACATCCTGTCCCTGCACGCCTCTCCTCTGTCCATGGTCTGTTCTCGTACCCTCTGACGGCGAGTGTGTTGTACGTTCCTTCAGTTCCTGCAGGCTGGACTCCTGTAATGCCTCTTTCTTCTCTGGACCACTGTCTGAGCCTCCGCACCCTTAACACTGTGCTGCTGGAGTTCTTACTCATTCTCCCTCTCACACTCCACACACTCCTGTACTAATCACTTCATCTGGCTCGTACTGGTTTTACCCGTGACCTGGAGACGTTCTCGACACCCTTTCACCCTTTAGTCGAGAGCCTTTCCTTGTAGAGCACCAAGATTACAGGATGCTTTATTAAAATACTCCTGATAAAACTCACAATAATAACAACAACATTAGCATAAAACAACAAGACATTAAAACGAATAACTCGCCATACATTTGATACTCATGTGCCTTTAAAAGAAAGTACTTCAGTATATTAAGAAGAAATATAAATAAAGTACTTTCACACTAATAATATTTGTCCAAATGCAGGAGTCATTAACTGGCTCCACTCATCATGTCTGAGATGTTTTGTTGTGGCCTGGTGAGAAGAAGAACATGTGAGGTCCAGTGAACTCACAGCTGGTTCAGCACGACCCAACAGCTGAACAGACACAGGACAAGAAACGTCCCCCTGGACAGAGACATGAACGTGGAGAAGGAAGAGGGAGGACGGGTGACTTGTGAGGTTTAAAGACATGGAAAATAGACAAAACAGAGGAGGAAGAGGAGGAGGAGGAGGAGGAGGGAGCGTCAGAGTCCAACAGCCTCTCTGTGTGACCAAGCAGCTTCGTTTATCTACTGTCAGACCACAGCTGGAGCTGATTAGCGCGCGCACACACACACACACACACACACACACCTAAAACAGATGGTAATTTATTGCTCTCATCTCAAATACAGACTTTCAGGTCTGTAACAGAGAGATACATTCATATCCATGCAAACACACACACACACACACACACACACACACACACACATGCATAGACACATCATATATACATATGTACATATGTTTCTGTTGAAGCAGTATTTGAGAGAATGCAATAGGTTATCTCTCTTATAATCTGGACCAATACAAATACAAACTATACCTATACAACTATACCTATACAAATACAAACTATACCTATACAACTATACTACAACTATACCTATATAACTATACCTATACAACTATACCTATACAAATACAAACTATACCTATACAACTATACTACAACTATACCTATACAACTATACTACAACTATACCTATACAAATACAAACTATACCTATACAACTATACTACAACTATACCTATACAAATACAAACTATATCTATACAAATACAAACTATACCAACTTCATAATATTATAATGGGAGAATTCTGTGTAACTGGGGTCAGTGTACCTCAGTCAGTGTACCTCAGGCAGTGTCCTTCAGTCAGGACAATAAAGTCATCTTTCCCTCTGGCTCTCTGTATGTATGTGTGTGTGTGTGTGTGTGCACTGATCATTTAGAGGCAAGTTCACTGACACACTGGGAAAACTCAGGAAACACCACACCCAATCTCACATACATTTTATAATACGCACACGCACACACACACACACACACACACACACACACACACGTGCGTACGCACATAATTGTCTCACATACATGGACTTCACACACACACACATGCATGTGCGCACACAGAGAATCTCACAAACGTCATACATACACCAGTATGTATGTAGGTATGTATGTAGTATGTATGTAGGTATGTATGCAAGACAGTATTTTTCTATGTAAACTTATTCCAGGGCTTGTTCTTGGAAATTACTGTTTTCCATCTGGAACTGATCCTGTGTGTGTGTGTGTGTGTGTGTGTGTGTGAGAAAGAATGAGGCTGTTCCATGGCTGCGGATGATCACCTACCACACACACAGAAAAGCCTCCCCGCTCCACTGGTGTGTCCTGCACAAAGGTTACTACAGTGAAACATCTCTAAGAGGATAGGGAAATGTGTGTGTGTGTGTGTATGTGTGCATATGTGTGTGTGTGCGTGTATGTGTATGTGTGCGCGTGTGCGCATGCGTGTGTATGTGTGCGTGTGTGTGCATGTGTGTGTGTGTGCATGTGTGTGTGTGTGTATGTGTGTGTGTATGTGTGTGTGCATGTGTGTGTGTGGAGGCTGTGGTCGGGGGTTGGGCTGCGTTGGAGGTGGAAGACTGAGTTTCTGTCAGTGTGAATAGGGAATGGAAATGTCTGACAGAAAGCACCAGCTGATTCCCGCCTTCAAACAGTTTTTGTCTTGGACTGAAACAGCTTGTCTTGAATCCTTTCCCAGACACTCTAAAGGAACAAAAGCAGTTTACAGTTTCATGATTACAAACATCTTTGGAAGCTGAAGAAACTTGCACTAAAATGTCTGGGAATGTGGTCAAAGAATTGTGTTTTAATGCCACTGTAGTGTTTTAGAGTATCTGCGCCGAGGTCAGTATTTTAGCGTATCTGAGGTCAGTATTTTAGAGTATCTGCGCGGAGGTCAGTATTTTAGCAATTCTGCGCGGAGGTCAGTATTTTAGTGTCTGGAAAGCATCCAGAGATAGAACCAAAGGCTAGAGGAGTATAGTCATTTGGTCTAGTTAATTTTTTTTACTTTTTTAACACAATAAAGACAATGTCTGGGTTGTTGTGTGTAGGGGAATAGCTGAGATTTTGAACTTTGAAACTGTGTGTGTGTGTGTGTGTGTGTGTGTGTGTAAGGTTACACTTGTGAGCTCTGGAAGAGCGGTCAAGTCAAGTTCTTAGATACTCCAGAAGGCTCTGAAAAGAGTCTCTCTCTCTCTCTCTCACACACACACACACACACACACACACACACACACACTCTCTCTCTCTCTCTGATACACACACACACACACACACTCACACATATTGCTCATTTTAACCAAAAAGATTCAGAGGACACACACACTCCAGAGAGGCAGCAGGCCGGTCAGCTGGCTTCCCCCCCTCACACCCAGCAAACAGAACAGACTTGTCCTCTCAGCAGCTGGACAGAATTCCCTTCTACCCACACAGTGTATCTGTCCGTTCCTTTCTCTTCCTGTCGTTCTCTCTAACTCTCTTTCTCTTGTTATCTGTCTATCTGTCGGTAACTCTTTGATTTTGAGACTACAGTTGCACAGGCTCCCAGCATTACTGCAGCACACACACACAAACACACACGAACACACACACAAATACACACGAACACACACATGAACACACACGCGAACACACACACAAATACACACGAACACACACACGAACATGCACAAACACACGTGCATGCACACATGCGCACACACACACATGCACACACTCACATAACACCTGCACACACACGCAAGACACAAACAGAAACACACACAAGAGTGGGTCACTGCACTATCAAATTGGTGGACAGGAAATTAGTAAAGGAAAAACCCCAGAGGAGCTCCTCCCATTTAGAGACGTGCACAGATCGAAACCTCTGTGGAATGTAGTAGCTAGGCAACGCTCAAAGAACGCCCTCCCTCCCTCCCCCCATCTCTCTCTCTCTCTCTCTCCCTCCCTCTCTCTCAATCACTCTTCTCTTGTTCATTCAGCCATACTCTCCCTTCACATCTCTCTTCCTCTGTATATATCTCTTCCTTTCTCTCCACAATTTTATCTCCCTCCATATCTCTCTCTCTTTCCCTCCCTCCATCCATCCATCTCGCTCTCTCTCCCT
>JAOYMR010000487.1:0-11880 GCA_025802075.1 Tenebrosternarchus preto
AAACGCGTTTCCCTCATTCTAAAGCCTGTACGAGCTTGTTTTAAGGGTAAAACAGACATACTTACACAGAACTGTTCCTAACTTATTAATTGGTCGAGGACCGGCTCGACCCAGAGCAACAGAGTGGAAATCTCACACGCTGTAATGACTGTGAAAGAAAAACCCAGCAATTTCCAAATCCTGCGCGGAACGTGATCCCATTTGGTCCTCCTCCCCTGAGCCGCACGCTCGTCTTTCTTCATTCAGAATGCAGGAAGGTTCAGGGCTTCTTCAGTTGCGGTTGTTCTCTGTAAGCCTGATAGGCTGTTATCTTATTGTGCGCTAATGTATCATAAGTATTCACAGTTCGTTTTAATTTACGGCCATAATTGTGCCATTCTAGCTGAAAGCGGTTTGAAAAGTGTGTTGCGCCTGTATTTCACCAGTGAGTGTCATCGTTACCCACATTTCAACCTCGAGACACCGAGGAGGAAATAAAAAACTTCAGTGTTTGTACTGCAGCTCACAGCTACCTCCAGAATGTAGCACTGATTAAAGCGTGGGCTTCTGTGATTAGTTGGGAATTTGTCTCCAAACGTTGGCATCGTTTACGCGAGGACTAGCGAATGGCTCTGTACGGCATGTGAGGCTCCGTGCAGAACGCAGTGATTGCGCGGCCTCGGCCGTCGTTTCCCCTGTAGTACCCGTACCCCAGAATAGGAGTTGCCAGGTTCGTGGATTTCTTGGCAAACTGGGATATTTTGAAAATGCACTTGCAGGTGAAAATTTAAAGGTCGCGGGATGCGTTTTTATTTAAATTTTTTTGGCTGCTTTCAAAATGTATCGTAGCCGCAAAAACATCACATCTTGAATAAACAGAAAACGAATTCTTATGAATATATACTGATGCAGACGATGACATACTGTAGGCCACAGATGAGAGGAGAACAGAAAAGTGGGCGTTGAATTTGATGCCGTGCTCCCCGTGACACATCTTGATTGGAAGGCGCGTGATCGTCTACGACAGATGAAGTAATTTTTAGAATAAGAATATAACTCAGATTGACGAGAGACGGGATGACGATGTTCCAGATCATAAGTAAAAACATTCTGTAAAAATATTGCAAAAGCAAATGGAAAAACCTGACCACCATGTCCATGTTGCCACAGAAAAAAGGAATGTTGCTCCTTTCTCAAATGATATTTCTTTTAGCAGATTATGTGCTCGCCCAGCTGATCCCCCCCCCCCGGAACTCCACCTGTGCTGTTCTGTCAAAACGACAGGGAGCGGAGAGGATTTTTGTGAGCAATGTTTCGGCAGGAAGTAGTTTACTTTCAGCTTTGGCAGCCTTGAATAATGAATATTCAAATTCATATTCCAAGTAAAAATAGACACAGCTTTCCAAACTTTTTAAGGGACCACATAGGGCATTTCTGTATTATTTTTCCTTAATGTCCAGTTATGACAATTAATTAGTCATAATTAATTTTTACACAGCTGTTTCCTACTATCCCTTAGAATTAAACTTGCTGTGTTATGATGTTTAATACCAATATAAGATAAAAATCTCTGTTCTGATTGGCTGCCTTAATCGCTTTATTCAAAAGTCCAGCCAAAACACCTAGCTGTAGATGGTCGGAGATATGTAAAGAAGATATGTAAATGAGATTGTTCTCATCAGTGAAAAACAGTGAAACAATTTCAAAACGGGATGTTTTTTTTTTTGTTTGTTTGTTTTGTTTTTTTCGATTTCATATATCGACTGTATGAACGGGAGGATTGAAAGATTGAGAGTTTTGGAACTTTATATTTATTACTTCAAAATACTTTATTTCAGTAAAGCGAGGGAAATTCACTTTTCAATAATAACGGCCCTTTAATTTCTGTTAAGAGAGGAAAGCAGGATACAGCTTTTGGTGTTCCAGCACCGCAAATGTGTCTTCGAGTCTTTTAATACAGTTTGCACACACCGTTTTTTTATTGCTTATCTCATGAAAAGTGACACATGCACGGAGCTTTTCCGATTAAGTTCAAACATTTTCAGCTCGACCCGCAAGGATACGGGGAATACATAGCAATGCGACCTCGGAACGACGCAGAGCAGAAACTACTTCCTGAGCACAGAAACTGCGTCCTGCCGGGTTTTGAGCAGAATTCGCTTGGCCGTACAAATTCACCCCTTTGAGCGGAATCCGCACGTAGCAGCCAAGATGTCACTTTAACTGCTTACCCGCTAAGCCCACGACATGAATCATTCTTGGGAGGAAAGCTAGTGCTCTTGTCTTGTATGTTATGTCCATGTTCAGGGGCACCGCCAGGGATTTTGTCCTCCATAAAAAAAACATCACATTGAGCCACAATAGAAAGAAAACAGACAAAATATTCCATTAACTTTTTAGGGCCCGTATCAGTCACAGGCTCTTCGAATCGTCCTACCTCCTTCCACCCTGTTACGGTGCCCCTCTGTAGATATGAGTCATACATGAAGTGCAATGCCATTTTACTACTTCATAAACAGATGAAGAGTCAGCAGGAGATGCATCCCAGTAGGTTACAGTACATGAAGAAGGAAAACAGCAAAGTGCAAAATAACAGCATATTTCAGCTTCCATGGTTTGTCAAAGCACAATGTAAAAGATTAATGTCCATGGCTTGCAGAAGTTCTATATCTACATTATGCTTCCTGAAGGACTTTACAGTAAGTAGCACACATTACACACTTTGGGTTTAATCCTGTTTTCTCTGAGGTCCAAAGGGACCAGTGGGTAACAAAAAAGTTTTCAAGTCCTCTGACTGATGATTATAGCCAGATGTTCACCTCATATTACTGGATAAATAAATAATGCTGGGTATTAATAAGTGAGCACTAATACCTTGTGGAGCAGTGGTTTATTGAACCAGCCCCTTCTCAGAGTGTTTTAGTGCAGTATGAGCAATAAACTATTCTACTAAGATGAGATAATGTGAAAGATTACTGCTTATTGCTCCTTTGCCTGTATGTCTGCATTTCTTGTAAAAACTGCACACTTCCCTCATAAGGCTTCAGCCACTGGTGCATAGGCATAGTTTAACAAAGAGCACAGTAATGTTTTTTTTTTCTTCCAGAGTCAGACTAAGCAAATCAACTGAACCAGCAGAAGTCAGGAGTTCTAAAGCTGTTGACCTGGAAATGTGGTTCTTTTCACGTCCCCCTGTCTGTATTTTCAATGTCTGTCCTTCAGTGGAGGAGTGGCGAGGAGTTTTTTGTTGGACCATAATATGGGAAGGCATGGTCCTGTGAAGTACAAACAGGGCACTTTATCTGGAAGGTGCCATCAGACACATCAGGACACGGGCAGGGCCACTGAAGGTCTTTACTACTGCAGTTAGTCTGGAAGGATCAGTCTGGTGGTATACAAGTCATTACTCACACCTTCAGGTAGGTCCCTGTTACTCTGGTACAAAATGAGTAGGTTTTGCTGGCTTTTCTGCATCCCTTCACAATTCGAATTGTTTTTGGCTATCATCAAAAATCTTGCACAAGTTATATTAGTAGTCACAACCAAATACTGCATGTCAAAATGTTTGTGATTAAACTTATTTTCTTTCTAACCTGTCTTTGTATTCAAAGTTCAACTGTGATGCAGTTGAACCCAAATGGAAACCATAACTCTCTCTCTCTAGTAATAAAGTATTGACTTTATTACTCGCATTTAATGCCAGAAATGTTTCCCCAATTTTATGCACCCACAGCTGCAGAATGGTTCATTTGTGTGCCTCAGTGTTCCTTTGCACCTTGTTTCTCCAACTCTTCTTTGTATCAGGTAGGTGTCTGAAGAGTCTGTCTGAGGATGGGATGTATTTCTGGGTTTCCCTGGGTACTCAGGCTGTCAGTCTATCTGAGGATGGGATGTATTTCTGGGTTTCCCTGGGTACTCAGGCTGTCAGTATATCTGAGGATGGGATGTATTTCTGGGTTATCCCTGGGTACTCATCATATCTGCTTCAACTGAAGCCAGAACTGCTATCTCAGTGAAACCAAATAATGCCTGAAGTGGATACATGGGTTTGGTTTGCTGGGTCACTGAAACGGACTGGTCCCTCTTTGTATAATCCAGTTTAGAATTTGTCTGAATATTTGTTTGTTTTTCTTAAGTATTATGTTCAAAAGTGTGTATGTTTCTTTGTCACAAAATTCTTTGTTAATCCTCTCTGTCTCTTGTTCTATATTTCTCTCAGGAACTGAACAAGAGGAGAAGTATGGTGATTCACATGAAGGTACACACCATCTTGCAGAACCAAGATGATGTAGGGGTTTGGAATGTGTGGGCCTCTATTTGAGTAGTCAAAATATCCTGATTTATGTTTAGATGTGAATAAACCTTCAATTAAAATCTTTTTTGGCGATAATTTTCATCATGGCCCTTTATGCATAGAGATTGTTCTCACAGTGCTTCACATGCTGTGTGTTGTACATCTCAGTGTGGTAAAGCAGACTGTTCCGATATAGATCCTGCGAGTACTGAGGAGAGGAGACGTATAATGCCATACTGGAACCTCTGGTCTTCAGACTTCTATGGCTGGCTGGAAGAGTTAAGAGCTCAGGCAGCATACGACATGTTACTGGACTTGGCAAAAACGTACTGGGCTCACTTTCCTATCGGCAGCTACTTAGGATACGACTCCATCCCTGATCATGAGCAAGTGGATAAGAACACAGACAACTGACAACAGTGTTTCCCCCTGGAATCACTCTATGTGCATCATCCTGAAATAAGATCTTCAATGATCTATTCTTTGCTCTCAGTTTTTTACCCAAGACTATGCAACATTCTTCCAATTTTCTATTGTCCAATGTTGGTGAACCTGTATGAACTCAGTTGCCTGATCTTCGATGACAGGACTGTTACCCGGTGTGGTTTTCTACTGCAGTAACCCATCTGCTTCAAGGTTTTAGGCTACATGTTGTGCATTCAGAGATGCTCTACTGCATACTTCTGCTGTAACGAGTAGTTATCTGAGTTACTAGTGGTTATCTGAGCAACTTTTCTATCAGCCTGAACCAGTCTGGCCAATCTCCTCTGACCACTGGCCTCAACAAGGCATTTTCACCATTCACTGGCCCATGTCTAGAACCAGCAGTGATGTCACATTCAATTAAATGACCTTTCTTCCCATTCTCATGCTTGGTTTGATCTAAATACATTACTAAATTCATTGAGTTGCTGCCATACGCTTGGCTGACTAGATATTCACATTAATGAGCAGTCAAACAAGTGTACCTAATAAAATGGCTGGTGAGTGTATTACTGTAGTGTTCTCATTATTATGAGGTATTTTTAACTCACACCCATGATATATTTGATAACTTAGAACCATTTTGCTGTTTGACATTGTTCAGTTGTTCAATGGTGTAGATTTTGGGGTTCGCAGACAGAGAATTGAGCGATTTAAAGCTGCAGTCACTAAGATTGACAAGAGTTGAAATTAGGACGAGCACTACTACCAGGCCCCTCCCCCTCCTCAGCACTTTAACCACGCCCCTAACACCCCTCCCTGCAGAAGAGGCTGCTCGGCACGTTTAGACATTTAAATCTTTTAGACATGCAAAGTAATCTGATAACAGCAATTGTCTATTTGCAGTGCTAAACAGAGATATCTAGATACAGGAGAACAGGCACATAAATATCACGGCGAAAAAACTTCACCGATACTACTCGGGCACTTCACAAAGAAATGTTCACCAACATCCAAATAAAACGGTAACCAGTAACTTTAGCATCCAAAAGATTCTAATGTTCCCCCAACACCACAATAAAATGAGAAATGTGCTAATAAATCTTAACCATCGTTACCTTAGGTTATTATTTGTCGGTTAGGTACTTTTCAATCTCGACGCTGTTTTGAATCCTTTCTCGCTCCCTTAGCTAGGCAGCTAGATCTCTCCACCTCAGAAAACCCCTCTCTGAAGTTTATGATTGATTTATTTCGGGCACGGACCAATTAATTATTTTTAGCTTGCTTTTCTTCATGTTTCATCTTCTGTTTACTTGCCTTTGTTGTGTGAGCTGTTGTTGGTAAAGGAGGCATGGTTAATCTTTCACTGATAACTTGTTTATCCGGAATGATTTTTCAAGGGATTTTTGCATCGGCGGGAACGGCGTTAGGAGGACTAGGTGGATCCAGGGGGAGACTGCCTTTCATATATTTTGATATAGTGACAGTTTTAGCAAATATAACAACGTTATTCTTATACACGTTACCCACTGCTCCATTAAACTGAGACGTTACTGCTGCTCTCATCTGTCCGTCGCATTCACAAAGGTTTGCTGACAGTGGAGCAGATGCCTCAGCGAGTTCCAGTACCCCAGCTACCTGTTGTTTTCTCTATTTAGCTAAGCTGTTATAGCTTGTTTTGCCCCCCTGAGTTTCTGCAGCACTCCTAACAACTTATATATATACGGAGTGCCTCCGGTTGTACATGATTGGCTCATCTGCATGTTCACCATACTCCTGAAGAGATCAAAACTGTTCCTGGTTGCCATGGAAACTAGTGAGGAGCCCATCACCACCACCATCGGCTTTCATGCTGTTTAGCTGTTAACTGCTGGACTCTGAAGAGAACTTCTAATTTGTTCTCACTGAATAATCTGAACACCTCTCCCAAATAATTGGGTTTAATATCTGTTTATATGTTTTATAGCAAACTACAGTTAAAAGCAAACGCATCTTTATTCATTGTGTATTAATAATCTGAGCTTTGCTCTCATGACATCTTCTTCCTGCTCTCAGGGAGTTTTTTCCTTGACACCTTGGTTTGCTCGTTAGGTGCCTGAACCCAGCTTCTCTGTGTATGATTTTTGTAATTCTGCTTTGTAACAACACATACTGTAAAAAAAAAAAAAAGCAGTACACAGATAAATTTAAACTGACTGTGTTTCAGTGTGTTGTAAGAGGATTCTGTGCTCCCCATCACTCTCTTCCATCACCCAGGGATGGATATTGGGATACTTCCCAATTAAAATGAGAGTATGGATTGCTCAGGAAAAAAAAAAAAAAAAAAGTTCTCCAGCTCAAGAACTCAAGACTTTTTTTTAAAGGAATTGCTCATAGGATAATGGTAATGTTGCTAATGATGGATTAGTAAAAGGTTTCAGGAAGTGTCTCCATGGTAACCATCTAATTACTCTGTATGTGATAGGCCTAACCTGTACTGGTGCTTCTGGGGACAAGCTGATAATCTGCTGTATTTCAGCTAAATACCTTTCTTTGCCTTGGCACTTTTCTGTTCGAGCACCGTCGCTACGTTTGGGAATGGCTGGAGGGACTGCTGTCTGTGCCCTTGGCCGGTCTGCGAGTGCACAGAGAGCCACTGTAAACAGCACAAGGCTCAACTTGTGCCCCTTCGCAGGTAAATACTACTGAGACTGTCACGCCTACCCGTGTGCCAACCAAACGTACACGTCTATGGATCTTCTTAAAAAGTACAGATGCCACTGAGAATTTCCTAAAGAGCTGCAGGGTTGTAATGTTACTGTGAAAAAGAAATTAGAAATGTTCACAACAGCTTCTGTCTTCATGACCGTTGATTTTTATTTACACCTTATTTTACTAGATGGATAATCAGTATTACATAATTTAAGGTCATGCTGATTGAAGTCATTCTTGCACATCATATCTGAAAATAAATGTAAGAACATGAACTCACACGCTGTGAAATTGTATTGTTCGGTGGTGTATAGGATACTAAACCTCACAAAATTATAAGTGAATCATTAGAATTGCTTTGTTTCTAAACTAGCTTTTCAAAGGCCCCCATTTTGAAGATTTTTTGTCAAAATGTTGTGACTACTAGTGCAGATTTGTAATATTTTTCTCCCCAATACATGTTTAATAAAGCAAGAATTACTGAATATTTTTTTCCAGAATGAATAAGGCGCACAGATACTTTGGAACCAAACAAGATATCCTAGACATTTATAGTCAGATACTAAAAGTGTTTCTTTTGTTAGTAAATGATGTCCCATCACCAAAAGATTCGTAACACATAAGTTACTTGTTGCATCTCTTGGAAATATTAAAGCTCTGCAGGAGATCAGAATAACCTGTAGCTAATGGCTGCATCTCTGGACAGATGAACCTGCTTAACGGCCACATAACACACTGATGTCTATTTCTCCATCGTTTCCCAGCGTAAAGAGGGAAGCTTTATTGAGAAAAAGTTTCAAGTGTGGTACAAAGACCAGTGCCCTAAATGTCCCCATGTGTAGGGAATGATCCAGGCACTATAACAGAGTTTTTTTTCCTCTTTCTTTTTTTAAGATATGTCCAATCGATATCCAGTCACGTGCTTCATCAAGAACAGGTCTACACGCCAGTAAGATTTTTTAAAGTACCTTTTCGACTGTTTTTTTGTTGTAGGAAACACCCAACTAGCATTTCAAATCCTGCTACGACTCAATCTGCAATAATACTCAAACTACACATGCGCACTCACTCACAACTCACACAGCTCACCCACAAAGCCTTTCTGTTGGCTGACTCAGGTTTATAGTACTTCACCAGTAGTCTGGAAAGTTTCCATCAGGAATGTTTTCCTGGTTTTTCCTTCAGCGTTTTTCTCCCTCCACCGCCCCCCACGGCTCTGAAGCACACGCAGTGAACGAGTGCACGTAGACAAAGGAGAAAAGGGAAAAACCATGACAACCCCGAACCTTTATCTGCGACTCTTCACGTTTCTAACTTTAATGACCCTGCTGGCTCTCTCAGGTAAACCCTCCCGTCATATTTATCTTGACCTTCATCTTTCTTCTGTTTTGAGATTTTTCGAGATTTTCTACCCACAGGCATCTGATAGTTTTCTTTTCTGCTCAAAAGCTAAGAGCAACATTTTATTATTTTATTATTTTACATCCTCAGACAAATCCAGGCATTGCTGTTTGCAGCAGATGGTAGATAACCATATTATAGTAAACTGCATCTTATTGTTGGTATAAATTCATATCCCTTTGCCAAATGCACATTTATGTATATTTACCCCATTTTGCCTCTAGCTTGTGCCTTATGGTTTACTTTGGCTATGGGAAATACATAGTGTGAATGTGCCATTTCAGAATGGTGTTGAAGTCTTTTCAAAAAGGTGCCAGCATGAAGCAGTTAGACCAGGATACTGAAGCAGTTAGACCAGGATACTGAAGCAGTTAGACCAGGATACTGAAGCAGAACAACAGATGTGTAATTGATGCAAACAATTATGAAGTCTTCACTGTTTAATAGGGAGGTACCATGAGCTTCAGAACTGCTACTCGCTGAGCTAGTATGATTCCTGTAGCTTAGCGGTTCCTTCCTACCCCCTGGTGTTTGGCACCGGCTCTTCAGGTTTTAACCAGGGTGTCAGATGGAATGAGTCAGCCTTTGCACAAACACAGATGCATGTGGCAAAAACAAACAAACAAACAAACAAATGACAGCAACAAAGATCCTACTGGATAAAACTCCAATATCCTGAAACTGCATCTCTCAAAGCAAGTATTGGTTTTTTTTTTCCAATTGTAGTTATCACTCATATCTCTCTGGAACACCTGTAAACAATCTCTGCTAAGACCTCCTCATGGCAGATAGCCCTGGCTCTGTATACTGAGCATGCAGTTGAGGAATGCATGCCGAGTGCGTTTTACGGGAAGCCGTGTGAGTAAATAGTGGAAAAACACAGCGGTGTGTAGAAGCTGTTGAAACGAAGATCTGGCTGGACATGTAAAACTAATTTCATTTCGTTTCATAACTTTTCCAGATGTATCCAGTGGGAGTGCCCTGCATAAAATTCTGAAGAGAGAAGGTGACTACTGTACTACTGAAGAGAGAATATGCTACTGTACTGAATATATTTTCACTGAATATTCTACTGTGCTGAGTATTATACTGCACTGAGTATACTTTCACCGAATATGATCAACTTTACTAAGTCGATCACAGCATTCTGACCAACACCACATCTTTTCTGACTCGTGTCTCCTATTTCTGCTCTTAAAAGTCAGACATGCAAGCCTGTTCCCACTGGTGCAAACTGGTGGTAAACCTATTAATTTCCTACTCCTCTCCTCTCCACTCTCCTTTGTCTCCCACTAGTGGCAGATGAGGTGAAGCCAGCAGCAGCTGTGGCAGTACCTCCCTCCAAAGCCCAGCAGTTCCTGGCTTCTGTACGGAGGCCCAAAAGGAACATCTGGGACCGTAGTCGGCCTGACGTGCAGCAGTGGATCCAACAGTTCATGTACATGGGGTTTGATGAGGCGGTGAGTTAAGTGGCTCATAAATGTAATAAATGTGATGACCTGGGATACTATGACTGAAGTCTGCGTGATGTGCACCTCAGGGATAGAGAGATCTGCTCCAGTCTCACCCCAGGACGTCCTCAACCACTGGACAACCCCGTTTCACTGACAGCGTGATGGGAAAGAGCTCCTGCCACCAGGAAGGCTGTGGAGTCTCTTCATAACAGCTTCTCAGTCACTTTCTTTCACCTTTGAAATGTAAAGATAATAGAAAATGTTGGAACTGCTGAGAACTGACAGTAGAGAAGTTGTAGAGGTTCAGCTCCAGTTACTGTAGTGCCACACCATATATAGGGTTGAGGTGTGACCAGAGGTCTTTGTGGGGTTTTAATCCAGACCTTCCCTTAGTTTTACTCTTCAGCTGAGGTTTAATAAAGTAGAACTGAAACATTTCCAGTGCCAGCAGGTGGATAAAAGGAATTCAAGAACCAGGCTCACAAAGCATCATTGTCTGACTGTCAATTCTCAACAGCCATCGTTTACAGTTATTTCGTCCTTCAAACTTTCTTCATGGACAGCAGATCTGAGAGGAAGCT
Organism: Tenebrosternarchus preto; assembly: GCA_025802075.1. Taxonomy (NCBI): domain Eukaryota; kingdom Metazoa; phylum Chordata; class Actinopteri; order Gymnotiformes; family Apteronotidae; genus Tenebrosternarchus; species Tenebrosternarchus preto. Next base: position 10,824 of record JAOYMR010000487.1, read on the forward strand.
CTGTAGCCAGGACTCATTTAGCTTCCAGCTTTTTACACTTCTCGTTTAGTCGTGTCCTCAGTCCTGGTGCATCATGTCCTTCACATTGATGGGGTGCAGTGGAGACACATTCATTAGAGCACGTCTGATGAGCAAACAGCTCAGTGCGTTTCAGATCAAGCAGAAACTCTCTCTCTCTCTTTGCACGTTTTGTCCTGTGTCTGTCTCTGTTCAATCCTTTTCAGACAGGGACTGAAAACCACATGGAGAGTCCACTCAACCTCAAAACCTTAATAGGTGTTTTAACCTTCTCTTTGTTCTTTTGAAGTAACTGCTCAGCTGTCAGGCATAACCACTCTGCCATCGTAAAGATTATACAGGGTAGGAAGTTGCTCGTTTCTGTGACTACTGACAACACTGATGTACTACAAATAACCAGTACAAGCTTGAAAACATCAGCCTCGTTAACAGAACATCAATTATGATGAGCCAAAATGTCATGTGGCTGTTACTAGATGAACCAAAGTCATCACTCTCTCTGTCCATTTTGAAAAGAAAGAAAGAATACTATTTTTCTTTCAGAGACTGGAGACTGACCTGTCCTATTGGTTGGACCACGCCCGCTCCAGTGACCAAGCACGTCAGCATCACTATGACGAAAACTCTCCCATGGGATCCCGATACCCTAATTCCTACAGGCACGGAGCGAACGTCAACTATGACTACTATTAACTCCGCCCTCAGAAATGACCTCGCTGTTGCAATGAACTGAATGCAATTGTGTGGGCTAACGCACTCCCTTATCTAAGAATATAATCTCCGTCTCCTTCTAACCAGCTCTGTTCGTTTGATTGGCAGATATGTAGATTTAATACATTCATAATGGGGTTATCTTGCATCTGTTCCTGAGTAATTAGAAAGACTGGAAAAAGTAACAAATAAATAAATAAAAAGACCCCCCCCCAAAAAAAAAAAAAAAAAAAAAAAAAAAAAAAAAGAATAAAATGAAATTTAGAAAAGAAAAAAAACACAAAACCAGCATATACAAAAAAAAAAACAGTAAATTTTGAAACACAAT
>JAOYMR010000489.1:0-11860 GCA_025802075.1 Tenebrosternarchus preto
CCCCCCCCCCCCCCCCCCCCCGCGCGCCGCGCGCGGGCGCCGGCCGCGCCCGCCCCGGGGGCGGGGCGGGCGCGCGGGGGCGGGGGCGAGAGCGAGGATGTATCAGATGCCCCGAGCTGCAGAACAGTGGCTCAAAAGTGGAGTGCGTGAATCTCGTTTCCTGATAAAAGAACGCCAGACAACCGCCGGAGCTCCTTGTCGTAAATCGGCCTGTGTAAATAACCCTCCCTGATGGGAAAACAGATCAGCATCTGGCAGCCTGCGCCTGCATGCCCTGAACAGACAGAAGCCCTGAACGCACCAACCTTAATTACACACACAAACCTACGTTACATCAGGTCAGAGTCATACAAATTCCCATCGTCCGTTTCGTTGAACGTGCTGTTTATTAAACTCCGATCACTGGATCGTCTCTTCGCATTTACCGTTGCGTACTTACGTCATAATGAGATGATTTTATCGTGCGGTGCTGGCGGGAGACGAGGGAGCCACGTACCGTGATCACGGACACGCCGGCCGCAGTGCTGCTGGACCGGGGGCTCGTGCTGAAGTGCTTTTGGATCTTCCCGGCTACGCACAGCTGCCGCTCGTTCTCCATCGCGCCGTCGTCCTGGTGAACGGCCGGAGGAAGCAGGTTTACCATTCGACTATTTCAACGGGGCCTCGAAATGTATGTTATTGGGGAAAAAACCGTATCGGGTGTCTGTATGGATAAAGAGTCTGATGAAGCGGGAATATTGATGGAATCTGAAGGCTGAAGTCGGAGAAGGCTTACGTTCACCCAGGAATGGCCCAGCACCTGCAAGGCGGTGTACCTCTGGGTCACCTCCACCCGCAGCATGCAGGTAATCAGCTCCTGCAGAGAGACGGTGAGGGTGGAGGTTACACCACACACAGCAGTCAACAGCCCGCACGTATCAGACCGAGGTGTTTATGGGCTGCTCCAAGGAGCACAGCCAAACCAGCTTCTTCTTTTACTCAGTATGTGCACCCAGAAGCCACACACACACACACACATGGAAACTAGCCCCTGCTCTCTGCTCTGTGTACCTTTGCTGAGTCTGAGACATTGTCCCAGTATGGAAGAGGGAAGTCCAACCGGCCCTTGATAATTTGGTCAAACAGAACCTCCTGGTCTTCAGAGCTCCTGGATACACATGAACAGCAGAGTGCAGAAACCTGACTTCACTATCAAAAACATTTTATTCAACAAAAACAATTACTTTTTTTCCCCCTTAGTATGAGCATTATTCAACAATACTGAAAACTGAGATAAAACATTTTTAGTTGTATTTTAGTTGTATAAACATATTTTAGTTGTAGAAATCCATAAACTAAATGCTAACACATTTACTCGTAACGTAGAGTATTACAGAGTATTACATACTGTTTTATCTTAATTACACCTGATGTTAAGTCCTCTGGCGGAAATTTGAAGAGGGACTTCTGTTCAAACATCTTTTCCAGCTGTTTTTAACTATATCATGAGAGCTGCATGAAACAGCGGGAAGCCAAATTTTACTCCTGAGTGATGGAAATCTCTTCCTGTGCTAAATTCAGCTCTTGGTAGTGAATTCAATCTTTTGGACTCTATTTGACATTTTTTCCTTTTGAGGCCATCTGGAGTGAGTCTTCCAATTTCTTTATTAATAAATCATTCACTATATGCAGGTTCTGCAATAGGGAACTCTGAGTAAGGACAGCTGTAAAGACAAAAATAGGAGCAATGCTTTACATGGCCAGCAGAGGGCACATGATACCAAAATGGCAAACATCTAGGGATGTTGTGGCCTATATTGGCTATGAAATGACCAGGGGATCAAATGGATTTACATGAAGTGAAAGTGACCCTCTATATACATACCCTCGGAACGGAGGGAACCCACACAGCAGTATGTATGTAATAACTCCAGCAGCCCAGATGTCTACCTTAAGGCCATATCTGTCAGAGAGGAAACAGCGTGGCGCTCAGTCAGGTTTAAAGAGTGAAACCTTCTCCAGCTCGTTAACTGTGATGAATTTCCGATGGTTGTGGGTGTTTCTGTTACGGAGGCGTGGGTGGGGTGGGGCATCACTCACCCCGCCTCTGTGATGATTTCCGGAGCCACGTATGTCGGGGTGCCACACACGGTGTACAGAGGACCGTCAGCCACAGTGGCCAAACCGAAATCACCCAGTTTGAGAGATCTGCTGCCATCCTGGTGCTCATAGACCTTAGATACACACACACACACACACACACACACACACACACACACACACAGATGCATACACACAAATACACACACACAGACACACAGATACACACACACACACAGAAACACACAGATACATACACACACACAGATACACACATACAGACACACAAAGATACACACAGATACACACACACACACATGCTCACACAAGCACACATACACACACACACACAAACACAAACAAAATGTGCACCCAAATGTACACCCACACATACACATCACCACAGAAAATCTTGAACTTCCCTCTGTCAGTACATTATAGAGTCTGTGTTTTAAGTATGGCTTCAGATTGCCACCAAACACACAACTTCTAGCATTCATTCTACCACACTATTAGTTTAGAATTTATTTGAACTGATTTGAAAAATGCTGGCCATCTAGAAAGCTGACGCTCCTGTGCACAGCCACTGTTCTGTATCGACAACTGAGCTGATGTGAGTTAAAGCACTAACTGTTATTTATTTTACCTGTTTATAGTTTTAGCCAATGCACAACAAATTCTTTTTACGTTCTGAAACGGTCAGTGTAAAATTACCCATATAAAGGAAGACAGCAAATAGGAAGGAGAAGAGAGACAGATTGATACGTAGAGAGAGACTGGCAGAGAGACTGGAGGATATTAAAATGCATTAAGAAACACACTTTCCCTAGCATTTAAACATAAGATCCTAACCTAATCTAATAGTTGAGTAGAGTAGTACTTAACTGCTGTCATTGTGTAAATGAATGAGGTAATTCAGCCTGGTAAGATTTAACATTCTCCCTAGCAGAATGTGCTAACTCTCTCTCTGTGTCTCTCCCTCTCTCTCTCTCTCTCTCTCTCTCTCTCTCTGTGTCTCTCTCTCCCTCTCTCTCTCTCTCTGAATGGAAGTGCCTCCGTGGGAGTTGATGATTCAAAATCTCACTTCAATATGTTTGTGCTACAAAACACTCTTTCAAACAGGTACAAAAAGAACATGCTTTCCTTGACTAATGCTAAGCAAGTCTTTTATCGGAAGCTTGTGTTCCTGTTATGGTTGAACCATCATGGAGATCAGGTCCATTCAGGAGCGCAGAGAGATCTCTCACCAGCAGGTTCTCGGGTTTGATGTCCCGGTGCACTATGTTGAGGCTGTGCAGGTATTTAATGGCGCTGGCCAGGTTGTGGAGCATCCCGCTAGCGTCCCGCTCCGTGTACTCATTGGTGGACGTGATGGCGTCGAAGAGATCACCGCCCTGTGTGGGTGCACAACCCAGTGTGTGGACGATCACCACCACAAACCCAAAGTGTGTAGAAGATTTCCTCCAAAATGTGACATAAACTGTTGCTGGTTAATACACAGTAGCTTCTGTATAATGTTCTAAGATTAATAACTGAAATATAAAAGCCTGGAGTTGAAGAATACATTAAAACACATTAATCCATCACATTAATACAGGTTTAAAGAAAACACAGAAGCCATTAAAAATGTCATGGTTTACCTTCACTAGCTCCATGACCAGATACAGCTCGTTAAAGGTGTCCATCTCCTCGATGAGCAGGACTATGTTGGGGTGTTTCACCTTCCTCAAAATGGACACCTCATTGTGGATCATGTGTTCCTGTGCAGGATGGACCACACACTCATTTATCATTCAGTGTATGAATGAATCCTTACCGTGACGCCAACCCACATGGGAAATCGATCGCCAATGTCCACACCACAAACCTAACTAGATTAATCATGGAACAGGACCACACAGCGATTCCTATTTCCCTGTCGGGAATCACGAATCTGTCTTGGTCCTACTGAACCTGGGCTTGAGACGACCTCACCTTCCCTCTGCATTTGGCCTTGTTGATGATCTTGAGGGCGTACTCGCGGCCCGATGACCTCTCCACACACTCGCGCACCACAGCGAAGTTTCCGTCGCCGATGGTCCTGCCCACCTTGTACCTCTCGGCTATCGATGCAGGCACCTGCGGACCGTCCTCCGCCACCTCGGCTGTAACAGGACACATTTCAGCTGTGAGTCACAGAGAAACGTCTGAGTAACAACTCTGTTTAATACATAACAAGATGCAGTTACGCAGTACTTAAATATACTTCCAATGTTAGTTGTTCACCTAGGGACAGCAGGGGGCGATAGTGAGCAGAGATAATGAACAGCTCTCAGCATCTTACCTTCACTGCCTGGACCGTCACCTTCATCCATGGAGCTGCAGACTTTCGTGGAGGCCAGAGAGAGAGAGGAGCCACTGTGTTGAGAGCTCTGCCAGAGGCAGAGAGATCAAGAGAGAGAAAGAAGAACAGAAAGAGTGATGGAAAGTGAGAAAAAGTGAGAGAGCATGGGCGAGAGGGAGCGAGACGGAGAGAAAGAGATTGAGAGAGAGAGAGAGAGAGAGAGGAGATTGAAAAAGTGCGTGTGCTACTTGAACTCTGAATTTGGAAGGCGTAGGAGGTAGAAAAGTCTCTAGTACTATTAGTATCATAGAGTTTTTTTAATTAGTTTTCTAAAACAAATTTCAATAAAAATCTATAATAATAATAATAATAACAATAATACTATAAACCTTTAGAATAAATACTTCCGTTTTAATGTCCCTTATCACACCAGGGTGGAGCTCTGTTTTCATCACACCAGGGTGGATCTCTGTTCTCATCACACCAGGGTGGATCTCTGTTCTCATCACACCAGGGTGGATCTCTGTTCTCATCACACCAGGGTGGATCTTTGTTCTCATCACACCAGGGTGGATCTCTGTTCTTATCACACCAGGGTGGATCTTTGTTTTCATCACATCAGGGTGGATCTCTGTTCTTATCACACCAGGGTGGATCTTTGTTCTCATCACACCAGGGTGGATCTCTGTTTTCATCACACCAGGGTGGATCTCTGTTCTCATCACACCAGGGTGGATCTCTGTTCTTATCACACCAGGGTGGATCTCTGTTTTCATCACACCAGGATGGAGCTCTGCTCTCGCACGGTGTAGTTCCAGAGTGTCTCTGCAAGACCTCCACCTGCGACAGAGCCAGCTGCCCAACCAGAGATCAGAGGCTGGTGGGGATCAACCTGCCGCTAAAATTAGCTCCACCCTGGCAGTCCCTCTGAGTGGCACCCCCGTTCCAACACAGGACGGGGGTGGGTGAATGGGAGGGCATCGCTGGACGAAGCGTACAAGAAACACAAAAAGCACAGCGGCAGTTTCCATGGAGACGCTCCGGACGAGGCAGGCTAAGAATAACCTGTCAGCAGAGCAGGTGAGATGAAGTGGATCTCTGGTGGTTCACATGAACAACCGCTTTCTGTTCCACCTCCAATCACCCTTGAACCAGTGCAAAAGTCCCGCTCCTGACTGCCCACGCTATCTTGGACCATCAGCCTGGTCTTTCATTAAAAGAATGCATTCAGATACTGAATGCGTCCTTTGAAGCAGGAGGGGGGAGCAAATGCTGGTGTCTTACCCGACGTCTCCTCAGGCTCGCTGGGCTGGTGGGGGACGGACTCGGGGACTTTCCAGACCGAGGCGTGGACAGCTGACTACCTGCGGTTCCATTCGCTGAAGACAGAGGACACAGGAACGCTTGAGTCAAACTTCTCCATCATTTTCAGTTCAGCTTGCACGGTTTAATTCAGAACACGCCCAGATTATTCATACTTCATTCGGAAGTGGTAATGAGAGGCTATCACTGCACAGCACAAGGAGTCAGCACCTTTAATAAAATACACTATATCTAAGATACAGGAATCTTTTATATTTTAAAAGTTGAAATTTAATGAATGTTGAATGTTTCATCATAAAATGTGAATTAATTAGAATTAGAAAACCACCTTTACCTCCAAAAATGCTCACTTGCACATTCATAGTAAATATACTGTACAATCGATAAGTAGACTCCATTAACAACAGCAATAAAACACCATGAAACCTGAATATCAGCCAATTTAATTCCATCTGCCTTCTTGGTCAAACACATCACGCACGGTCCCCGGCAACCGTGACCCGGCAACCACTACCTGTCAGCCCTGTTATGTGCAACTCCCTTTTGAGAAGGATCATGGTTTCTCAAAATGCTGAACACAGCGCCCCCTGAGGCGGCTTGGAGAAACGCGAGAGTCCTTCCTCCGCATCGGCGTCACAGAGCGGCGAGCCTCCAGAGCGTGGCACCACCACGCCAGCCGAGCTCCTGCCGTCTCCTCGTGGGCTCCGGTTGCTAGGAGGCCGGGCGAGCAGGCATCTGCGCCTGCTGGGTGATTTCCTGTGACACCTGTGAGCGGCTGACGTTAGCGAAAACCCCCTGCTAAAGTCCTAACTCTCACACCTGCAGTGCCATCTGGGAGTCATTAACTACAACAGCAATCTCATGATGCATCAGTTTTGTTTGCGCATTAATATAGCATACGTAATGTTCTTTTTTTGTAGGGGACTGGAGTGTAACTGATTTGAAGGCGTAGGCACTGTGCACTCACAAACTAAACCCCATGAGACAGGCTTAATTAACCACTGCATACTAAATGATACATCACCACCTTCATCTTCTTCTGAACTCTCACCTTCAGTCATCTTTCAGCATGAACAGAGAGACTTTTCAACGTAAGTTCATTACTCTGACGTTTTTTGGCACCTTCCGTTGTTTTTAATGACCCTTTTCACACCAGGGTGGAGTTCTGTTCTCATCACACCAGGGTGGAGCTCTGTTCTCATCGCACCAGGGTGGAGCTCTGTTCTCATCGCACAAAGTCATATGATGTGCATAAGCCAGGAGCCCAGTAACACATCAATCCTGTATAGCCAAAGAGTTCTCTGGAAGTCCTGGTGGGTTAGGGTTAGGGTTAGGGTTGCATTCTACAACCCCTGTAGAGTACATGCTTGAAGCTTCAGGCTGAGGCCTGGTTGAAGCTTCAGGCTGAAGCCTGCTTGAAGCTTCGCTTCCTCCTGTGATTGCTTATTCATTCAGCTGCACATCTTGGCAGAAAGCCTCCATCAAACCACACCATCTGGACTTGCACTTGTTCAAACACAGTTGAACATAATTGAAGATCATAATTCGGATCGTGCCATCAGCCCGAGGAAGGAGCTACAGCGTAGCCATGTGGGATAAGACGTAAAATGAATGTGGGAGCAGAAAGAGACTGCATGTGAAGGCAGGAAGGCTGTTGAGTTCCCATGTCCGGGCTGATTGGCTGTTTTGCTCAAAACAGGAAATGACATCCTCTATCCATTCCAGTGCTACAGTAATTAACAGAGGCCACTGTGGCGCTCCATCGTTACTCTGTATGAGAACAGCGGTAAGTGCTCTTGGTCAAAATCAGACTTTCAGTTTTTCAGGAGTTTCAGCCCCAGGACAACAGTTTCAGTTCCAAACCCTCTAGACCCCCCCCCCCCCACCCCACACACACACACACACACACACACACACACCAATCACCAATTCCTCTCACCAAAGCCGATTGGCGTCAGCACTTCAGTACTGCAGGCGTTTGAGACAAACGTATTGATTAAATGCCATATCTCTGTTCCTCTTACAAAGCTTTAGAAGCTTTCATACACATTAATTAACTCAGAACTGAACCAAGATAAATATTGATAGCTGGCACTATATGCTGTCACCTGCAGTGCACATGAGAAGTGCCTTATTGAGATTTTGAAAGTGCAGACCATGATTTAAGTTCATTGAAAAATGCTAAGCTCTAGGGGGCAAAAAAACCCTGTGAACTGGAGATCAGGAGGCTGTCAGCCTCTTGTTGGATGATCAGATCCCACCCACCATGATCCCTTTGCTGAACCATGGGTTATGTGTAGGAGTTGTGAATATATGTGAAGGGGACAAGGAAGTGTTTAGCTGCAAAGACTTTATCGTGAGGAATCCAACAGAAGTTTGGAACACGAACGCGCCAACCATTTTATTGTAAACTTTTTTTTTTTTTTTTGCAAACGGCCCATCTCTTGCCAAGCACGGTCTGACACTTACCTCCTACGCTGTGCATTACCGGTCAGTTTCTGACCGCAGCGCCTCCTTTGATTGGATGTTACTTGGGTGAGGTACAGTCCTCAACACAGTGGTGACACTGGGACAGTTGTTGGCGATGCACTTGTTGAGATTGATCTCACAGCAGTATTGTTGGCATTTTATACAATCAGTAGAACTGCCAGGATGGTCCAACACCCAAAATTATCCAGTCAATAACGATGGCATCATGACAACAGTTATATGAGTTAGACCATAGATTCTACTCATATAAATTCATGGTATTTCCAATATGGTGGCATTTCTAATAAATTGGTTGATAAATATGCATTTAGGAAGTTAGATATTAGATCTTAGATTATACTTCATTGTATAAGATTCCATTATTTCTGTGTGTTTCTTTCTTGTATTTCTGTGATAACCAAACATCGTGTTTTTCCATCTGTGACACTGACCGACTTGTAATCAAAACAGTGTATATTATGTGCTAGGAACCAGATAAACAGAGATACACTTTCCACCTTGAAATTTCCTCCTTTACAGCAAACGTGCAATAAAAACGTGCAATTTCCCCTCTGTGGTGAACCATGTTTCCGTTTTTGCTCAGAGGAAATTCTCAGACGAACCCACCAAAGTCTGACAGATGGAAAGGAAATGTTCCAGATGTGGACCACCCCCCCATCCCACCCCTCCCCTCCAATGGTTCATTTAAGACATTTATCTCATTAGTCTGCACTTGATTTTCTTGCTGTTTTTGATTTGTCTTTGCATCTTGTTTATTTACTGAAATGCTAAAACTAAAAATGGAACCTAAGAGTGTAAGAGACACCCGTAGTGCAGGCCTCCCTCCACTAGAGGGAGACTACATGCTGAAAACCAATCATCAGTGTGATCATCTACAGGTGTTCATCTGCTTATATAAGGGCTTCATAAAAGCTATTCTCTGTAAATTCTCGGTGGCTGTTTTGTCTCAGTCCAACTTTTTTGGTCGTTGGTTTTGTTGAGGGTTGAACCTGTTAGTTTTTTTGGTTTTCTTTGAGTTTTCTTTCCTGTTTGTTTCTGTGTGGAGAAGTTTTCACTTTCTTCTCAGTTTGTTGGGGAGATTAAAAGAGAAAAGAAGAGTCAAACAAAGAACAGAGACAGAGTCACAAGTTCTGTTTTTCTGCCCAAGTTTTTTTTCCTTCCTTGGTTTGTTTGATGTACTTTGTTATTTTCCTGCCCTTTCTCTATGCAGAGACTCAACCTCTCTATTGTCTACAGTTCTTTTCTCTCTGGAGAGACTCAACCTCTCTATTGTCTACAGTCCTTTTCTCTCTGGAGAGACTCAACCTCTCTATTGTCTACAGTCCTTTTCTCTCTGGAGAGACTCAACCTCTCTATTGTCTACAGTCCACTGCACTCTTTGTAGCATGTTGATTGTTAAGAGAGAGGGGGTCAGTTAAGGACCCAGGAACAGTGGGCTATTAGTAAGAATTAGAACATTTTTGAGTTTATTCAGTTAAACCAATGATGCCAAGCTTGCAAAATTAAACCAAACTGTTTGTCTAGTTTACTTCAAAATGTCTTTAAAACAGTTAAGTGCTCTAAAATCTTGTGATAAAACCTTTTAAAGCGTTTTAGTAAAATGTTCTGAATGCTCACTTAAAGGAAGGAACAGTTCAATAAAACTACACTCCCTTTTAGTAACTAGCAATGTTTATCATCTCAACATTGCCACCTACACCTTTTAGTCAGGAAAGAAAAAAGGAACTGGGTTGTGTCATCAGCTTTGGCACAACGTCACCAGCGTTATTGTTGGTTATCGTTGCTCTGGTTGAATCCCTGCCTCAGTGAGAGATTAACCAGCAGGACATCCGATGCTTGCTGGGAACACGAACAAAGGTCTGATGATTCACGATCCATTACTAGAATGTCATCAGGGGAATGAGGTTTACCAAATGTATTTTAAATGTGCTCCTGTATGCACTTTAAACCAAATGTGGTTGCAGGAATTGTCTGCCACATACTTAACCACAATAAGTTAATGCAAGCAAAGAACACAATGGCCACTCCTGCAGATCAGCTCAGTAAATGAAATCTGATAACAACGTTTAAGAATCTGATGAAAATATTTAGTCACAGAACATCTGCTTCACACGATAGAATTAGTACCATTTACAGATGACAAATACACCCCCTAAAAGCACAATACAGCCTTTAGAACTCAATCAAGGAATTATTCACACAGTATAATAGATATTTGAAGCTTAACATAATGAAATCAGCCAATCCTGTTAAAAGATGCACAGGCAGCCTCTAGATGAATCACAGCGTTCGAAGTGTCACAGCCCAGCAGTAGAGTATTGACTGCAGGCGGATCTTACTGGTGTTCGAGCGCGAGAGTGGGGAAAGGCACTCAAGTTCACTGCACTGCCAACTTTAGTGAGTCACTGCCCTTCCTGTTTTTTTTTTTTCTGTTTTCACAGTGGACACGATGACTCAGAAGGAGCTGAAATCTCCACACCACACACCTGCACTGCACAACAATTTCTCATTCATATTGCTGTGCACCTCCAAAATTCATTTCATACTTCAGAGAAACACAGCTAAAAAGACTACTGTAAAGACCCCCATTAAGGCTATTTATCTTCCAGTACTGTATTCCCTCTGTGAGATGGTGCTACAGTGCATGGACTGCATTCAGTTAAAGCCAGAGCTGGAGGCGGTGCTGGGGCCCTCACCTGAGCTGTTGGAGGCAGGGGACTTGCTCCTGCGGGAAGCCCCACTGCGCGGAGAACATTGGCCCTGCATGGAGGAGATCCTACCATAAGAATGTGATTTCACCACCCTGCATTCTGAAAGAGAGAGAGTCACAGAGAGAGAGAGAGAGTCACAGAATGAGTCACAGAGAGGAAGAGAAATAGAGAGACAGAATCAGACTCTGTTTAAGCAAGTAGGGATCAAAAGGCAGGTGTTTAGTGAGAAGTGCAGGTAAAATAACATTTCCAGTGTTTGTCATAAGTAACACCCAAATACTGTAATGATTATTAAAGGTTTAACCTTTTTTTGAGCATCAGAGCATTGAAACAATAGTGAAGACAGGATTTGATATCGACAGAAACTCTGAAACTCTCACTTAAGCTTCGATGACGACATATTGAGCTTGAAATGAGCCACATTAGGGTTAGGATTCGTATGTGGGAGAAAATAGATGCTCATGGAACTAAATTAGGATCAACATAATTCAACAAGATGTTACAACCAGCTGCAGCATGGGAATCTCACCACTCTCATCCAACAGGAAGTCATCCTGGTAGCGGAACTTCTCCGGTCCACAGGCGATGAAGATGTCGTCCTCACCAAAGAAGTCTTGAAGGCAAGTTACCTGAAGACAAAAGCACAGGATCCTTTATCCTTACACTCATACGCAGGTCAGGTCAACGTCAGATCAAGCCCTCAAAACACACAGTATCTGTCTAACCATCTGGGTCTGATCACCCAGCCAACAGTATGGCATCTCAATAGCTCCCACTGTCACAGCCGTAAATTATAATTCATCTGGATGACTTTTTTGGCTAGTTCAGAAAAAAAAACATACAAAAGTGCACAAATGATTACAGGTGCTGGTCATAAAATTAGAATATCATGAAAAAGTTTATTTATTTCAGTAATTCCATTCAAAAAGTGAAA
>JAOYMR010000491.1:0-11844 GCA_025802075.1 Tenebrosternarchus preto
TTTTCCCAGGAAAGATACAGACAAAATAGTACAGCTCTAGTGAATTCCTTTAAGGTGTGTGTGTGTGTGTGTGTGTGGTTGATTGGAAAAAATATTTCTAGGGAACATATAGCTTTGTCATTCTCTTTATTATTGTCTCTTTGTTATTGTAGGATCACATGCATCCTAACAAGGACTGTATGAGCCAATCCCTATCCGGTCACCCAAGTCATGAATGATCTTTGGGTTGGGCTGTTGGCTGAAAAGGTGGCCATATATTCTTAGGAAGGATGGCTGTCAAAAAATAAGACCATGTCAAAAAATAAGCAGCCTGAGGGTCAGGAGCCTTATTAACAGCCAGTGTAATACACCTGACTGACGGGAATTGATAGCTCTGTCAATTTTGTGCAATTTTGTCAAAATCCTGTCAGTTGACACAATTCTGTCAGAATTGTCATGGGACCCTAATGTGATGGACAAACTGAAGAAAAAAATCTTATCAGGTGAGAAAATGTTTACCAACATCTTACATTTCTTCCCAAAAGTCATTATTTCTAGGGTCTGTAAACAGGCTTTGAGAAGGATTACCATTTTTGACCAACATATATATGTTGGTATATATATATATATATAAAATTAGAAAACAACACACAATTTCCTAAATGTCAAGGTCATTATGTAGTCCTATGCGAAATTATCCTAAGCTTAAGCTCATTTCATGAATTGTATATATTCTAAAGCACAGCATAAAAAACTTAAATTATATAATTGAAAAAGAACACTGATCAAAATTAGAGAACACTTTCAGATACCTGCAAGTAATTGGTGTTAATCTGCCACCTGGTTCTAATTTGCTTAATTATCTGACAAACCCTATTTAATTGGCAGCCTAACTTTCCAGTTTTCACTGACTCTGCAAAATGGTGAGCCGATCCAAAGTGACGGAGACCCTCCAGTAGCAGGTTGTCAAGATGAAGGGCAACAGGATGACCCTATCAACCATAGCAAGAGAAGTTAGTCGTTCCAAGTCTGTGATTTCTAGAATATTGCATCTTTACAACATCACAAACTCATTCAAGTCCCCCAAGAAGGCTGGTCACCCACAAAAGACAAATGCAAAAGAGGACAGGATAATGTGGATCTTCTCCATGGGTAGTTGAATGGGTAATTGAAGCCTGTTGCCTATTACTCCAAAAAACTGAGCCCCACAGAACCGAACTATGGCATAGGCGACAGGGAGCTGCTGGCCATTTCGCTGCCGTTGGAAGAAAGGCGCCAATGGCTAGAGCAAGCCCCGCCATCCCTTCCAAGTGGTTACAGACCACCGCAACCTAGAATACCTGAAAACCTCGAAGAGGATGAAACCCCGCCAGGCCAGGTGGTCTCTCTTTTTTTTTTTTTTTTTTCTCATTTCACCTTCCAGGTGACGTCCCGCCCTGGAGACCAGAACAGGCCCAACAATCCAGCCAGGAGCCCGTGCTGCCCCCGTCGTGCTTCATAGGTAACATCAGTTGGCAGCTGGAAAGGGATATCAGAGCAGCCAATCCCCATCCCAACTGCCATCCTCAGAGGCTCTTTGTCCCGCTACACTTGCGAAATGCCCTGATCAGGTGGGTTCACACCTTGCTGGGGTCTGGGCATCCGGGGTCCTCATGGCCTGGACAGCTCTTGAGCGCGCGGTACTGGTGGCCGGGGATGCACTGTGAATTCCTGCCCAGAATGCACCAGGAGCAAGATCCCGTGGACTCCTCCGGCAGGCAAGCTCCACCCTCTGCACACGCCGCACCTCGCTGGATTTTGTCACAGACCTATCGGCTTCTGAGGAAAACGGTCATCCTGGTAATTATTGATCAATTCTCTAAAATGGTGCATTTCCTGCCTCTTCCTAATCTCCCCTCAGCTTGGCAGACGGTCGACCTTCTTGTTTAGGAACGTCTTCCAGCAGTTCGGTCTCCCTTAGGACGTCGTGACAGACGGAGGCCACCAGTTCACCTCCAGGATATGGCAGGAGCTGCTCAGCCGCCTCTATGGTACGGTGAGTCTGACGTCGGGCTACCATCCCCAGGCGAACGGACAGGTGGAGCGGGCAAACCAGGAACTGGGTAAGTTCCTGCGGTTGTACTGTCAGAAACAGAGACTCCTGGTGTACATACCTCCCCTGGTACATACCAAAATTCCCTTCAACATTCAGGGACCAGGCTCACTGTAGCGTCGCGCCGGGTACCCAGGCCTGGTGCCACTCCCCCTTCTATGTCAGTCATCACTTCCACATTCACAATCACCCGTCTATCAGTTGCACCATTTCCTCATTCCCCCCTGCATATAAGCCCACAGGTTTCGCTAGACCATTGCTGCACATTCGTTTGCTCCAGAAGGACTGAGCCTGCTGCCTTTCTTAAAGCCAAGCCACGCCAGCCTCTGCAAGCTTTGCCTTTTGTTGATAGCCACTAGCTTGTTAACCGCTAACCTAGCTAGCTATAGCCTTACGCTATTTATGTTGCTATTTATGCTCCATGAATTGCTGCTCGTCTGCAGCGTAATAGACTATGTTCCCTGCAGCCTCACCTTCTGCTCCCTCACTGCCACTGTAACTATATGTTCTCCCTTGGGAATCAAACCCATAACCTTGGTATTGCTAGAACCTCAGGTCATCTACCAAGTGAGCGACAGATCAATTATATTATTTAATATAACAATGTATAAATATGTTTATTGTATATCAAAGACTATGGTTTTAACAAAAATAAATACATAAATGAACAAACAAAAAAATGAAAGAAATGGTACATGTTTTATAGGAGGAGACTATGTAATAAATGAAGACATTAATTACTTTGAATTCTGTCATGATGGCTCCTCCCCACTCCTCCGTGTTTTGGTTAGCTTTCTTGTTTTCATTTTCTATATCCACGTTGTGACCTGAACATGAGCAGTCTGTCTCAGGCCTGGCCTGGTCCACTACAGTTGGACTGATTTCAATACAATGTCTTGTAGTGTAGTTTGGAAAAGTTAACCAATAAAAGCTGAAGCACCATGACGTCAGCCAATAAAAGATGAAGAACCATGACGTCAGCCAATAAAAGATGAAGAACCATGATGTTAACTTATGTCAGCAGAACAGAAATAGTCGGTGTGTATGGACAAAGCTGTAAAGCCATGCAAGCATGGCAGCTAAACGAGCCATGTGGTCAACAGAGAAAGAGTAAATTGATTGACAGCATGAATGGTACGTGCTGTTAAATATGCAATAGCAAAAGCAACAAAGAAAGGAGTTTGTCAGAAATTGTCGCCCACCATGATGGTTTCAATTTGAATATGGTTTGATACAAAACCTATGACACAGCAGTTCCTGAGAAATTCACTCTATTGAAGTTTCGATAATCATAAACTTTGGCCAGGACTCTGTGTACGTTCTGAGGTTCGTGGTATTCCATTCAAGGCAGATTAAACAGCTCGAGGACTTGAATAACAGTGATCAAAGTCAAAACATTTAATGAAAAATGTCATGTTTGGTGTTTCTCACATTTCCATTATCAGCATTTTTTAAATCCTGCAGTGTGGCTGAGGCATAAACTCACCACTAATGTCTTCCACTACTAATGTCTCCTTATTTGACTTTACCTTCCAACTTTTGATTGGCCAAAAATGGTCAGTGGGCAGGGGAAGTGAGGAGTGGCAAACACATTGACTAAATATGATTGCATTGTTTGTTCAACTTCCCATAATTCAGGAGAACAGAGGCAATCAAAAAAATACACTGAGACATACATCTTAAAAACTGGCTGACTGGATGAAACCTATATAAGACTGCAGATACAGTGTGTTCACAAGTTGTGCTGTTTATTTAATCAAACGTAACGTCATCTACACTGGACGTGCAGTTCGGCTGCGGGGATATTTTCCCCGGTACTCCTGACAGCAAGTCTGATGGAAGTTCTCTTAATAAACTTGCAATCCTCAGAAGAAAGACACGCGTGTCCTGTAGCGTCGCACTTTAAATCAGCGTCGTGTTTTTGCGTGACACATGCATACATAGATCCTTTATGAGCATTTTATTCATTTATACATGGATGTGACAGTATAATTTACAGTTTTCATTATGCAAATGTTTGTATAAACAAGAGTATGTAGCGTTCATTTTTCTTAATTTTCATAGTTGTTGGCAATTTAGACTAAAAGAGGAAAGTAACAGCTTATCAAGCACACACACACACACACACACACACACACAGAGAGAGAGAGAGAGAACTGAGTGTACTGGTGTTCCTTATCGAAGGGAACAAATCTAAAATACAAAGCATTTATAAAATATATGCATTAAAAACATTATATTAAAAAGTTTACTTAATTAAAC
Organism: Tenebrosternarchus preto; assembly: GCA_025802075.1. Lineage (NCBI taxonomy): Eukaryota > Metazoa > Chordata > Actinopteri > Gymnotiformes > Apteronotidae > Tenebrosternarchus > Tenebrosternarchus preto. Next base: position 4,334 of record JAOYMR010000491.1, read on the forward strand.
ATTATGTTATAAAAGTCCTTCATTAAACTGGGCTTGCAGCAACGGATTTCAGTAATGGATAAAAAGACTTTAAAAGACTTTTATTCTCTCTCTCTTTTTCCTCTCTCTCTCTCTCTCTCTCTCTCTCACACACACACACACACACACACACCTTGATTCCTCTTCTTCTAGTCCAGTAATAAAGCATCTATACATTCTTTGATGTAATGTAACCCAAGCCACATACTTGTCTCTTAAAATGGCCAAGCATAAACAGGGTCATAGTCAGGAACCAATGGCTAGGATTAGTATTAGGGCCCAAAAACATCAGGCTTAATCATAAATACAGGTACAGGTCTTCTTTTTATTTATGTCAAATCGCATCCCTAAATTCTGGCGCAAAGTAATATACAACATTGAAGTCGTTCTGATAAACCTGTTATGACCACTAAAAATGAAAGGACTAGACGACTGAATATTTAAAACAAGAGTTGGTGACGGACATAAACGAAAGCAATAAAATCACTCTGAATGAATGTGTCTTTTGACGGCGCAGACTCTTCTTGAAAATTTGGAAAGTTTTTTCAAACGCACCGTGTAGAGGAGAGGCGTGAATGTATGAGAACGTCTATATTTACGGGCGCACGCGCAGCTCTGTGCCATGCTAATCCGAGCAAGAGCAGAGTAATTTTAGGTGTGCACATATCTTTTCATGACAGCAAAATAAATCTCTGAGCTGACTAAATCTTTTTAAAAGACACCACAATCTTTCGCAAGACATCACAGTTAAGATGTAAATGTAGATGTGGGTCTTTTTTGTTTTTTTTTAATAAATAAAAAAAAACCTCCAGAAATACTGGAAAGATGTATAAACAAACTCAAATTTTCTCAGCTATGCCTACATTTATATTATTATTATTATTATTATTATTATATGTTGTGATAAAACTACTTACTGCTCCCCAAGATTTTCGACATCGCTGGGTTCGAATCCCCGCTCCTGTGACAGACTGCCCACATTTCGACCTTCCTCTATAAAGGCGATCTATTAACAGGAGAGGGCAGATTCCATTTATACCCAAAGTTTTACAGTGTAGACATGCAGAAAACGTCCGATGACTAACTTTATATACTGACACAGTGACAAGCCGTCGTTTGCGCGGCTTTAACTGTAAGGGTCATGTAATTTCATGCAATGTGACTCCTTAATCTGCTCACGGAGTACTACTTGCTCCAGGCAGTCTCAAATGACAGCCGTGTGGCTGGTTTAACGTTATTGTACCTGTAGTGTCACCTGAATTTACCTGCGACAGCACCATCTATGAAATTCATCCTGCCCCTAACACAGCCGTTGCGACTCGCTTTATGGAGTAGAATTGCGGCTTTTTCTAGGTACAGTGACATTGTGCGAAACCTGATGGAGCGGCCGAGTTATTATAATTTCGACAGCCATTAAGTACAGCAATTGTGTTCCGCTTTTGTTCGTATTTGCGTCACTTTTTGTGGTCATACTAGCATTAAAGAGTGTACAGCTTAAACTTTTTTTTATCAGAGCTGTTTAATTTCGAACAGCCTTATTTGCATTTCTCTTGCGCGGTAGGGCATCGCCTTACGAGTACGTTTGCTGAACAACCGTAAGACATGGTTATATAATTAGACTTCAGTGCTAAAAACAAAATAAAGATATTGTCAGAAATATTGAAAAATCTGCGTAAAAACAGACTTCCTGCAGGAAAACAGATCGTTCCCTGTTGGAAAATAGCCAACATGTGCGCTGGGCGAGGTTATCACCATACTTAGAATTTTTAATTTAAAAAATGGCTGAAATCATAAACAGTAATTTCACGTGATTTGAAAATCTTACGAGAGTAATTACAAACCTTTCCTTCGGTATCCACTCCCAGAACAAAGTCATTTAAGATTTCAAGAGCTGCGTCCCGCGTGGAATGAACAAACGATCCCCTGTACACGCGCGCAATACTTGCGACGGCGTCACGATGGCCAGACATAATTAGGTTTGAAAGTCCAGCGAGGTTCCCTGTTCTTTTATATTGTGGGCACGAAAGTGTCACGTTACTACACTGATGGAAGTTCTCTTAATAAACTTGCAATACTCAGAAAAAACAACTCCACCTGCGTCCTGTAGCGTCGCACTTTAAATCAGCGTTGTGTGTGCGTGACACATGCATACATAGATCCTTTATGAGCATTTTATTCATTTATACATTCACTTGGCAATATAATTAACAGCTTTCATTATGCGAATGTTTGTATAAACAAAAGTAAGTGCCGTTTTTTTTTCCTAGTTTTTGGCAATTTGGACTGAAAGAGGAAAGTAACAGCGTATTAAACACACACACACAAAGAGAGAGAGAGAGAGAGAGAGAGAGAGAGAGAGAGAGAACTGAATGTACTGGAGTGTCCTTAGTTCCTTAAGGGAACAAATATCAATTACAAAGCCCAAGGCATATGCATTAAAAAACATTAAAAAAGACTTTTATTCTCTCTCTCTCTTTCTCTCTCTCTCTCTCTCACTCTCACACACACACACACACACACACACACATCTTGATTCTTCTTCCTCTAGTCCAGTAATAAAGCATCTATACATTCTTTGAAAATGTAACCCAAGCGGCATTTAATCAACTTCCAACTGTAAGACTATGGAAATTATCCAGACACATGTGGATTAAAATACACAAATGGTCCTTACGGGTGTGTTCAGGGCAATCACAAAGTAAGTAGTTGGAACCAGCCAAGGTCCAAACCAGATAGCGTAAAACAAATAGAGTACAGTAGAGAACAGCCATAGAAAAGTCCAAAGTCAAAAACAAGGAAACCAAAATAGGTACACAAGCAAATGAAAATCCAGGTAAAAATAAATAAATAAATAAAAATCAGCAAACGCAGAACTCCTCTGATGGCTTATAGGCAAAAAGAGAACATAAAGTAAGAATAGCAGGCAAGACTTCACAAGGAACTGAATTAGAATCTATGATTAAATACCAATGACTAATAAAAGAAAATGTGAAGCAGGTGTGAGTTCAGAATCCTTGTGACATAGGAGGAAGTAGATTCTGACTGAGTAAAGGCAATGGCAGGGGAGTGGTGCAACTTCCTGATATAAAGCTCTCCCTGGAATTGGAGTCCTTACCCAGTCATAGACTCAACAGTGTGGAGAGGGCATTGATGGGGAGAGGTGTGACACCAACCCTAAATACACACAAACATAATTAAAAGCTCTCACTCTCAAATACCCTTCTCAACATTCAATGCCACACTTCTAAGGACAATCCCCAACATTTGCCACACACATGGGTATTGGTTTTGGCATTTGCTTTGACTGTTTTTTTTGGTTTGTTTTTTTTAATAAATTCCACCTTCTTGGATGACTTGTGTTGATATACACACCCTACATGCAACCACTGATCAAACTGCCTCAGTGTGTGTGTTGTTGCTCCATGGAAGCATATGAAGGTTAAATTTACCATATAAATAATATTTTTTATGGAGCCTTAACAAAACCTAAAAAAAAGCAAGACACAAGATGGTGATGCTCTGGGGACCGAGTTCATTTTTGTCTATTTAGTCCATGTACAGCATATGCATTTAACAAAATAATAATTAATGGGTCTCATTACATTCACACCCACCCACCTACCTACACTCTTAAATTACTTTAAATTACTTTTCAGGCTTCTAAGTCAAATAAAACAGAAATAAAATATGACAAAATGATAAATGTGAAGTAGCCAGAGTGTATGTGGAAATCAGTAAAAGATTTTATTTCCACATGTGGAGTGCGCATCGGTCTTGTTAAAAGTTTTTTTTTCGCATCTAAAACAAATTGATCTTCAGGAAAGTTTACCTGGGTACATCAAAACTACTGTGTCTAGTGAATCAGAGAATTTTTATGGCAACCGATTTGATTTGTTTTAAATTCTAGAACCATTTCATTCTTTTTTATGTAATTATGTAAAGTGTAACAATGCAGAGACCCCCTACTGGTGTTCTCCAGTAGTGGCAGCAGTGAAGCACATGGACCATATGTTATTATTTACTTCTGTCATTGTATGTTGTCCATGCCTTCCTCAGGAGGGATGCCATAGAGCGGAAGATGTTCTTCTCGGGGTTGGAGGTGGGTCAGTGTAAAGCCTTGTGATCAGTTATGATGCAGCTGGTTAAACAGTCACTGATACAGTTGGTCGGGATGTTCTCATGATGATAGCTTGAACGTCTTCCCACATGTGCTGCGGGTTTCTGGAGCTGCTGAACTGGCTGATGATTCTTTCTGCATGGTTGCAATTTGCCATAGGACGAACTGGTTCTCACTTTCCTGAGTACAATGTCAATGCAGGACCCTGGGTTCTTAGCGGTCTGTGAACTTCAGCTGTACACTATGGCTTGTGGTTGGTGTGTGTATTGATGGTTTTTGTGACTTTGATATCATACACTTGTTGATGTAGCCAGTCACTATAGCTGCTTATTCATTTACATCAGAGATTAACCTTTAGTACTTGGTCTGGTCATTTTGCTCAAAGTAGTCCAGAAGTACAGCAGAAACTCCCTCTAGTCAAACTCATATCTGTTTTGGGGTCAGTTTGGCTTGATTGAGGAGTAGTGTGTATGCTGGAGTGAACAGGTCTGAAATATTGTCTGAAATTCAGGGATCTGGTGGGGTATGGCCTAGCTTTGCAGGAGACTTTTCTGTATGTATAGTTTGTTTGTTTGAACATCTGTTCACAAAAATGTCATGCTGGAAAAACTTTCATAAAAGTTTTCAGGTTTGCTTGGTTGAAATACATATCAAAAATAAATAATAAAAAATAATAACTTATATAGTGTCTTTCACACACTCATGGTTGCTTTATAGTTTCAGTAGGACAAAACATCATCATCATCAACAACAATACTCTAAAAAGAAGTAGAAAGGGAGGACTAAAACAGTTCTGAGAAAGAGCTTTGGAGGTATAAAGCCAAAACAAATAGATATGGGGCAGGAGTTCCACAGAGTAGAGGAAGCAACCGTAAAAGACCTATTACCTGTAGTGGACAACCTGAACCTGGGGACAGCTAGCTAGCGATCCAAAATCAGAGGTCCTTTGATTTTGCAATATGGGGTATATGGAAGTAGAGGTTCAAGAAGATTTGAAGATGCAAGCATATGCAGGACTTTGAAGACTAACAGCAAGGATTGGAGCACACACGCTGAACAGATGTCTTAGTGGGTATTAGGACTCTAGGTACAGTACAGAAATTGGAATATACTAGACATAGTGGAGAATTTTAGAAGGTAACCCATAGAACAGAAAGTTGCAGTAGCCTAATCTCAGCGTGTTTAAAGGGTTAGGGTTAGGAAACATGCATGGGAGGTGGAAGTGATTCATTGAGAAGTGTTTACTATATTGTGACATTCAAGACCGTGACAACAGATAATGTAGGGGGTAAGACACAAATGATAAACAATAAAGGCACAAAGACAGAGCCTTGGTGAACACCCTGAGTAACAGGAGCAGTTTTAGATATGTACCTCCTAATGAATACAAACTGACACCTATATGTTAAGTATTATCTAAATCTGGATAACACAGTACCAATAAGGCCAATAGTGGATAGTGGAGAAATAAGAACGTTATGACTAACTAAGGTCAAAACGGGGAGGAATAGACACAGAACCAGAATCAGAGGATACATCATACAGAACAAAGATGTCTTAGTGCTGAAAAAACAATTAGGGTGAACCAACTTGAGTTCACAGATGGTCTCTAGTGGTTGGCCTCTAGCCTGCTTGCCATTTTTCTGCTTTTGCGCACACATCTTATCAGCTGGCTGATTGCTGTCTGACATGTTAAGCACGGCATTCACTACGGCAAAGGAATCCTTAGGATATAACAAATGTAGTTTTTCTCTGCACGAGATCAAGAAAATTAAGGCCCATTTCTCTGCAATGGTTTAATTCTTTGGATATTTTATCCAGTGTTGGCATCTATAGAAAAATGTCCCACTTGCAACTTGGTTTTAATAATGGCACCTTTGTTATTACGTAACTCAATAGCCACTCCAGATCATAATCTAATGTGATTTTAGAAACCTGTGATTCATTGTCACATTTGTTCTTCTCTGAGGAAGTACAGTTCTCAGTGTCTTGACTCATCAAAACTAGTATAAATAATGGCTAAGTCTGAATGTGATCTGGAAGATCCTCTGGAAGATTCTCATTCCTGAGGTATGGGCTAAATGTGGAAGCCAAATGCAGGCTATTCTTTAAATTCTTACCCCCCGTAGAAAAAAAAACAATAAAAAAAAAAGTTAAAAGGTTATAAATAGAAACATAAATTAAATAAACAAACAGTTTTATGTGTTCCAGTTGTCTCTCTGTTGTCTCTCTGAAAACCAGTGTCTTTGTTGTCTCTCTGTTGTCTCTCTGAAAACCAGTGTCTTTGAAGTCTCTCTGTTGTCTTTCTGAAAACCAGTGTCTTTGTTGTCTCTCTGTTGTCTCTTTGAAAACCAGTGTCTTTCCTGACTCACTCCTTCCAACATGAACTCGTGGGAGAGCTGATCGGATCTGATAATTGGCCTTTGGGTCCGTTTTGGCCTGGTAAACGTAGATTAGTTAGGTCCTTTTAAGGACATGTTAATGGAAGGCAAATGTGTGAAAAATGCTTTTTGACACTGGCTTTACTTCTTCCTTACTTCGTCACATGAAAGGAAAATGTGTGAAAACTGTTGCCATTTCTGTGATGCACCCTGTTAAGTCTGGTGATCACTTTCTGTCTATAATCAGTAGTCTGCTTCTGTTCTGTCAAATATGGCCTTTATGCTTTAAATATAAACTCCTCATACCAAGCAAAACAAATGTCTTATACATGGATTTACTGAGATGAATGCAATTCTATCAAATATCTAGCTTAAAGTATCCTCCAAATATGAAGTATAAGCTTAGAAATAATATTATAAAAATTGTTAATAGCAGTTATGTTGAAAACACTTTTCAGGTTATAGATTTGTCCTAGTTATGCTCAGAAACTTGCAATGTTTTTAAACTTTTTAAATGATAAAAGTTGAAAACTGATCATTGATTCACTGAAATTTGTTTGAGACTTAAGGCTAGAATGTGTTATAAATTGTTAGAATGTGGAATTGAAGCAAATGGTTCACGTGTTCTGGCTGTCTCTCTGTTAATCTGGGTGAAGGAGCAAGATGAGTAGGATCTAAAAACATAACACCTTAGATGAGTTAGATCCTTTTATGGACATGTTAATGGAAAGCAAGTGTGTGAAAAGCGCTGAAAGCGCCGTTACTTCTTCCCTTGTCATTTCTCTATTGCTGTTGTGATATGTTGGTCTCACTGTGGTTTTCTCACTTGCTCTGGTTCTCATTTGTAAATGTCATGTTAGACATATTCAAGAGCCTTTTCAAGCTCTGATCTTGCTTACCAATCAATGTCCCATTTCATCAAGGGGGGGGGGGGGGGGGGGGGTTGATGAGGGGAAGAAAAAAAAAAAACCATAAAAAATATTAAACCCACAAAA
>JAOYMR010000492.1:0-11840 GCA_025802075.1 Tenebrosternarchus preto
CCCCCCCCCCCCCCCCCCCCCCCCCCCCCCCCCCCCCCCCCCCCCCCCCCCCCCCCCCCCGCGCGCGCCGGGGGGACACAAGGGGCAAACAGGTCTTAGAAACCTTTGTGTTTCAGAAAAGAGTCAATCTTGAGATCCATCTTAACTGTAACTAATCTTAAAATTGAAAATCTAGTACTTCTCCATCAGGCCTTTGGTCTAGACGCCTAAGAGAACACAGATGGATTTAGGACATGTAGATTTGGATTATTGTCATCACAAGCTTCTGCAGGAGCAAAGAACAACAAACTGAAGCGAAGCTGTGGAATGTAAAAACCACAAAGAATGCAGACAGAAAACCAGAAGAGAGTCCTTGCATGTCCTCGCCGATGTCAGAACCAGCAAAGGGTTATTTGTTTTTTTTTCCTCCTGCCTTTTTTTTTTTAAAATGAACTATGTTGACCTCTGACCTTAACTGCTCTGGGTCCCATTTCCCAAAAGCATTGCAGTATTAAGATCATCTTAAATCAGAGAGAATGTTCATGTTAATATGGGCTCTACCATTTAGAGATGAGCGTTGTGTCGCAGTGCTTTTGACCAAACAGACGTTGAAATATCGGCTATGTTATTAGGGGTGTTGTGTGTTATTGGGGTTGTTGTGTGTTATTAGGGGTGTTGTGTGTTATTAGGGGTGTTGTGTGCTATGTTATTGGAGTTGTTGTGTGTTATTGCGAGTGTTGTGTGTTATTAAGGTTGCTGTGTTATTAGGGGTGTTTTGTGCTGTGTTATTAGGGGTGTTGTGTGTTATTAGGGGTGTTGTGTGTTATTGGGGTTGTTGTGTGTTATTAGGGGTGTTGTGTGTTATTGGGGTTGTTGTGTGTTATTGCGAGTGTTGTGTGTTATTAAGGTTGCTGTGTTATTAGGGGTGTTGTGTGCTGTGTTATTAGGGGTGTTGTGTGTTATTAGGGGTGTTGTGTGTTATTAGGGGTGTTGTGTGCTGTGTTATTAGTAATAAAAATGGCAAAAATACATGAAAGATTCATCACGGCTTTGTAATTTTCACCTACAATGAAAGTACAACTATGTCTCAGCTCACCTACTGTGTGGTGGTTTTACGTATTTGGCAACAAACCCTTTCACTTTCTCCTGATAGCTACAGTGAAGCTCCCAAGCCTGCACTGTTTTTGCCCGTCTCTGATTCAGATCTTGGACAGTGTGAGTGGCCCGTTTCCCCATACAGAATCTTTTAGCACTGTAAAACCTCTGAGTTTTCAAAATAGATCTCAGCAGACGAACATTCCACAGCTCGTTCCACAGATCATTCTTGACTTTGCTGATTTGTTATCATTTTAAAGCAGTACTGATCTGCTACTGTTAATTAACCATAAGTTAATTAAACATCCATAAGGACTCCTACTTCAGTTCAGCTCAGTGTTTCTTTAAGATTAATTTTCAAGTTAAAAAATGTAGAAAATGTAAAAGTGTTATATGAACATCATAATCAAAAATGGCTTGATTCGGTATATTCTAAAGCAGTTGTGCGATTCACCACTGATGTGGCATCCATACGCTGTGTGGACTGTACCAAAGAACATCAGCATTCTTCACATAGCATGTGCAATGTTCTCCACAAAATCCCTACTGCAGTAAAAAATAAGACTCAGGTAAGAACATTGTAATGTGTGTGTGTGTGTATATGTTAATGTGAGAAATCATGTGATTCCACCATCATGTGACATCATCAAGAAATTCAATGTCATCTGTGTTGTCATGTGCCCCACGAAATATTCGACAATCGAGCTTCATTAATATTCATGAACGACAACCGAGCTTCATAAATATTCATAAACGACAACCAGTCTGATCATGACAAGTACTTGCATTTTCCTCTGGCAGATCAGTGGCTACAGCCGCATCTGTTCCTTTTTATATGAATAAAACCCAACAACGTCCCTGTTTCCTCGGCGTCAGGTGGATCACGTGAAACTGACTCATGGTTTCTACGGTGAACCATCATCCGTTGTAGCTCGTAATGGTAAGAGGGTCTCAGAAAGGCAAACACTTTATGTGTTTTTCGTGTCCTGTGAATGTACAAGGGCCACGACTGTTCAGTTAAAGCACAACAAGGAGGTGTCACAGTTCATTCTGCAGTGCCACCTGTTGTACGGTCGCAGACCGGGAGGAACCGCCACTGAAGCAAGAACTGTGAGGTTGTCTAGATGCAGTTAGCAGCAGTAGGTAGGAGGGATTTTATCATAATGAGCTACAGCTGGACAGCTAAGGGAGGGAGGAAAAAGTTAATTACTGTGACTAATATTTCACTCCTGAAAACAGACACCATTCTTTCTTTCCAGAGCCCAGCCATCAAACATCTGTAGGCCTCAGTAACTTTGTTAAAGAGCATGCAGACCTACCAGTGGGTATTAGAGAGACTGTGAGAGCCCCGAAGCCGTTTTAAGAGATTCCTAAACCATTTTTGTTGGTCATTTTAAAGAGCTTCTCTGTAGGCAGCACAACATATTATTCTCATGAGGAGACATTTCTAATTCATGAGCTATGGGCGGAAAGGATAGTGGATGCCCTTGAAATTTTTGTCGGGCCTTGAAAATCTAAGCATCAGCAAGAAGTGTCTTATTGGCTCAGGCAAGTAACGTGGCAGGAGGGCTCAGCCAGTTACGTTTTGGCTTTTATTTGCTATCGCCACAGTAACAAATCAAATGCAGTTAAAGCAATAAACTCGCCTATCTCGGTTATTACAGCAGAGCTGTATTTTCTGATGCGTGGGATTTGATTGGTTGGACGTGAGGTTGTGATCCAGCCAGCGCGTGAGACTTTAGCCGCTGACAACACTGTACGCCCTGCTAGACAATTATGTTCTGTGCCAAAAAAATATGACCTCACACAGCACTACGTCTCGTACGATGTATAAATTAGTTATGCATGTTGCCAACTGCATATTCGTGCATTTCCTTTCATAGTAAAAGCAACGGAGCTGTGAACACATTCGCTGAGGAATTTCACTAAACTTCTCCATGGCCTTACGCCTAAACCGCAGGTCCACCGACGTCAACATCCGATTGGGTGTTGTGTTGCGCGGTTGCCGTGTGCTGCTGTTGCCGCGTGCGTGAACCCTGCACCGGGCTCCTCTGTCTCCGTCAAACAGAGAAAACACTGTAGCCTGGGGGGACAGACGGAAGAGGAGGGTGAAAAGGACAGAGATGCAAAACGAAGGAACCGTATGCAGACATGATGAGAGAGTGCTAGATATGTCAATGACCGAAAGATAAAACAGAGAACTCATGATTTAGATGGGACTGGACGTGCAGTCAGCTTTGTGCTGATTTACTAGAAGCAATTTACATCATAAAGAGACGCTCAACTCTTTCAATCTCCACTATTACAGGCCAAGAGAGCAGGACGTGTCCTTGATACAAAATCAGTTCTTGGAACTTCAGACCTTTTCCCCCCACCTCACCATATTCTAACCTGGTTTCCATGCCTTATTTAGGGAACTTTTGTTCTCTTTTCAAATAATAAAAAAATACGTTTTTTTTTTTGAGGCGACATTCCATATATTTTGTATACATACATATATTAACTTTTTTATATATATTTTGTATACATACATATATTAACTTTTTTATATATATTTTGTATACATACATATATTAACTTTTTTATATATATTTTGTATACATACATATATTAACTTTTTTATTCATAAATATATTGAATTCCATTCATTTCCCCTCCTCCCATTATTTTACCTAAGAGGATTTTATTTAGCATTTTTGACATTTGAATAATGCAGCTTTTAGCATTGACGACATTTACTGAAATGTTTACAGATTCCAAGGCACGTGACCTCTCTCCGTTGCTATGGAGACTTCCATTAAAATACAAAACAGGCTCTGTCATCGGAGGCTCAGGTAAATGGTGCTTTTCAGATTCTAATGGGACCTCATTATGACTCATGCCCATGGCCTACAAGTAAAGTCAGCTAAACGTCTGAAAGCCTGTCGACCCGGTGGACGCCCCTCCCTGAACCACCAGGACCATGAACCGGGTCACCCATTCAGGTCGGGCAAAGTGCACGTGGACACCGCACCGCCATTAAGGCCACGTCTTATCAGTGATTCAGCACGTGGGGAGGTTTTATTTCTGTGGTTTAATTGAGCACGTGAACGAATCGCCTGCAGCCGCGAATGCTAATGCTTGGAGAACTAATGCTCCAAGCACCTCTGCATCTGCTCTCGCTGCGGGAACAGCACAGCTGAAGGGGCCACTGCAAGTTCAGCCCTCCTTCACAACCAAGCACCGGCATGCTTACACACTGCTTTCACGAATTCCTGGGATTCTTCAGCCTGGGATGCATTTTCTCGTACGTACGCATAATGTGGAATAACAAATTATGCGTACAGGGTAGGTAGCGCTTCAGAACCAGCGGTGATGGTGGTCTTGGACTTCAAAAGAGAATCCTGGTATCAGCTGCAGGAGATAAGCCCAGAAGAAGAAGAATTTGATATGGTCAGTGTACGCTGGAGTGGGTCCAAAAGCAGGCAGACTGAGAGCTTTCCCATGGCCAGTGTGTCGAGTAACTAGGTCTCACGTTCAACATGATTTTCCATTGTACAGTGTAATAGCAGGAATATATGTGATATCGGGATCTTGCTCAGAATTATATCATATATATGTTATTAATCCCACCTCTGTCTATAATGGTTTCCTACCGCACATGACCCTGGATCTGATCTGGTACCATAGCGGCAAACCAAACCCTTTTCCTAGACACATCTTAGAATGTTTTGATGTTTATCATCAACTTGGTTTGTCATTAATTATTCATCTGTGTTGGTAGCAGTTTTACTGATATTCCAGTGAGATCGATGTAAGGCAGATCCTGGCTCCGGTCCCTTTGCCATCTGCCTTGCACGTTCCTCCACTGACCCTCACACACGTGCTCATTTATGATTTGCAATAAATTTTCAAAAAGGGTTTGAGAAGCCCTGACCTTCTGGAACATGTGCTGCTTTGGGAAGCAGACCAACCAGTGGCCGCTCCCCCTAGACCATCCGCCCCCCCCAACGTTTGTAAGCTCCCAACCGTATCCTGCATGTGTACCGTCTCTCACTTACAGGCCTGGTGGAACTGTGGGGCCCACACTGGTGGTCTGAGGCGCTCGGTCCAAGAGGGCCTTTCTACTGCAGCGAAACAAAAGGACAGATAATGAAGGCAGCAGGAAAACATACGAGATGTTCATTAACCCAAAACTACGAATGTGGTATCGTGAGATTGAGGTGCAACACGAGAGGCAGCGTCTCTGTGGACGGGACGTGATTCAGGTCTTCAAGTCAAGCTTCCATTGTGTATTTAGTGAGGTGGCAAGGAGAAAATACAATAAACAATTTGCAGTCCTGGGCAAAAGATAAAAGTAAACAAATATTTTGTGGCTCCATTAGCCCCTCAGCTAATCTCTAGCAGTCCCTTAATTACCAACTCAGCAGTGTTGGTTAAAGTAAACATCTGCTGTCTGTGAAGCCTAACAGCTCACACGGCAAAAGCAGAAGGTCTCCTCACACAGCGTTTCTGCACCTGCAACTCCACCCTCAGTTATGAACTTCTACACCTTCTGTAGAAGTTAATTAAATATTTGCAAAGGCATTTCAAGATCCTTCAGACATGTCTCTACATGGCCACGGTTTCTTTAGTTACTGTTAACAGGTGAGTATTATTTTATAATGTTTCACAGGTTTTAGTGCTTCCCTGTCCCAGAGGTGCTGGTTACACTAGTAGGTCTCTCAGTCCCACAGGCAATCAGGTAAGTGAACACACAGCTCATATAGAAGTGTCTAGATTTTAACATTTGTGCACTAATTCAGAGTCTTGGGTTTGGTGTCTCAAAACAATTTTGGTAATAAGAGAAATCTCTGTCATCATCACGATCCAAATGGATCAGCTAATTGCAAGTGTGTGTGTGTGTGTGTGTGTGTGTGTTTTAGGATTGAGTCTTAGTAAGAAAAACAGAAAGATAAAACTAAAATTTTTACTCACCCACCACATTCAAATCACTTTATAGAATTCTGGATTTACAAAAAAAAAAAAAAAAAAGTAAAATAATAAAACTCTTGGATGTGATTCTATCTACTCAAGCCACACCAGTAACTAACAGAGTTTGGCAGCTTTATGCTAGCACAAGCCACACCAGTAACAAACAGAGTTTGGCAGCTTTATGCTAACACAAACCACACCAGTAACTAACAGAGTTTGGCAGCTTTATGCTAACACAAACCACACCAGTAACTAACAGAGTTTGGCAGCTTTATGCTAACACAAACCACACCAGTAACTAACAGAGTTTGGCAGCTTTATGCTAGCACAAACCACACTAGTAACTAACAGAGTTTGGCAGCTTTATGCTAGCACACGCTACACCAGTAACTAACAGAGTTTGGCAGCTTTATGCTAACACAAGCCAAACACAAGCGAAGTATTAAAGATGAACGAAACCGTAAAACAAACCCGTCTATTTCACATATGCTGTTCCTCTTGGCATATTCAAATACGCTGTTTATTTCTGATTGACATGTACACATGTATGTTACTAAAACAATGGGAGTTTGTGTTATGTATGAATTAGGCTTGTCAGTGTATAGATATAGTCACTCAGAAAACTGAGTGAGAAAACTTACTGAGACTAGGATGACCATTAGCAGAGTGATGTTGGTGGAAGCTTACCACACACAGGAAGCTTGGTCACACACACAGGAAGCTTGGTCAAACACACAGGAAGCTTGGTCACACACACAGGAAACTTGTTCACTCACACAGGAAGCTTGGTCACTCACACAGGAAGCTTGTTCACTCACACAGGAAGCTTGGTCACACACACACAGGAAGCCTGCTCACTCACACAGGAAACTTGTTCACTCACACAAGAAGCTTGTTCACTCACACAGGAAGCCTGCTCACTCACACAGGAAGCTTGGTCACTCACACAGGAAACTTGTTCACTCACACAGGAAGCTTGGTCACTCAAACAGGATGCTTGGTCACACACACAGGAAGCTTGGTCACTCACACAGAAAGCTTGGTCACACACACAGGAAGCTTGGTCACTCACACAGGAAACTTGTTCACTTACACAGGAAGCTTGGTCACTCACACAGGAAACTTGTTCACACACACAGGAAGCTTGGTCACTCACACAGAAAGCTTGGTCACACACACAGGAAGCTTTGCTCACTCGTGTGGCGTAATGCTGGTGAATGAATGCTAGAGCTTAAAGACTGGCCAAATCAGCATGACGGAACATGAAAAGCAAGAAATGATTTCCTGCTTCAGTATTCTACAGTGTTTTACAGTGTTATACGGCATTATACAGGCGTTATACAGTGTTATATAGCATTATATAGCGTTCTACGGGCATTCCACAGTGTTATACAGTGTTATACAGGCGTTATACAGGTGTTATACAGAGTTATACTTATATCGGCTTAGCTGCAAGAGCCACTTTAAAGGGCACTGGTTTTAACATCCAGACTCCTAATAACGGAGCCCTGAAAGGCTCTGCTCATGGGAGGCACCTCTCTGTGTTCTAAAAACCTAAAAGTCTTTGATGTCTCCCAAATGCTGGATATTAATGTTAAGAAATGTTAAGAATACTAATGATTTATACTTGACACAACTGTTTGTAAGGGTAAATTACTTCAAGATTTGTTTTGTTTTGTACTTGTTTTGTAATTAGGATTTTCTTAACATGATCTCAGTTTGCTGCCCGCAAGCTGTGGTCTGGTTCCACTGACTGTGTGTGAGGGACTGGGGACGAGTCCTTTCTCCAGACTGGTCCAACTGGTATTAATGGTGTGGGTTGGCTTTCTTTTGTCAACCTCAAACACTGAAACATCCCAAGAGGGGAGGAGAGGAGAGGAGAGGAGATTTATCAACTGGACCCTCTCCATCCCTCACCGCCCCCCACCGTCCTCCTCCACCCCTCACCGTCCTCCTCCACCCCCCACCGTCCTCCTCCACCCCTCACCGTCCTCCTCCATCCCCCACCGTCCTCCTCCCGCTGCTCAGACCCGTTAATGCACGGCGGACCCTTCCTCTGAGGCCCAGAGTGTGGCGTTTTTAGTAAAATTCACCTATTTATTGATTGATTTATTTATTTTGCTGGAGTGTGGGTTGGGATAGAGCTGATTATGATGTCCATTATCAGTACTTCTTACAGTAGGGGCATGAAAAGAGGTGTCATGGAATTAATGCATGTGACTGCAAAAAGGCATCCCCTGAGAATACACACATACACACACTCACACACACATTACACACACACACACACACACACACACACACACACACACATACATACAGGCACCACAGTAAAATGAATACAGCATTGATATCAGGCCCAGCATGCTGGCCATGACTAATTACCTCCTACTAGTGTTATGAAGAGATTTGCTTGTAGTAATTGACCAGAAGGTTAAGAAAAGGGCAAAAACTGCTCTGGTGCAATTTGTAAAAAACAATGGCAACACGTTGGTCTGAGAAGCCGACTTTGTGCTCTGGAGAAAGAGACTCTCCTGAGACGTTCTGCTCTGCGGCCGGGACCTACGTGGCCTCTCCCTTGGACCTCCCCGAGCAGACGCCGGACTAGCACACGGTGTCCCACAGCCGCCCCCCCCGTCCTTCCCAGACCCGACTGTGCCCTCCTGGACAGTGCTGCCCTCCTCTCCGAGCGCAAACACGAGCTGGAATGCGGTGATGGTGGAGGAGGTTTCATGCATACCATGACCCACAGGCGAAGGGAGTTTTAGGAAGTAGAGGTTTGTAAAGGGTGGAAACTGGACCACCATCAGCAGACCAATTATAGGGATGGAACTGAGCTCACCTTCCTGACCAATGGTGCTTGTAAGCGGTCGGAATTTCAGCAATGTTAGACGTGTGTGGGTGTGTGTGTGTGTGTGTGTGGGTGGGTGTGTGTATATGTTTCTGGCACTGCAGACGAAGCTCATGGAGGAATTTTTAGGCATGTAAATGATTTTGTTTTCTTGCTGAAGGTGTCACCACTCCTATCTCTGCAATCTCGTTTCTGGCCTTTCCCCCTGCTCTCTCTTTCTTTCTCTCTTTTTTTTTATTTGTTTCATCTCTCTATTTCTGCCCCTCATCCCTTCATCATGTGCTGCGTGAGCACTTCTGTAAGACACTCCGCAACGTGTCACGTGTAGAAGTGGCTGCTAGCGTGTGTGCTGTAGAGAGTGTGTGTGGGCATGAGGGTGCTAGTGTTGCTGTAGAGTGTGTGTGTGTGTGTGTGTGTGTGTGGGCACACAATGGCAGGCTCTAGTGTTTGTGCTCGTGTGTATGGTAGTGAGTGTGCGAGGGAAGATGCTAGTTTGTGTGCATTTGTGTGTGTGTGTGGTAGTGTGTACATTTGTATGTGTGTGTGTGGTAGTGTGTACATTTGTGTGTGTGTGTGGTAGTGTGTACATTTGTGTGTGTGTGTGGTAGCGTGTGCATTTGTGTATGTGTGTCGTAGCATGTGCATTTGTGTGTGTGTGTGGTACATTTGTGTGTGTGTGTGCGTGGTAGTGTGTGCATTTGTGTGTGTGTGTGTGTGTGGTAGCGTGTGCATTTGTGTGTGTGTGTGGTAGCATGTGCATTTGTGTGTGTGTGTGGTAGCGCGTGTGTGTTGCTGTGGGCAACTGTGGACGCAAACATAACAGAATAAGTAAACAAACATGACAAATGGGAGGTTTTTTAATGAGGATTCCATTACTGACAGCCCTACAGTAACTTCAACAGCCAAAGCCGCCATAACTGCTGGACGGACCCTCCCAGAAACACAGGCCCAGCGCTGTCTGTGAGCAGGGGAGTCAGAGGAGAACACAGCTCTATCAGGGAGCAACTCCAGGCAGAGCCTACGGGAGACCTTGGTTATAATGACTGAAGGGGAGAGGGAGTGGAGTGAGGGAGGAGAGAGTGGTGGTGTGAGAGAGAGTGTGTTACGTTCAAGATTACCTTGAGGGAGATATTGACTTTGTCCCACTACACTAAGATTTTTACTAATAAAGTCAAGAACAAGATGAGAAGGAGGAAGAGGATGACGAGGAAGAGGAGGAGGACGAGGAGGAGAAGATGAGAGTCAGACAATAACAAGCTCGATGGCTGAGTCCGGGTGAGTTTAAGACCAGGAATCTCTATAATGAATCTCTGTGAATCAGCTATAAACTGCACACTGCCCATAACCCAAACTATTACAGAAGTAAGAAATAATGTTTCAAATTCAGAAGCCACAAAAGCACTTTAACTGCACCTCATCATTTCAGCAATATCCCATAACTACACAGAAATTCTGGAGAATAAACAATTTTCAACTTTAACGCACCATTTCAAATATTCAACAGCCTCGGCTGGTATCGGGAGGACATTTTATCAGAGTACGTAACAACACCGAGACAATTAATGGGCAGTCTGGAGCCCAGACTGGAGGACTACGACACCACAGGGAGACATAATGTTCAACGAAGACAGTGGGAGAGGTCAGACATGAGCAAATGAGTCAGACATGAGCAAATGAGTCAGACATGTGCAGACGAGTCAGACATGAGCAAACGAGTCAGACATGAGCAGACGAGTCAGACATGAGCAAACGAGTCAGACATGAGCAGACGAGCCAATACTGGGAACAATAAAAGATGCGCATAAAGAAATGAAGAGTAGGATATACTGAAGTGATTTCAGAGACAGAAGAGTCAGGAACCACACCACGGGGATGGGTGGAGCACGGGTGGAGTGCGCTGTAAACCTCAACACAATGTAATGAGAAACATACTGGCAGGCACAGGGAGACAGGAGGGAAGAGAAAAAGAGTGAAGGACGACAGAGTGCATAAAAATACCCAGATGTCTCGGTCAGGCTCGCGGCAGGCCCCGCCCACTCCACTGCCAAAGAGATGTCTGCATCTGTTTTAACAGCATCTTTGAACACGTGTGTGTTTCTGGGAGGGTGTGTAGAAGGATGAGCGCGCGCGCGCGTGTGTGTGTGTGTGTGTGTGTGTGTGTGTGTGTCCGGGGGTTGTCTGGGTTAGTCTGGGGTTCATTCCAGTTGTCTGGAGTTGCCGGCAGACTCTGGGACCTGAAGCAGAGCCACTGTGTAATCTGAGAGAGTGCGCTCTCAGAGTGCTCTTGGTGGGTGTGAACACTGCCTCTGTGCTGTCAGAAATCGATACGTAACAGCACTTTAATCATGCTTAACAACACTCACTTGGACTATTTTAGTCCCATATATATCTCACAGAGCCAAACGCAAAGCCAAAGGTCACTATAGTCTGACAAAATTGACAGAATAAAATTATTCTCATTGTGCAAAGCACCCAGATGATATTAGTTATCAAAGTATTAGCCAATCACATGGCAGTGGCCATTCACTAAGCAGCCAATCACGTAGCAGCAGCATTGACTCTCAATAACACCAAAGGCACTCTGTCACAGGAAAAGACACTGAACAGGGAGAGAATGAAAGAAAGTCCTTTAAATGACAGCTGTTGTGCAGGACTATGAACACTCACCACACTGCCGACAGACATTAATCTTTCAGGCAATAAAGGAGGGGGAGACTGGAGCATGATTGTGCTTAAATGGAAATAGTCATTTTGAAATCTGACCAAAATCTCTGGGCTCTGGAGACAGAAGCCAAGGAAAGAGGAGGAGGAGGGAAAAAGAAAAGATTGTCTGGACGCAGAATAAGTGAAAAGTGAAGTGTGTGTGTGTGTGTGGGTGGGTGTGTGTGTGTGTGGGTGGATGGGGTGTGTGTGTGTGGATGGAGTATGTGTTTGGGGGGGTGGATGGGGTGTGTGTGGGTGG
>JAOYMR010000497.1:0-11785 GCA_025802075.1 Tenebrosternarchus preto
TAGATAAAATTATAGTCTCATCGCCCTTTTGGAGTCCCCTCCTCGGGTTCACCGGGCTCCCCAGTTTAAATGCTGAGTCCAATGTTCCAGCATTGATCTCGCGCAGGTTGTCGTCCAATGTATGTGATCCTGGGTCACTTTAAATTGTGTGGTTGGTAATAGGGGTAAATGCGAAAAGTTCTTCTTGATATGTGCATTTAATCCATATAGGATTTTCTGTTCCTCCTGTTTTATTCCCCTAGAGAAATTAATTAAAGTAAGATTCAGGGTTAGGGTTAGTGCTAAGGTTAGCGTCAGGGTTAGGGTTAAGGTTAGAGTCAGGGTTAGGGTTAGGGTTAAGGTAAGATTCAGGGTTAGGGTTAGGGCTAAGGTTAGCGTCAGGGTTAGGGTTAAGGTTAGGTTTTAGAAATTAGTTTTATTTAAAAAGGTAAAAACCTTTTATTTTGCACGGGCAAGGGTTAGGGTTAAGGTTAGGGTCAGGGTTAGGGTTAAGGTTAGGGTTGGGCAAAGCTACAGCTACAGCCACATTCTGCACAGAACGTCCATAAATAAACAGTTCCTATGTAATCATCTGACAGCTGATATTCTGACCCCTTCCACGGAATTCTGACCTCTGACATTTCAGACTTATGGTTCATCTTTTTATTTCCATCTCACCACCATCAGGACCCACAGTCCTCCAAATATCACTAGGAGAAGATCAACAGGTAACTGATAGGCCTCAGGTAAATGCTCTTACATCCTTATATAAGTTAATTAGTGTGTTTGCTTAGGTGTGTTTGGCACTAATTACCCCCTGCAGTTCAGCAAAAACAGGCTCCTGCGGGACTCTCATCCTGCAGGCTACGCAGGGAGGATTAGGGAGGCAGGAACGAATAGAGAGAGAGACAGAGAGAAAATGAAGGAGACTGAGAGACGGACATAGCTGGGGGAAGGGGAAGGGTGAAATAACTGCATCTCAACATCTCAGCACAGATGCAGGAAGTGACAGAGCACGTCTGCCTACAGCTTCCCTCCGACACGCTCGAGTCCATCACCTCTTCACACTGTCACCACAAAACCAGGTCACACAGCAATGATACACACACACACACACACACATACATCATCGCTTCCATTACAGATCTGGCTGAGAGAATGTGTCCACATAACCATCACCCGTTCAATTTCTCTAAATAAATAAATAGAATGAATAAATAACAATAAATACGAAAATCAAGTGAAGTTCAAAACAAAATGTCCACCATTCTTATCTCCACACTATTGTATGCTCATGTATTTAATAAATAAACCACCAGCCAAAACTCCCCAACAGCCACAATAATCTGTGTAAAAGCATACAATACATAATTCCATTTTAAATAAAGTGCTTCATAATTCATACAAGAGGGAAGTGTGTGTTTACTTTAGTAATATACAAGGCAAATCAATCTTCTCTTTCTCATAATAGGGTACATTTACTTGAAGCAAATGTTGTCTTGAGTGGGTGTTTTTGCAAAGAAGATAGAAACTGCTTTAATTAAAAATGAACACTGCAGAATTGTGAGTAGTACATTCAAGGACAGGTAATGCCACTATGATTTGTGTAGTCCAATCATATTCATTAATCACTGTTACGTCTTTCAAAAGCTTCTTTTAAATCCAAATATTAATATAATTTTTTTTTTTCCTTTCAAAAATTCAAGTTGGTACCTGCGCCGTCCTTAACGCAGCGTTTAAAAAAACACGCAGGCTGCTTCAACAGTGACGTGCACCTTCCTGGATGAGGAACGTGGAGAATGACAAAGCTACAGAACAGGCTCCAGTCAGAGAGATTCCTCAGCGGATCTGTGGAGCCCATGTGCTGCTCTTGGAAAGGGTTCCTGAAGCACTTCGTTCAGTTTTCCTGTTGATGTATCAGAGTTTCGAGCTGCGCACTGGTGTATACAACAACAGTTAAAGTGACCGGTGTCTTTGCTATTCTTATTAAGATGGAAAAGTACAACATCTCCGAACCTAGTAGACAAATATGCCTGTGCCTGGATCCTACTGACATGACAGAGGAGTAGCTAATTAGTAAATCAACAGTTACCAGGTATGCGACTGTACATAGACCTGTTCTCCTCTGTAGCAAAATTCATGATACACACTTGGAAAAACAAGCGCAGTCACCATTCAGGCAGTTTTAGAGAATAAATAAAGTAATAAATATACAGACTGCAGTGCCAAACAGGATCCAACCTCATCGATATTTTAAATGAGACATTTTTCACATCATATTATAGTATGTAATGAGACACCTTGGCAGACATGCAGAAATGTACTTTAACAGCAAAAAAGTAACATTTAGTCAGATTTAATTATGCTTATTCCACTCATACCATGTGTGAATAACCTTACAATGTGACTATAAACACCAAGGGACAATTTAACCACTAGATCAGACTGACACTTAAATCTAATAAAGCTGTTTTTAATGGGTTCAAAATTAACCCTCAACAAAGGTTTAATCATTAAAGAACTGGTCTAATGTGAATGTAGAATTGGTCTGATGTGAATGTAGAATTGGTCTGATGTGAATGCAGAATTGGTCTGATGTGAATGTAGAATTGGTCTGATGTGAATGTAGAGCTGGTCTGATGTGAATGCAGAATTGACAGGAAAAAGCCTTTTCACCTGGTGTGAAGCAGTGTTGAGACACTACACCCTCACCTGGTGTGAAGCAGTGTTGAGACACGGTGTACGCCCTCACCTGGTGTGAAGCAGTACAGCATAAGCTTCACTTCCAGCCAAGACGTAGCTGATCCCAATAGACACACTGTGAAGAATAGAAACACCTTATCAGCTCCACCCTTCCGCACTAAATGTCATTAAAGTCACTGACTTCAACACTGGTGAGAGATGCATGTACAAGATGTTTGAATGAAGGCCAAATTCACACTGATGGAGCAGAACTCAATTACAACAGAACTCAACATTGCCAATTCGAGAGATGCAAATCTATTATCTCAAACACATACTTGTGACAATGTGCTTCATCATAAACATCGAAACCAAAACTTTCTTCTGAGCCAGAGTACAATTTATTTATTTTAAAAAAATAAATAAATAAATGACCAAAAACATTTGCATGTATGAAAACTTGAGACTTGAGAGGGTGATTTCAAAAAGTCAGATTAAGGTTTGTTCCACACTGAGAGATGAGACAGTATCAAGACTGCCTTCAGCCTCGCTGTGTCTCCAGCCCAGACAGGTAAGGTAGCTCCATCATGCGGCCCAGCAGAGGAGGAGACGGGTGGTGTGCTGTTGAGAGAGGGTGCAGGGAGGCGTCGTGCCACATTGATCGAGTGCTAAGCCTCCTGAACACAAAGAAGAGAAAATCGATTGGATGTGTGCTAGTGAAACCTGTCCAATGCTGATAACGAGACTTACAAGTCGGAGCTGAGCTGGACAGTCTAGTAATAATAATCCGAATGTAGCCATTAGAGCACTGGAGGCGCCCAAACAAACAAATAAAAGCATTGTGATGCACTAGTGTCACGGTGACCCTGATCCTACAGGAAGACGATGTTTATTTAATTATTTAACAAATTCAGCAGAGGGCTTAAGTCGAACACGAGACCAGAGACATTCTGAAGAAAAAAATAAACCGGTTAGGTGAACAAAATAAACCAGCATCAGTGAACATGTCTGTGTAAAAATATAACAGAATAAGAACACAGAAGGTTAAATCAAGCAGCTTTATCAAAAGGGAAACTCACTTATTAAACAAGTTATTATTAATGCTGACTATTATTAATTCTGATTAATGCTGCCTTTAACATGAGATCAAATTATAAACACACCCTTGGGTTTTTTACATGGGACTCTTCTGACTGGCTGGAACGTTACTATAACAATTTTAATCATTGTAAAACTGGGAAAGAAAAAAAAACTGTGAGTTAGGTCAGTCCTGACATTTTACAAATAAACAAAGCTCCTCTTCCTGGTAGTCCAGAGGGCGGTGGGGGGGGGGGGGGGTACAGACCTACACAGAATACGACTGTGTTTCCGCCGGCTGCGGCAGACCAGAACCTACACAACATCTTATTGCTTTCATTAACCTTTTTGCTCACTCAAACAAAGGGAGGGGTTTGTAAGATAAAGCCCCTGACGCTGACCCAGTGGGGCTGACCTGGGATGACATTTAGGGGCTTTAAGAAAAGTGTGAAAAATGCTTTGTTTCCATGAAACAGGGCGCAAGCAAAAAACAGCCTGTGCAGGACCACTGTAACCCAGCCTGTGCAGGACCACTGTAACCCAGCCCGTGCAGGACCACTGTAACCCAGCTTATGCTGGATATGCACGTGGCTAGAAGCTGTTACAGTGCTGTTCCTTCATAAGTGTCATGAAGTCGAGCAGCATGCTTAATTAACATGACTTTGGAGCCGTTTCATCTGTAGACTCAAGTGCTTTGTATTCAAGATTATGACCGTCACCTTTCATTCTTTGGGAGTTGCTGGCATAAGTGTGGAGATGGTTGGCTGACGGTACTCTGGGTGTTAATCCAGTCACACAACTGAAAGAACAGCACATAAATGCACAATCTCTGTTCCAACTTTTGCTCCCCTCTTCAGGGACCCTGCCTTTGAAGCCTCTGACTCAAATGAACCTGGTATAATCAACATATAGACATGAATAACACCAAAGCAGTTTGGATAGTTGAAAAAGAATAACAACAAAAAAAAGAAATCACACTGTACAGACCCTGGAGAGACCAGCCCGGCAAAATCACAGCAAATTATTATAGTTACCGCTGTGTAATGCAACAGTGGACAATAGGGCATTTTCTGCAAAAAAGACATTATGGCTTATAATCAAAATTTATTTTTAAAGAAACTACCAAGAACAAAGCCACAGCCACATGTCAACTTTAGTAGCTTGTGACAGAATCACAGCTGAGATCACTCCAGAAATGTTTTCAGTTTGAAATTTAGTTATTTTTAAAATGCGTTGTTTATGTTGAACTTTAAAGTCAGATCCAAGCAGAAACATAACCTGTACTCTCAGAATATATGACATGATTTCTAGTACTTATGCTTATGATCTTGAAACCCTACAAAATCCAGAAGCTCAATCACCTCACCTGATCCCACACAAAACTGGCCTGAAAATGTTCTGAAGTTACAGTTTCATTGAACTTACTTTTGCTTCACCAAATAAGATCAGGTTGAGGCCTGATGTGAGAAGGAACTGTCAGCCATTGAGGAAGGAAAAGTTATAAGATATAACTGGGACAAGCAGTGAAGACTGCCTCTGCCTCTCTGTCTGCAGTGAAGACTGCCTCTGCCTCTCTGTCAGCAGTGAAGACTGCAGTCTGTCTGCAGGCTCTCCCTTTCCCTTCTTCTAGTACTATCTAACATTACATATCCAGTGCTTCCAGAAGCTTCAGTCCTCAAAAACCATTTGCATTACTTCTCCTCAGGCTCTGAGATTTGAGGTGAGTAAACAAACTACTTTATTACCTCCATTTAGAAAAGTAGCTGGCTCCATGGAAATCGTACTCCAAGACTTTTGTTGAGTCTGACAGAGAGAAGGGGATTTTACTAGATGAATGGTGTGTAGACTGCAGAGTTTATGGCACTGTGACTTGATTTTATTGGAGGGATTTAAAAAGAACTTCCCAGAAAATGTTGTGGTGTGCTTACAAGAGCAGAAAGTTGTTTTAGTCCCCGAAGCAGCTGTGTTGGTGCATGAATCTGTTTCATGCAAAAGACTGCACAGATTTGACCTGCTCGGTTGAATCTGACTTCCCAAATTTCTATGGAAACTTGTTTTTATTGGTGCAAACACCAACAGAAGTTGGACTGTATAACTTGTAAGATGTAAGGAGGAAATCCAAGACCTCTGCAAGCCTGTAGTGTTACAGCACTGCCACAATACAGCATGAGGACTCGGATGCACAGTATCAAAGTTTTATTTTTCACTTCAAAATGAGTGATAAGCCTTCTAACTGAACAGATTTTTTTTTTCAGTATTTATGTGTTTTGTCATGAGATTGGACACATTTATGCAAACGCTCCACAGCATTTGATCCAGTCATTTCTGACGTGATTACAGGAACAGTTCTTTCCTATTGGGAAATGACGTAGCTGGTGGTAGGGGGCTAACCATGGGGTTAGAGGGTAACTATGGGAGTAGGGAAGTTATGGGGGTGGGGGATAGTTATGGGAGTAGGGGGTAGCTATGGGAGTAGGGGGTAGTTATGGGGTTAGGGGATAGTTATGGGGGTAACTATGGGGGTAACCTGAGAGCTCACAGTTCCTGGCGCTGTGCCTCAGAGCTACACCAAGTACATATGACCTGTTCAATTAATCCTTTATTAAGGAGCCTAAATTAGCTGCCGCTGACACTATATGTAAAGACTGTCCTGCTTGGTCAGGGTACAAAATCTCAACTGAAGGAATCCAAATTGGCTCTCAGCCAGGAGCTTGGACACTTGAAAGTGGCTTCACTTCCAAACTCAAAAAGATAACGTGGGGCCAGTGAAATGTTTTTCCATCTGAACACACGGCAACACGTGCATCTTAGCAACTTTAGCAAGTTTCTTTTGATAACAATAAATGCATTTTAATGTGCAGATTAACTCCTCAAACAAAAGTGGAGACACAGACAGTAAGATGGACATGATCTTAGCTGAACGAGTAGTTCCTTCCACCTGTACACAAATACATTCTGCATTTAGCATCTCACCTTGTCTGAATATGTGGATATAACTGAGACATCCCTCCACATTCTCATCCACGTGTACTCAGCCTTACAAAATGATGGACCAAATGTTTTGGTGCTCTTGTCACACATACCACGCTAGAAAGCTGAATCAAGAACGCTCTCCCTGCAGCCTTTCCAGTAGGAGAACCTTTTGAATGCGTTCTGGTTGACTGTGTAGCCCGTCTGCCAAAAACTAAACTGGGAAATCAATACCTGTTAACTTTAATGTGCAGTGCCACTCCTTTTCCCTGAAGCAATACCCTTGTGAAAAATGATTACCTCATCTGTTGTCAAAGCATTAGTGCAGTTCTTCTCAGCGTTTGGTTTTTGCCCAGGACAATTCAAAGTGATCGTGCTACCAATGTTCTTTTTAAGGTTTTTGCACAGGTGCTGATAACGCTCAGCATACGGCATTAGGTCACAGAAGCCAAAATCACAAGCTGCCTTGGAACATTAAGACTGCACCATATCATCAAGACTGCACTAAGACTGCACTATATCATTAAGACTGCACTAAGACTGCACCATATCATTAAGACTGCACCATATCATTAAGCCTGCACCGTATCATTAAGACTGCACTAAGACTGCACCATATCATTAAGACTGCACCATGTCATTAAGACTGCACTAAGACTGCACCATATCATTAAGACTGCACTAAAACTGCATTAAATCACTAAGACTGCACCATATGACTTCCAGGTTCCTGCTAACACTTTCTGTTAATACTGTTGTAGGGGATTTGCCTGACTGCTTAAATCTTGCTGTTTATTCACAGATCTGGGACAATCAACTTCAATCCTTGTAAACTTTTAAGATGTGTAAAGAAACCTTCTGAGGCTTTGAACCTTACTAGACTAACACCTTCAAGCATTCTGATCTGGAGACTAATGCTACAGCAGCAGGACTAGGGGATGTATTGTTGCAGGAGGATAACTATGGGGCCAAACACCCAGTGTGTTACTTTTCCTACAAGTTTAATAACCACAAGCCCATGAGGGAGGAGCCTGAGGACGACTGGGCCAACCCTCTGCCCTCAGTGTGCCTGCGGGATCTGAACAGGACAGACCCCAGCAGGCCTCACCTCAGCAACTCTGCTGTATTTTTTCATTGCCTGGGGTATTGCCTGTGAACACATTCATTGTGCTTCAGAAGACATCTTGTATAGACCCAGTTCGTGCCTCCCCATGTATTTGTTATGAGCAGGAAACAGGCAGATGTTGTGCAGGGTAAGATGTTAAGTTAAGATGTTGGATAGTTAGCTTTGGGAAGTTGTTTATAGGCCTGGGAGTAAGGGTTAAGATAAAGTTAGGATAAGGGTTAGAGTAAGGTTAGAGTTAGGGTAAGGTTAGGATTAAGA
This sequence comes from Tenebrosternarchus preto, assembly GCA_025802075.1. NCBI lineage: Eukaryota > Metazoa > Chordata > Actinopteri > Gymnotiformes > Apteronotidae > Tenebrosternarchus > Tenebrosternarchus preto. Next base: position 8,093 of record JAOYMR010000497.1, read on the forward strand.
TTAAAGTAAAGTCAGGGTTAGGGTAAGGTTAGGGTTAGGATTAAGGTAAAATCCAGGTTAGGGTAAGGTTAGGGTTAGGATTAAGGTAAAGTCAGGGTTAGGGTAAGGTTAGGGTTAGGATTAAGGTAAAGTCAGGGTTAGGGTAAGGTTAGGGTTAGGATTAAGGTAAAGTCCGGGTTAGGGTAAGGGTTAGAGTAAGGTTAAGAACCCTACCCCTAACCCTTGTGATCTCCAGGTGAGCACACACTGAGCACACTCGCGTGTGATGTCCAGGTGAGCACACTCTGAGCACACTCACGTGTGATGTCCTGGTGTCTGCTGTGCTAGACTCATCATTAGGAGTCGCCTGGAAGCGAATCACTGAATAATGCAAAGAGGTGTGATATCATTTGACATTAAGTGACAGAATGTGGTGTGTGTGTGCTGATCCCATTCTAGTGGGAGCAGACCATTCATGTGCCCTGGCTTGACACGCATGAACCTGCGTGCGTTACACGGCCATGTATGAGAGGATACAAAAAACACAGCAAAGACGGACCTGCTCTCAACCCAACTGGAGGGCATGGAAGATTTGGAGGACATGGAGGATGTGGAGGATGTTGAGGACATGGAGGATGTGGAGGACATGGAGGATGTGGAGGACGTGGAGAACGTGGAGGACGTGGAGAACGTGGAGGACGTGGAGGACATGGAGAACGTGGAGGACATGGAGGATGTGGAGGACACCTCCAGTGAGGCAGAACAGATAAATGCGCGACTTACAAGTGAAAGAGCACGATGAGGTCAAAGGCTCGGCTGCAGTTCTTGCTCAGGAAGATCAACCCCAAGGAATGCAGGTTGGGCTGCAACTGCCCCGGCAACTGCCCCGGCTGCACCAGGGCTCTGGCATCATCTGCCTGCAGCAGGCCTGTGTCTAAAAGCACAAGACAAGAGCAACAGTGTTCAGAACCCCCTCATCATACACATCTCTGTTTTATTCTCTGTTGATGCAAAACAACAACAACAGGCACGTAATTGACAACATAAATTCTTAAATATTATTTAAAAATTATTATTTATGAAAAGTAATATGGAATTTATGGAATATGGAGTGAGAGGAAAGGTTAGGGTGTTGCACACATGAGTGTGTGGATAAAGAGGTTTGATTGAACATTCACAACATTGTATTCTCTATTTTGGACTCTTGCATAGAATTTCACCATATGATGCTGAACCTTCAGTCATTAAGATGTTTCGACATCAAATCATGTACTGTTGAAGATGTATTTCAGGTCAAAATCATCACATCAGTTTGAATCTCATCAGCTCAATGCTGAAGGTATGAGGAGATAAAGGTGGAGGACGGGCAGCAGACAGCAGGACAGCGGGACAGCTGAACAGCAGGACATCAGAACAGCTGGACAGTGGAACCGAGCTAATTCATAGCCCTGTACTCATCACTGACCTGCAGACAGCAGAACAGCGTCAGGAACTACATGCAGAGACATGTTTGGAGAGAAACCACGTCACAGCTGTGGTTACCGCAGACCGCTGCATGCAATAGTCATGCTGTATAATCAGCCCTAAGGACTTCACCTACTCCCATATGTCTTAAGGTGTATGCGCTAAACATTCAGCTGAAAAAAAAACAAGAACTCATCATAAAAAAGGAAAGTGGGTGTTAACAGTGGGAAAAGAAAATGACTCAAACTGGTGCTTTGAACCGGACTGATTAAAATCACATAGAAAACTCTAAAATTTTACTTTCCATCATAATAATAAATGTTCTGTTAGGACACAATAACCTTTTCCTTCAAGGGTCTCTGGATAAAAATAAATAAATACAGACATTAAAAAACGTACATTAAAAACTTGTTGACACAAGTGTAATTAGTATGTTTATATTTAGGCGCCAGTAGATGGTGCACAAACACGCCTCAAATAGAAACCTAAGAAAACACTGGCCAGTGTGAAAGAAACCTACAAGTTAATTGCTACCTCAGCTCCAGTTTGTACCTTTCATTAAAATGACGGATAACTTTCTAAATCAGCCATGTCACTCAGCCACCAGCCCCTGTAATGATACTTTGGCAGCAATCAGACTGGATTTTTTTCTTTTGCATTAAGACTACTGTACCTCCAGCGTAAGACTGAGGAGAATATGCGACAGTGGGGGGAAAGGAGACATCATTAATTTCTGAGAAGGACCCATCTGCTCAGAAAAAAAAAGGACAGCCAAGTAATTAAGACGGAAGACTTCTCCATCTCAACACCTGTCGCAGGAGTTCTCGCTCTGAAGCAGCAGGACGGAGAGAGAGAGGCAGGTCCGGCGAGGAGGCACGAATACACCCACGGCAACTCGACGGGGCTGAGCTGGAGAGCAGAGGCAGCAGACGCGGACCGACAAGGCTCGGCACAGCCGCCGGAGCAGAGTCACGGGTCTCCCATTAAACGACTGCTAGAAGGGGTGGCCGTCTAAGACTGTCCCCCTCTGGCTGGAGCCTGAGAACAGGTCGTAACACCCAGACGATCCACACACATCCAGAGAGGACGGCTGCTTAATTACTGCTGAAAACCCACGATCCCGTATCCCATCAGATCCATCATGACTAGAAACGCAGCTGTAGAAAAAATTGGGAGACCAAAATGATCCACTTCTTTGCTTTTACTATTTATAAGTAAATAAGGTTAGTATTACTATTATTTAGTAGTAATACTAATATTATAGTAGTATTAGTACTATTTTTGAGTACTAGGAAGATTTTTTTTTTTTCCAAATTCCAAATAAAACTGCTGTCATAGTGAGAATTTATTTGACAAAAATGACAAAAAGATGCAGTGTTTTCAGGACAATCTCACATAATGCAAAGAAACACTCTATAACCCTGATTCTCAATCCCAGCTCCAGCAGTCTTTCACGCCGCTCGTTAATCTCGTTAAATAAGATTAAGTTCAGGTGATCACCTAATCAGCACCTCGTTAAGGATGAGGTGTGTCTGAAGTGGAATTCAGCATTATTCTAGATGGTGCACATTTTTTTATTTGCTTATTCTAGATGGTGCAAAATTACATTTCTGTCTTCTATTGAACTGTGCTTTAATGCCAATGTTTTCATCATCATTTCCAACTAATAAACCTCTAACTAACAAAAAAAATGGAGGGAGAGAGCAGAGGGGAGAGAGGAGAGAGGTGAGAGGAGAAGGTGATCCTGAGGCCACAGATAAAGTCTCCCATACTTTCACTTCCTGGAGTATTCTAAGTATTGTAGGGCATTTTGTGTTTGTATTTTGAGATTCATTTCTTCTGTATAGCTGGTTGAAAATGCGGCTCGACCATTAACTGGGACAAAGAGGAGGGATAATATTAACCTGGTTTTAGCCTCTCTGCACTGGTTTCCAGTTCAATTTAGAATTGAGTGTAAGGTTTTATTGTTTGTTCTTAAAGCCCTGAATGAGCCCCCCTCAGCTTTTTGCAGCTTTTTGTGTACACACAGCATCTAGACTGTTATGGTGTTCTTCACACCTTCTCCTGCCTGTCCACCAACCCTAGTTAGAGCTGGAGATGAGAGCACATTCTCACTGCACCAGGAGACTGGAACATGCTTCAGACATGCTACATCAACATCCCTCTATGAACAATGGCACATAGCATGGGATTTTAGTCAATACAAGATGTGATAAATGCTTTAAAAATACACTTTACTTACTTATCAGC
>JAOYMR010000498.1:0-11764 GCA_025802075.1 Tenebrosternarchus preto
GACTATGTTCTCAAACACACCCCAGGGTGACTATGTTCTCAAACACACCCCAGGGTGACTATGTTCTCAAACACACCTCAGGGTGTGTAAGAATGTTTATGCTGTGCCCTGTGTTCTCAAACACACCCCAGGGTGACTATGTTAACAAACACACTTCAGGGTGACTATGTTCTCAAACACACCTCAGGGTGACTATGTTCTCAAACACACCCCAGGGTGACTATGTTCTCAAACACACCTCAGAGTGACTATGTTCTCAAACACACCTCAGGGTGACTATGTTCTCAAAAACACCTCAGGGTGACTATGTTCTCAAACACACCTCAGGGTGACAATGTTCTCAAAATCTTTTCTTTACTTCTCTGATTCTCTTCCGTTCTTCCTTGTCCACCCTGGGCCTGATGTACCTAGGGTTTAACTGTAGATAAATTATTTCTATGTTGTGTCTATGCAGGGTTGGAAATTATGAGATATTCTGGTACACTCACAACCTTTTTATCCTCTTCTATATTTTACTGATGGTGCACGTGGTTGGGTAAGTTTATCATGCATCTCTCAGTTATTGTCTCTCATACTCTCTCTTACTGTTTCTCTTTCTCTCTTCCTGTCTCTCTTCTTCTCTGTTTCTGTCTCTCTTCCTCGCTCTTCCTGTCTGTCTTCCTCTCGCTTCCTGTCTCTCTTCATCTCTCTTCCTCTCTTCCTGTCTCTCTTCCTCTCTGTTTCTGTCTCTCTTCCTCCCTCTTCCTGTCTCTCTTCCTCTCTGTTTTTGTCTCTCTTCCTCTTGCAGTGACATGCAGCCACATGCACACATGAACAAGCACACTCCTCACACGGACATGCCCACACAGACATGCCCACACGGACACGTTATTTATGGTGTTACGTACAGTGTTAGTGTATTGAATGGAGTTTTGCATTTTAAATGGCAGGAAATTGTTTATTAAATTGTTCTCGGTATCAAAAATTGTATGTTTGTTTGAAATAGATGTTGTTATATGTGTGATATCTCTCTAATATCTCCTCTGTAATATGTATTTCTGTAGAGGGGCTTTAAAATACCAGACAAACGTGGAAGCCCACCTACCTGGCTGTATACAGACCAATCAGACGAGGCCACATTCGAATACGTGGTCCAGTCAGGAAGTAGATGGAGAAATGGTGACAAAGTCAAGAGAAGTGTGTAAAGAAGATGCACAATTTCAACCTCATTTCCCCCAGGTTTGTGTGGGTTTAATAATGTTTGTGTGGGTTTAATAATGTTGATGTGGGTTTAATAATGTTTGTGGGTTTAATAATGTTTGTGTGGGTTTAATAACATTTGTGTGGGTTTAATAATGTTTGTGTGGGTTTAATAACATTGGTGTGGGTTTAATAATGTTTATGGGTTTAATAACGTTTGTGTGGGTTTAATAATGTTTATGGGTTTAATAATGTTTGTGTGGGTTTAATGATGTTTGTGTGGGTTTAATAATGTTTGTGTGGGTTATTCCAAATTCCAAACCCGGTGTACACATATATGAGGGGTATTTAGCTTGAGGATTAGTGCTTAGGAGTGTATAAAGAGATGATTACATTGTAATTTTAGTTGGAGATGAGGTCTATGTTCAAGGTCACTGCTTTAAATCTTTGTGCCTCTGAATGCTGTTCCTTTAGCTTTAGCTCAATGGTCCCTTGTATCTAATGAATGCATGCATGTATGTTTATGATATTTGTGTATAATTAATTGTAGTGTTGCAGTAAGTGCAAGTGTACCTGCGAATGTGGTGAAAACAGCATGTCTGAAACTCATATATCCCTGCTAGCTAAAATATTCACTACAACAATTCTTTGAGATTGACTGTTTTTACAACCCACACTTACCTTTGGGTAAATGATGTGTGTTGATATTTTGTGTGTATGTGTGTGTGTGTGTGTGTGTGTGTGTAGACATGGCTATGGGTTTTGGCCCCTCTGTGTCTCTACTGTGCAGAGAGACTGTACCGCTACATCAGGGGCAATGCTTCTGTTACCATAGTTTCTGTCATCAGGCACCCATGTGATGTCATAGAGGTGTGCATGTTGAAGAGCGGTTTTAAGGCCCGCCCAGGGCAGGTATGCTCCACCCCTTCCTTTGTAAGCCCCACCCCTTCCTCTGTAGTTATGAGGACCTCTAGTGTCATTTGCACATTCTGTCACTCTTTCTTATCTTTCCTTTATGGTCCTTTATGGTTTGCATAAAGCCACATACAGTCAGTGCTTCAGTATTTCTAATTGTGTGTGTGTGTGTGTGTTTATGTGTGTGTGTGTGTGTGTGTTTATATGTACACATATCTCTTCTCTTAGTATATCTTGCTAAACTGCCCAAGTGTGTCATCATTTGAGAATCATGCTTTCACTCTTACTACTGTGAGTACATTTTGGATTGAAACTGCTTTTGTTGTGGGCTTGTGTTGTATCTGTGTGTGTGGGTGTGTGAGGATGTGCTGTATCTGTGTCTGTGTGTGTGTGTGTGTGTGTGTGTGTGTGTGAGGATGTGCTGTATCTGTGTGTGTGTGTGTGTGTGTGTGTGAGGATGTCCTGTATCTTTTAATATGCATGTCCCTGCATATGTGGGTGTAGAGTTAATATATGCACAAATATATCTTTAAATGTGTATAAGTGTACATACACGTCTGTATATGTGTGTAAGTGTATATACATGTCTGTATATGTGTATGTGTACACACACATCTGTATAGGTGTATGTGTATACACACATCTGTATATGTGTATGTGTACACACACATCTGTATATGTGTGTGTGCACACATCTGTATATGTGTGTGTGTGCACACATCTGTATAAGTGTATGTGCACACACATCTGTATATGTGTATGTGTACACACACATCTGTATATGTGTTTGTAATTGTGTGTCTGGGTTTCAGGATGTATGTGATCCATTTCTGTGGATGATGTAATGGTGCCATAGATTTTGCTAAGTTTGGCAGGGAGTTTTACTTAACACACACACACACACACACACACACACACACACACACTCAAACACACACAGCCTGTTCTCCTCCTTGGCAGAGTGTTGCAGTCCCTGGGGGTCTGTGTGTTTTCTGTGTAAGACTGTAATGTGAGTTTGTGTGTTTGTGTGCCGGTGGGTGTAGGGTGACTCACTGTGTGTTTTCCCTCTTTAGTGTCCAACAGAGAACAAAGAAACATTTGGGATTCATATTCGAGTACTTGGAGATTGGACTGGTGGGAACACACACGAACACACACGAACACACACATGTAAACAGATAGAATCAAACACTCACTTGTCAAACACATCACACTTTTCTGAATGTTCTGTTCCAGAATGCTGACTAAAATACAAACTACAATTTTACTAAAAATTAATAAAAACATACAACAATCAATAAAAATGCACAAATTCCACTGATGTTGCCAGTCTTTCTTTCTCTCTCTCTCTCTCTCTCTCTCTCTCTCTCTCTCTCTCTCTCACATGCACACACACACACACACACACACACTCACGTTTATATTGGCTTTGAATAGCACTGAATGCTTTCCACTATGTCATGCTTTATAGATCAACAGCTATTGTATAGAACAGCAACCTAAACAATACACACACACACACACAACCCCTCCCCCCAATTTTGTCTTTTTTTCCTGTTTTCATTGAATTTTCAGTTACTTGTTTTTCGCCCTAGAGATTGTTTGGACTTTTATTCTGTTGTCTTGATCATGCCATTTCTTCTCTCTCTCTCTCTCTCTCTCTATCCCTCTTTCACTCTGTTAATCTCTCTCCCTCTCTCACTCTCTTAAGCTCCTTCTCCCTCTCTCACTGCCCCCCTCTCTTAATCTATCTATCCCTTTCTCCATGTCTCTCACTCTCTCTCTCTCTCTCTCTCTCTCTCTCTCTCTCTCTTTCCATCATGGATGATGATGATAGGATGTTTTTCTCAGCTGCTCCTTCCTGATTTAGAGCGTCCTGAGATCCTTCCTATGATACATCGACGGAGATACAGACACACATTCCCCAAGTATGTTCCCTCTGTGTGTGTGTGTGTGTGTGTGTGTATGTGTGTGCATGCAGCATTGTCCATTTGTGTGAGTTGTGGGAAAAATTACATTATAGACATTATCCCTGTAGACAGCCAGAGTACACAGTCATGACCTATTGATTGACGTCATATACGCTTTGGGATGTTGTGAGAATTAAGTGTGTGTGTGTGTGTGTGTGTGTGAGTGTGTGTATGGATGTGAGTGTATGAGTGTGTGAGTGTGTGTATGGATGTGAGTGTGTGTCTGGGTTTATGTATTAACGAGTCTGTGAATCTAAATGTCTTTTACCCAACAGAAACGCGAGTTAAAACATATACCAAATGCAAGTGTGCGTGTGTGTCAGTGTATGTGTGTTAGTGTGTCAGTATGTGTGTGTCTGTGTGTGTTAGTGTGTGTGTCTGTGTGTGTGTATGTCTGTGTGTGTGTATGTCTGTGTGTGTATATGTCTGTGTGTGTGTGTGTGTGTATGTCTGTGTCTGTGTGTGTATGTCTGTGTGTGTGTGACTGTTTGTACATTATGTCCCATGTTTGTGTAGTTGTACATTGTGCAGCTGTTTGTGTTTAATTTTTTTCTGTGTGTGTCTGCGTGGCTGTTAGTATGAATGTCTTTGTGTAGGAGTTAGAGAGAGCTTGTTTCTCACAGCAAACTGTGTGTGTGTGTGTGTGTGTGTGTGTGTGTGTGCATGTTTCAAATACCTGTGGATTGCACGTTGCATCATCTTTTGAAAATAAGATCTAAAAATGATGTCATTGTTAGATCATCTGTGTTAGATCATCTGTGCACTGGTGCATATAACATGGTAAAGAGCCTTTTTACATAGATGTTCTTTATTCTGATTGGAAGCTATACTGTATTGTACCGCCCCAGGGTGTATGTGGACGGTCCATTTGGCAGTCCTTCAGAGGAAGTGTTTAACTATGAGGTCAGCGTGTGTGTGGCTGGTGGGATCGGAGTTACACCCTTTGCCTGTATCATGCAGGCTCTGCTGTGAGTGTTGTAGCTAGCTCACCTTTGGTTGTTTACCTGTTCATGTTTACCTATGTTTATTTACCTTTATGTGCTTGATTGTTTACCTGTCTGTTTATTTGTATTTGCATGTGTGCGTTTCCGTAGTGATGAGTGGCGTTGTCATAAACTGCAGAGGCTGTATTTTGTGTGGGTGTGCAGAGAGCTGAAATCTTTTTACTGGTTTGCTGAACTGCTATGTAACCTACATCGCAAGGTAGTACACACTCTCTCTCTCTCACACACACACACACACACACACACACACACACACACACACATACATACATACATGCTTTAAATGAAACTCACCCACCTACACACACTTTAAATGAAACACACACACCTACACACAATTTGACTGAATTGCTAACAGCTCATTTTGAATGAAGTGAATTGAACCTGAACATGTATGGTTTACAGCTCCACCTGTAGGTTTAGATTCATACTGCAGCTGTACTGGTTTATAGCATGTGGTGCTACATCGTGGAATCTCATACATCATTAAGTGATATGTGTACCCTATCCATCTATCTCTCTCTCCCTCCCCCATTCTCTCCCTCTCTCCCTCCCACTTTCTCTCTCTCTCTCTTCGTACCTTTGTTACTCTGTCTAGCTTTGGGAGGAGAATCGTCCAGACTACCTGACCATTCGACTTTACCTCACAGAAGCTGAGGACCTGCAGGTAAATCCAGACATGTCTCTCCTCTGCTGTCTGGTGTAACGTTCAGTCAGCAGACCTGAATGTTTCTGTCATTCACAAACACTCACAAAAACTCAGCATGAGTAGAGGTTCATTCATAGTCACGCACACTACACCTACACACACTACACATATACACACTACACTTATACACCTACACACACTACACATATACACACTACACTTATACACCTACACACACTACACATATACACACTACACCTACACACACTACACATATACACACTACACTTATACACCTATACACACTACTTCTATACACTTATATCATGGTGTCCCTATTACATGGACACTGTGTGTAAGTACAGGGTATGTTTCTACTAGTACAGCTGTGTTTACACTGTATCATCATCCGTTTTTCTAACAATATTTGTGCTCTTTCAAGAACCTCACAGAAGAAAAGTACCGCCCCCTAAGTTCCAGACTGTTAACTGGTCGACCAAAATTTAAGCTCCTTTTTGAAGAGATCGCAAAATCCAATCAGCAGTAAGTATAATGCATAAAGTAATTTATTTGGGAATTAAAAACCAGATACATTTAAATATAAAGATTTCTTACATGCACTTTTTGACAAATTTTTTTTAAAGATTTTTTAAGATTTTGTTTTTTAATACTGCATAGAAATGTCCTATATTTTCTAAGGTGGAGAGCTGCCTTTTCTGTAAGAGAGCAGCTCGCTCTGTGCAAATGTATTTAAATGTATTTACCTTTAAATGTATTTAAATGTATTTCCAGTTGCCTTTACGTACATGATTAACAAACCCATTCTGTTTACACTTGTTTTAAATGTGCTCAGGATCCATCCCTGACATCTCTGAATGTGGATTGAATGTTTAGTGGGTGTTTACACCTTTGGCTTTTTATGTGTCTGATTTAATGTGGTTGAGGTTGAGGCAGTTATGATGAGATGCTCACATACACACACACACAAATACACACACACACACACACACACACACACACACACACACACGATGAGGGAGGAGTTGCAGCATCCACTGTAACATCTGAGCTCTTACAACCAAATACACATCTTAATGCAAGGTGTAAACAGGCCCAGAGTAATGTAATATGTACAGTTGGCTGGGCTATACATATGTCTTATAAACATATATAATATGTTTATAAGACATATTACACTTTAATATCCACTTCATGCTGTTTTATTCTTATACTCGTGTTTTCTGTGAAGACTCTGTGACTCAAGGTCATTGGGGACACATTTCTGTTTTTCTGTGTTCCTCCTCCTCTCTGATTCTATAATGGACAGGATTTATCAGGCATAGTGCAGCCAGTTAAGTATGGATATGGTCAGTCATCTGGTGGCAATTGAATCTTTATTATCAGTAATTCTTAATGTGTTTTTCTCATCTATGCCTGTGTGTATGTGTGTGTGTGTTTTTGTGTGTGTGTGTGTGTGTGTGTTTATTTGTGTGTGTGTGTGTGTGTGTATCTACAGTAAAAAGGTGGGTGTATTCTGCTGTGGGCCTAAAGGTGTTTCTACAGAACTACACAAACTCTGCAACTCAATGCAAACATCAGGAACCGTGTTTGAGTACAACAAGGAGTCATTCAGCTGAGATGCTTCAGTTAATAAACAAACAAACAAACAGACAGCATGAGCCTCTTCTTCATTTGGAAATGGAGGTGGAAGAAAGACACAAGAAAACCCAGTGCAGACATCATGTTTGGAGTCAGTTGTATTTCTGAGGGCCTTGGGACATGGTCAGCCATCGTTATTTAAAAGAACATCATTACTTTCCCTTTGTATGACCTTCATTCCTTAACCAGGCACTGGAATTATTTGAGTCTTAATATCTCCTTAGAATTTAATTTTGTTAAAAACCAAATCAAAAACAATCCAAAAAGGTAAGTGTGTGTTCCTACTGCATGGTCTGGACAGGTGCTTACAGGTTATTGATCCTGCTATGTTTAGGGCCATATACTTATAATTCATTCTGATCTGGGATCAGTTTGTACCCCTCTTGTCTTAATGAATACAGTATTACTGTATTAGCCTTTTAAAACATGGTTTCTAAATGCCAGAGACAATGGGCAGTACCTGGAATTGCCAAGTTAGAAGATACTATGTAAGTGAACAACTTTAATGTTGTGTATAGCTAACTGAAAGAACCTGTGTCCCCTCCTGCCAAAACAATCCCAGCAGAGAAGAAATGCCTCTTACTAAAGCTGAGCTTGTTACAGCTGAGCTTGTTACAGCTGAGCTGGTTACTTCGGGTCCATTGTTTTCTGTACATGACAGGACTCCAGGTATATAATGTGTCAGTGTTCTGCAAAGTGTTTAACTCCTGTTAGATATTCTGAACAAGACATGACACTGGAATAAGGCCGTTGTGCTTCACAGAATATTCTCATGCTTTTACTGTAAACCAGGAGGATGTAAAATGGAACCACAGCCTTGTTTCATCTTTACTGTAACGCAGTTTTACTCTGCACATTTCTGTATATTTCATAGATTTAACCACAGTATTATTTAATTGGACTGTCATGGCATTTGAATATAAATGTTCTTGCTGACTTGAAAAGTGTACATGTAACATTTAAAATATATTACCATATTCAGAATACTTAATGTATACACAAACACATAACTAGTCATGTTTACAATGGAGTTATAACATCTTGTTCCCAGCATTTTTATTTTATTTCTCTTATTTTTACTTTTTTAACACTCATTTTTTATATGTTATTTTCCACATTCAACTTTATTTATGTTACACCAAGTTTTTGTTGCTGTTGTTATTGTTCTCCCTAAAAGAATTGCACTGTAAACAGCCTCAGACTTGTATATTTAATCAAGATATATTTAATTGATCATAAAACACTCATTTAATACCAGCGCAAAAGTCCTGTTTTTATTAACAGAATAAGTGTTAGATTAATGCACAGTACAATGATCACCAGTGGAAGAACCAATCATCTTCGCTCTCACTGGCTGAGTTTGGGGTGTGGTGCAGATACTGTAGGGGGCGCTGTGCTGTTAACATCCTGATAGAGCCTGCATGTGGTCATCCATTACTGTAGGACATGCAGTCACGTTTTTGAGACTGACTGGGGACTGATTGGCTTAAACAGATGTCAGTGCTGCCCTCTGCTGATTAGTTTATGAACAGCCTGGCCAAGAGCAGACTGGCTTTCTAAAGTTTTGTCTGAGCTCCCTGATGTACACTTGTGTGTTTGGTGTGTATATGTGTGTGTAGTGTAGTTGTAATGATCTGTGTACTGTTTTTGAACAGTGATCTGACTGTGTGTGAAATGTATTATCACAGAGTGTGTGTATGTGTGCAGTTGTGTGTTTTTGTGTGTGTTTGTACACGTGTGCTCACAGCGTGGTCTGGTACGAGGTGCAGGCCTCTTCCTCACTGCTGCTCAGTAAAGGTTTTCTCTCCTCGTGCTCCCAGCCTTCGTTCCTCTTGGGCTTGCGACCGCATGTCTTGGCAATGCTCACACCGATGATGGCGGTGACGAGCGCTCCGAGAACTCCAGCTCCCAGCAGCCAGGGCCAGATCTGCTGAGCTTGATCCAGATAGGGAGTCAGGAACTCCTGCAAGAACCGCTGACCTGAGGGAAAGTGACAAGTGGGTCAGATACAAAAGTATTTGGCCAAGTTATTGACCTGAATGTGCATGTATGCATTTGTTTCGTTTTTTTGTCCAACTATGTGTGTGTGTGTGAGAGGCTCACTTGGGTTGAGCAGGTAGGAGTATTCGTATCCCAGTGCCTTAGTGGTGAGGAAGTAGTCTCCGTTCTGGTACAGTGGGATAAAGGGCACCATGTAATAGCCGTCGTTATGTCCGATCGGGGCGTGGCTCACTGGGTAGTGCGTCCGGGGAGGCTGGTGCCTCCTCAACCACTGCTCAAATATACTACATGAGAGAGTGTTACATCAGCTAGAACAGTATTACATCAGCTAGAAGTACACGAGACAACGTTACATCAGCTAGTACTACATGGGACAGCGTTACATGTGTTGTATATTGTGTATACTGTGTGTTGTATATTGCTTGACCTATAGATCCAATACAGATTTGATCTATATGTGATCTCTGAACACTGCTGGTGTTGAGTGTGTGTGTGTGTGTTGAGTGTGTGTGTTACCTGTCGATAAATGCGTGGTGTAACAGGAAGATGGGGTCATTGGCTGAGCCTTGTACTGATGACATGGTGCCGTTCATATAGATGTGCAGTGCGTTGTGCATCGTACTCTGACCTGCTACTGCTATACCTGTCTGTGGACTCGCAAAACCTTCACACACACACACACACACAACCTTTTTTTTTTTGTGCTTCCATACATTATTCATAACTCAGAGTTTCACAGGTTTGGGTTTTTTTTTATTACACACTGTTATTGAACACTGGCACATGAGTCACATCCCTTTTTCATGTTAAACTTTAACCCCATTTTATTAGGCACCATTACAAACTCTCAGACCAAATTCTGTCAATCAGACAGCCAAACATGAACACGTTTGTTGTTACTTACAGTAACAGAACAAAAGTTGTCTGGGATTTCAGTTTAGGGGGCGTTAGTCCAGCATCGCTTGGGACTAACCACTGAAAGGGTCTGTAGCTGTATGTTAATGTATGTTAATGTTAGTATGTTAATGTATGTTAATGTTAGTATGTTAATGTATGTTAATGTATGTATGTTTATGCACACGATCCTGTACACATGATTGCAGCAGCTTGTGCACACACACTGCTCCACAATAAATGTGAACTACACTCCAACTAAGAGCATTTACCAACTGCTATGAATGTAATGTAACAAAATGAATTCATTGTCTAAAATATGCATCCATCCATAAATAATGACCTGGTTTTGGTTCCCATATAGCCTCCCGATACAGTGTTCATTACTTTAATGAGACTATGGCCATTACAAATCCAATCCACCTGTTTTATGAACCCTTTTCTATATCGTATTAATTCCCTTAGACTCTAAACATAATCTTCTATGAATTAAACTAACAGGGACTTTGCTAAGTTTCACGGATGTTTGTTAAAAGCTCCTGGTGATGTAGTAACCAAGACAGGCCTGCTGGTGGCAGCATCACTCGATCTCCAGTGACTAGTCCCTGAAGGCTCTGTTTGTTCTAGTCAAATTATGGTTTAGTTGCTGTTTAAAAACAAGATTGATACAGACCTTCTGGAGAAAAGAACAGGAAGAGAGACAAGAAAGACAACTAATGGGAGAGAAATTTTTCCCTGAAAAATATAAAAATGTGTTTAATGTTGTTGTGTACCCTCTAGAGTGTTCCGGAAGCTCATGTTTGAATGGCGGTCGAGCGAGCCTGTCTCGTAGTCCCGCAAGCCCACAACAAATTCCACGTCAGCTGAGGTGGGCAGCTGACTCATGCGACTTCGGTCTTGGTTGCCAGGGTTACGACGCAGTGGGCCCTCTGGCTCGCCGTTGCACAGCACCTCTTGTGCATTGTAGTCGTGTGGCCTTGTGCAGATCACCTGCACAGGTGTGGACAATCATCAATACACACATACATCCTTAACCAGAGTAGAGGTCATGGTTGGACACACACACACACACACACACACACACACACACACCCTTAACCAGGGTAGTGGTCATGGTTTTACACACACATACACACACACACCCTTAACCAGGGTAGAGGTCATAGTTGGACACACACACACACACACCCTTAACCAGGGTAGAGGTCATAGTTGGACACAGACACACACGCGCACACACACACACACACACCCTTAACCAGGGTAGAGGTCATAGTTGGACACACACACACACCTAACCAGACTAGTGATTTATTGCATTGCTGGTCACATACAGTGAGATGTGGGCACAGCTGATCTCTTCAAGTTTTCAGTCAAAACAGAGCACTGTAAATTTCCTCTTTAACTGCAGCCATTGGCAGACAGAGAGAGAGAGAGAGAGAGAGAGAGAGAGAGAGAGAGAGAGAGAGAGAGAGAGAGAGAGAGAGAGAGAG
>JAOYMR010000499.1:0-11762 GCA_025802075.1 Tenebrosternarchus preto
TCTAATTACAGATTTCAGTGGAAGTGCCTCAAGACAAGTTAAAATGAGGCTCAGTAGTGTGTGTGACCTCCACATGCTTGTATGACCTCCCTACAACACCTGGGCATGCTCCTGATGAGGCGGTGGGTGTTCTCCTCCGGGCCCATCGGACATCGGGCCCTCATACTACTCTCATCGAGTCCATTTCTGACAGTTTGAGCAGAAACATGGATATTAATGCCTGCCGGAGGTCATTTTGCAGGGCTCTGGCTCTGTTTTGTGTCTTGTGTAAGTGTTCCCTTTATTTTTTGAGTAATGTATTTGAAAACAGCATTCCCCAAGAAACATCGCGACATTACGGTTTAACATAGAGGCGGGGCTTTTTGGCGTAGCGAGTCTTGCGTTGTGGGATAGTGTAAAATTTGTTTGACAGGGGTTCAGGAGAGAAAAGGAGGTGGCGGCAGCACGCGAGACAGTCGCGCATCCTTAACCGCCGAATTATCGTCACTTTGTTTCTGTTGACCTGCGATCTCGAGCAACATATTCAACGAGAAGGGTCGAGCGCGACGGACCTTTTCCCCCCCGAAAGCTCAGCAACAGGGCATATAATACAGGATGCCGCTGTCCATGTCAACCTCGCGCATGGGGAGCTCCCACGACTAGCACTATCGCTCACCGCAACTGCGGAATATATGAGAAAAGAAATGCGAATGGTTCGAGAAGAGAGAAGTCAAACAAAATGGAAACAATGTAGCTTCACTGCAGCATTCCATATAGATTGGAAACACAGAATAGGAAATAGATAGCTAGCTTAGCTAATGAGCTTAATTACCGTCATACATGCAAAGTTACTCATCATCCGTGAAGCGCAACTAGCTTGTAGTTGGCTGAAACGAAGGTAACTGCAGTTTTTACATCGGTTCTTGAGATAGCAAAGAAAATACAAGTCAAATATGCTACGGAGAAGGCTCAATCTTTTGGTAAGTAGCTACAGCCGAAACCCAACGCCACACACCTGATTCGTTACGCTCTGCTGGTGCATTGTAGTAGTAGTAGTAGCGATATTAACAGACTGAGGGAGATAGCATGCGCTTCTATTGACTTGCCTAATGAGAGAACTTCATTTTTACTGCGAGAAATAGCGGACATTCTCTTCCCTTTCGTGTATGTTGCTGACACGTTAATTAAAAATCGGAGGAGACGCTAGTTCGTACGTTTCATTGCGAAAGCATCGTGTGGCTAATCTGAAATAGTACTTGTCTCACAGCAAAATAATTGTTTTCTTCAGCCACCCCGACATATATCTAAGTTGGCTAACTTCCTTCCTGTTACCGTGGCTCGTACGTTGGTGTGTGACACGTGCGGTCAGCTCGAGGACGATTCCATCCGTTACCGCCCAACTTCGTGAAGATCTTTTTGAAGTTGACCGAGGACGCGGAAATGGATCTCGCCAAATGAGATGGCCAGCTAGCTTTAATCAAATACTCCTTCAGTCTCCGAGCTAAGCTCTTTGCGTGCTTTGCTTGAATTCGATAAGTAATTTCCTAATGCCCCCTCATTAGTACTACAACCATTTGAACAGGAACTTTGTATTCAGCTTCATTGTGCAACTTGTATAGCCTCCAGTATAACCCTGTAATTATGACATTTATCCGTTTGTGTACTTTTGGTATCACAACAGCACATCTCGTACACACTGCTGTTGGTCAGGTTACTATTTAAGCAGCAAAAGCCTGTTGAGATAACGAACTCTTCCCGTATTCGTCAGTGCGGTAGACATTGTGGTGGTCACGTTCTGTAGACGCTGCAAAAATGTCATACGGGAATAACGCGTAATTTATTGACCACGAAGGAAATTGTCCGTTAGCAAATTTACCATCGCCTAAGACAAACAGCGAATGAAAAATAATTCTTGATGAGTTCACCATTCTTTGCACAGTCGTACTTTAGTGACCCTGATGCCTTTGACGGCAGGCATTATGGATGTCAAAGACCTTTTTCGTTTAGCAGCCTTACTCCTTCATTTTAGGTCAACAGACTCCTTTCCACCACTGACAGATAATCTCTGTCATAGTTAAATATCTGAGAGATTGAGAGGTCATGGCAGGTTTAAGATGTTTAGGTTCAGTCGCTGATTTCAAGAGCCAGATAGCAACAAGTGATAACGACCTGGTGAAATTCAGTAGAATATCCAGCCTGTTCACCGCCTGTGTAGCATCTTCCTTGTAACGTTTCTGTAACGCGTTTTATAGCCTTTCTGTAAGGAAATCCGTGGTATTGTTTTTACGTAACTGTATGTAGGTCAGGTCATTTTCAAATGACTTCACGTGGAATGAGTAAAAGAGGTTTATGCTGTGTCCAGTGACACTGGTGATTCCACTCTGTAAAATCTGCCTTCAGGCGTTTTTCTTTATGACTGTGTAACCTGTTGGCACCTCCAACCTGTTGGGCCTAAATTCTCCTGGGACTGTCGTCGTGAGCAGGATGGATACCAGCTGTGTAAGCACAGTGGGGGGTGACTATGCAGGCTTCTCTTTCTCCCAGCTTCCTCCCAGCAGTCCTGGGTCAGCACTTACGCCCCTGCCGACACGACTGCAAGTGCTGCTCCATGTTTGTTTGGGTTGGTGCCCTCGTCACCACGGAGACGCCTCTCCGCCCCCCACCCCCCCATCTCAATTATCCTTAGCCTTAGGTGGGGTGGCACTAAAACTAGAGAAGAGCCATGGATGATGGTGCTGGGAAACTGGATTGTGAACCTCACGAGAGGAACTTCGAGGGGGACCTTTCTTTCGTCCTGACGGTATGCGGCGTCACACTGAGGCCTTTGATGTGCCTTCACATCCATGAAGCCACTGGTGTGTTGTGGGACAGGTGGAGGAAATGTGATAGCATTCAGTTTGGAAGCCCCTTTGAGAACTAGGGGAACAGGGTGGACAGATGAGTTCTTTGTTATTTCTTTGGGGTCGTATTCTACTGTTTGATAGTGCTGTGTGTGTGTGTGTGTGTGTGTGTGAGAGATGGGGGGGGTAATTTCTGGTAAATTGTTTGCAGACTCACACAGTGAGCACAGGCACTGCACGGGTGAGATTTTGCTGATCTTGCGATCGACAGCAACTCTGTAAACATTAACGTTTTTTTTTCTTCTTCTCCTTCTTCCAGACGTTTCGAGTGTTCACAATGGCCTTTCAGTGTTTAACATGTCATATCCTGTTTGGATGACTGCTCTGACCCCTTCCTGAGGCTTGAGGCAGTAGATCCTCCTTCCACAGTCCAAAGTGGATTTAGTAAATTGGTGAACGTTTGATGCCTGTGTTTTTCCGGAGTGACACCCCCCCCCGTTCTGAAGCTGGGCAGCTCAGGTTCACCACATGTTAACTTACTGTCCTGTGCCAGAAAACCTCCACAGAGTTTTGTTGAGCCGTGGGGCCGGTTCTCTCCTCTCCAGGTTTCCTCCCTTCACCTTTTAATATTTTTTTTCTACCTGGGCCTTTACACCGCTGGCAGGCATGTCGTCGGAGGCCTGCAGACTGCCTGGAGACGCTCTGCTTCACACGCCTGTCTCCTGCCGACAGGCCCGACCGGCTGTACCATTGCGGGAGGGCAGGACCGTCCTCCCTCAGCCAGTCCTGGCGCTCAGGTCTGCGGAGAGCTCCTCGCCGCAGGTATCGCCGTACGCCAGAGCGACCTCTCGCCGCCCTGCTGGTGGGGCGCGGTACAGCAGCGTCCGGCGTGAAAGTTGGCCGGGCGGTTTTTAATCAGCCGAGTGCAGCTGGCGAGGGGAGTCTCTCGGGTTTGTGTTTTCAGGCCTGCGGACGCAGCCCGGGCAGCTGCCTGTGGTTATGTGCTTTCAAAACACACAACCACAGGAGGGGGGGCATCGAAACCCACCCGCACGTAGGGGTCAAAGGGTGCCATGCCACTCCGGCTCTGTAGAGGCGGGCCTGGTGGCTGGGCAGGTTTAAGACCTTTCCTGTGCTCCTGCAGCTCTGCTCACGTGGCCCGGACGGTGTGTCCTGCACGTCCCGCGCATCCTGAGCTGCTCTGCTTTTACCTTGTTTTTGTCTGTTAACGGAAAACGACAGTTGGCCCCACGCTCCTTCCTCCGGCACGACCTGTTGGATAGCCACACCCCCACTCCGCCCACCTGTCGGTGCTGATGAAGTGTAGGGAGAGGCCGGCAGCCGTGGATGTGTCTGGGGTGAAGGGACCTCGCAGAGGCCGTGGGCTCCGTGATTTATCAGCACTGTTTCATCAGGAGAGGCCGCGTATCGATCCACAGCATAGCCCCACACGCGCGCACACACACACACACACACACACACACACACACACACCCCACCGTTTCCTGGCTAGTGGGGATGGTAGTGCTTACCCTGACTCCTCTGTCTTCCACATCCACATCTAGCCACACGCTCACCCGCTCTCTCTAATGGAAGTGCAGTCAGGCGCTCGTCCGCTGCACCACAGGAGGGACGAGGGGGCGTGTTCAGGCCAGCCACCGCAGTCCCAATGACGAGGCGTGTCCTGACAAGTGCTCACAATTCTGGTGAGGGTAGAGGGGGTGTGTCCTTGCCAGTACAGACGGTAGCATAGAAAGGAGGGGGCGTGTCCAGACGATCGCAAGAGCAAACGCAAGCACATCCGGCCTAACCTGTTGTGTTTTTCGGCACCAAACAGAAGCAAGGCCTGAATTTTCAGTTTGCATCTCTGAATAATTCAGTGGCCTCGTTTATTCTGAATTGTCCTCCCCCATGCTGCCCCTCCCCCGGTGGCAAGCCGTCGGACGAGCAGCAGTTGGACTGCCTTGCTACCGTCCGTATATTTTTAAACCCTCGTCCGGAGAGTCCTCGAGCTGTGTTCTGGCTTTCGCCACTGCCCTGAGACCACTCGCGAGGAGATGTGAAGGGAACGTTGAAAAGGGGGTGTGGTGGTGTGAGGTTAGCGCGAGAGCGCGTTTCTGTGTGCCCGCGAGAGCGTCTGTAGTGCCGTTGCTAGTATTACTTTCACTGTTGAACCTAAAAAGAAACTTACCACTTGAGGTAACATGACTCTGGGCGCCTCTTGGCAGTGTACACACACACACACACACACACACACACACACACCCGGCTTGTGGTTCAGGTTCAGGTTAGCGCTGAAGCCGCGCTGAGAGGAGGCCGGTTGCTGGCCACTGGCCCATTTCCTGTTTATCACCTTCACTTGTGACACAGTTACCTTTTAATTTATTTATTTATATATTTTTTATGGCTCCTCAAATGAGGCTAATTAAGTGAACAGTAATTACAGTCAGCATTGCTGCCTGCGTTAGAAAAGACAATAACATCAGAAACACAGCAACTGAGGTGGCTTTTTTTTAACACGTCAGCATTTTGAGGTAAATATCTCAAGCCATTGTCAGGAAACTGAGCACAACTGCAGGCCATTTCTGTCATTCTCGCTCTCTCTCTCCCTCTGTCTCTCTCTCTCTCTCCCTCTGTCTTATCTCTCCTTCTCTCCCTCTCTCCCTCTCTCTCTCTCTCTCTCTCTCTCTCTGTGGTGTGACAATGTAAGTCACACAGATTAGTTTGCTTAGACACTCTACACAAACTATGCAATACAATATTCCGTTTATAAGCACAATATTGTGATTGTAATGCCACACGTTGCGAATGTCCTATGTCTTGTAGTTATTAAATGCATCTTTTTGAGGGAGGAGAATTGCCCCGAATTATTTTATCTGCAATTATTTGCAACCTTTTCAGTATTTATATTACAAAAGCCAATATCATGATAATTACTGAACGATGTATTGTGCAACCCTTGAGCTGTACAGGAGGCTCAGTAGCAAAGGAATTGATTGCTCCTCAACTCTGTTATTGGCAACTGGCTCTTCGTTTTATTGCTTTTGGAAGGTGAATATTCACCCTTTAATGATGAACTGGAGCACCAACACGGTGGTGCTTTATTTTTTGAGTAATTTCCTCATGATAGATTCCCCCCCCCCCAGAGCACTGTGGGTGAATTGAAGCGGCTTCAGTCGAGGATTACCTTGGTGGACAAACTACAAAAACAAACCAAAAAAGATAAATCGCGGCGAGGCCGACATGTTTTCCGCTGAAGACTTCACGTGAGCTTCCAGTGGTGTGGAGCAAACGGGCCTGCTGATGTGGTCTGTTGTAGCCCCAAGCCCAGCATATAGAAATACAGGTCGGGGTCACGTGCTGTGCTGACCAACATGGGCTGTTTTCCCACGTGTGCCCCGGACACTTCCTGTTGTTTGACGTTCCCTGTGCGTTTCCACAAGCTCATTCGAACACACCCCCCACCCCCGTTCAATATCTAGTCGGCGTTGATGTCTGTTGTGTTTTCCACTTTTCGGCTTCACCACAGAAAGAAAGGGGAACTTTCAAATTACTGCACACGCTTTCAGAGAGGCAGGTCTGATTGGCCTGGCCTAGATTATAGAGCAACGTGGGCGTCACGACTGCTCGAACACTGAGGAGATCCTGTGCTTCCATCAGCTCCATCACTGCTACCGTTACTGGGCTGACACCAGAGGCGTCACTTACAGACACTTGTGAGTTCTGTTAACTGCCTGAACAGGGGATGATGGGTAAATAGCTGACTGGATGTGGGTTGTTTTGGTGGGTTTTTTTTTTTTGCTGGTGGTGATCTTCATGGTGGAAAATGTCAAAATGTCACATGCTCTCTGAGGAGAGTGGAAGGGATGAATATTAGAATGTGGGTGGGTCCTAAGAACCCTTATTCTATTCCAAACCAAGCTTTTGGCAGGGTTTGGCTAAGGAGAGTGGGCGTGGCTAAGATACTACTATGGCGGGCCTTTATCTTTGTACGTTAACAAGTTCGAGGTCTGCTAATCATAGCTAGGGTAGTGTAACTCCCTTGTGGCCTACATTGCTAGCGCTAGCATGTTCCTGGCGGGAGTAAATGCACCCCTTCACACTTCTACCAGTCTTCATTTAGATACTATTGATCGCGTGTCGACCGGCGAACCGTGGCAACGGCGGCCCTGGCGGGAGAGCGCCGGCGTATTAAAACGTGACCTTTGAGCCACTTCCCTTTGCCCTGTTGTTTATGCTCTACGGGCGGCGGCAATCCGAGGCATCACGTCGGAACTCTGGGCTAAAAATGTGGCCTCCGTCGTCACACGCGGGTCCCGCAGGCTTCGCCGGCTATTTTTAAGCTTACATTGATTTTCCTTTTTCTCACAGCGCTCTTAATTACAAGGTACCTTTTCGGAGTAGCGAGAGCTCTGTTACTCTGGCAACCGGCGCCTCCCCGCTGCTGGAGGCTGGCTGCCGCGCTGAGGCTTATTTGCATGTCCTGAGTAAGCAAATGAGCGCGCGGGGTACGCAGGACTGCATTTAGGGATCGGCGTCTGCAGCGGGGAAGGACCCTCAGGAGGGCCGGCGGCTGCGAGACGCGTGTGTGTGTGTGTGTGTGTGTGTGTGTGTGAGTGTGAGAGAGAGAACGCGTTGTGTGTGGAGCTCACCAGCCTCTTGCACAGATCTGTGTCTTGGCCTGAGTCTGCTCTTCTCTGCAAACCTCTGTCTGCTGGGAGCTTTGACCTCTTAACCCGCAGCATGTGTGTGTGTGTAGACGTGCTGTGCTGTGCAGTGAGGGGTTCCAACAGGCTCGTGTGTGTGTGTATGTGTGTGTTTGCTTGGCTGGATGCTGTGTGGTACAGTGTGTAGATGTACGTGTGTGCGTGTGCACACAGACGTCCTGTCTCCAGGCGTGGGTGGTTTTTTGCACAGAAGCCATGTTGGGAGGTGAAAGGCTAAGGTGGTTGCCCGTGGAGATGGACACGACCTCTCTCACCTCCTCCACTCGTTTGCTTTGCAAAGCTGCTTCTCGTGAGAGTCGGAAGTCTCCCATGCACCACCTGAGCAAATTCAGGCTCACGCATTCAAATAAATTTGTTCAAACCAAATGAGGAACCAAACCGAGCTGGTGAAAACAATCTGTTGTTCGTGCATCAGTGCATGTCCACCTGTTCAGTGTGGAGTTCGTCCTGGGGTTTGTTTGACCCTATTACCTGTTACTGAAAAATATCTTTGGATCACCAGAAGGCCTTAAATAAGCATTTTTGAATTGGAATATGTGGTTTGTGCAATTTTACCATTACATTCTTTTCTGATATAATATCTAATATTGCAGTTTGCCGTTGACCAGCTTGGCTGCATCTGCTGTTGCAAATACACCGAGTACATGGAGTCTTGGAGGGTTATTGGTTTGCATCAATCTTTTACATAACCAATCAAATGACACGTTCGTGAACGCAAATCACGCGGGTTCTGATCAATCCAACGTTTAGCAATTATAGGGTAATGAAAAGTTTGGTTGGTAAATCAGCCTCCTCGCGCCGATGATGGAAAATCACAGACGCGCTGTTTCCGTGCGCATTTCCATCTTTCGGAGATCGCATCCTGTTTACTGCCCCCGGAGGGCGTCCGGCGGAGTCATAAAAAAAAAAAAAAAAAAAAAAAGCCCTGTTCATAAGTCAGATCTGGCGGTCCGTTTCCTCTCGCCTCGCTGGCACACGCGCTATCAATCTGGGGGCAGGGACCGTCCCGTGACGAGCTGAGTCTGTGTTTTCCCCTCTTGTACAACGTTAAATAAGACCAGTCATTACTGTTTGACCGACACGCGCTGCTCTAGCATCTCGCCTGCTCAGCTGAAGCAACGCTCCATCCCCCAAATGTGAAGGAACTTGTCTTATTCAGCTTTAAGACTAAATGGTGGTTTGTTTGTTTTATTTTTGGGTTGGCGTGGGTGGGTGTGCGTGGGTGAGGGCCAAATGCTTGGATTTAGAATCGCAGACTATGCAAAAAATAACACCCTTCAGTTATACCCTGATGATGCTTGTACGAGACACCTTCTGTAATTCTAAAACTGAGCATTTGACAGAAAATATTTTTTAAAAAGTTTCAAACTGAATGATGAGAATTTTAGATTTTAGGTTTTAGTTGTTGAATCCTGGAGTGTTTGAGACCACAGGCTCAAAGTCTGCAAATGCTGGTGTGACAACATTCCTTCAGGAGAAAGAAGCCAGAACGATCGAGGCACGATCACTTTATGATGTTTATCAGTACCATCCAGAAATGTGATATTCCACCCAGATATGGTATTCACCCCCCCCCCCCCGATATTTACAGTCACACAGGCTGCAGCATGTCGACAGTTTGTAGAGCATGTAGATCAGCAACTTTTAAAAACGAAATCTCCAATTGCTTCCTTAAACGTTATTTCATGTGTGACATCCAAGCTTCCTCCTTCAAGGTTTACATAACGTGTGTGTGTGTGTGTGTGTGTGTGTGTGTGTGTGTGTGCGTTCACACGCGTGTGAAAGCACACAGGCCTACGTAATGTGCTCCCAAAACCATTAATCTGGTTATATTGTTTAGACGTGGGCAGCATTAATCTAGATGTTGAATTAATTAGGGTTCTGAAATGGTTTGGCTTTATGAAACTAGTACTGAGCTGTTTATGGGTCACAGAGGACAGGACTAAAGTCCATATTCAGTTCTAGAAAACAGCATAATAAACACATTGTTTGTTTGTTTTTCGATTTTATGTTTATCTAGGTTTAATCTGTCTTGGTTTATTTTTCAATTGTGTTTTTATTTTTCTCATTTACTGTTTTATTTTTAAACAGTTGTGGTTAAAACACCAAAGAGTTTAGTATAACATGATAATGTTTGCGGGTTACCAATCCTTAGGTGTCCAATTAAATGTAAAAGGAGGCTCATCAAACTGGAAACGTCGTGTTAGTGACGTGGAGCTGAGCAGCGGTGAACCTTGTGATTTGGTTAAGAGCAAGACGGAAAGTCTTACCCAAGATTAAAATCACCTGTTAAGCATTTTGAAAAGTTCAGATGAAGTCCATGTATGGAAAATCAGCAGTTATTCTTTTGACAGGTGTTTTAAATGCCATCAAGACCAACATTACCCTGTTTAGAGACCCGCCGAACTGAAATCTACAACGGCTTTTCTAATGTTCGCTCTGCACTGTAGGAGAGAAAGGTCTCATCAGTCCTGGACTGGTGAGGGACCCCTGAGCTTCTCCTCGGGTATTTAAATCTTTATATAGTCAAAGTGAAGGTTGGGTTCCACATAATGAGGAGTTCCAGGTGTGGGAGCAAGTGGCGTACAGGAGCTCGTGGTGGGAGATGTTGCAGTAAAGGTTTTGGCGTGGAAGAAGCGGCTGGTTTCGTAGCGTGGGGGTGATTAATGGGACACTCTGCACTGACCTGTTGCACCATCGCTACTGGAGGACCATGCAAGACCTCTGTAATGTATTGCTCTGAGCCTGTGAGCGAGACAAACTACTAAAAATTGTAAAACAGTCCAGGTGATTTGTCAACACCCCTCCCCCCTCCTCAAACCCCCCCAGACGCACTTGTCTGGACCTGTTTGACTGGTAGTGACGGTCCGGTTTAGATGTTTTTCAGACTGGTTCTGCCGCACAGTTGTGCATAATTTGAACCGCAGCACAGAAGCCCAGGACATGATCCAACAAGGAATCTTCACTTTTCACACTAATAACATGGTTCAGCTGGCTGGTGCCTGCAGTAGAAGAGTTAGATGTTTTCTTTAATCACACGCAGGCCTGATGTCCAGTTCAGACCTCATCGTGTAAGTGGAAAAATATGAGTATTCCTATTGCTGTGAAACGGATTATATCGGAGCAGTTCTTTGATCCGTTGCATTCAGGCCAACTTGGACAAAGTGTTGCTCTGAGCTAGAATTCTGAACTTGGTGAAAGTACATCCGAGCTGCCCTCGCCGGATTATGTAGGATTTTTAATGCAGTTTTTGGGATGCGGGGACACCTGAACAGCTCAGCTCCGCAGCAGTAGGCCACCGCGCTTGAGCTGACTGAGCATAACAGAAATAAAATACCCGCCGCCAAACTCAGGAAACAGAAAATGTGCAATATATCCGAATAAGCTCGTCTTGATTTGTAACGGCCCACTAAGCGTTCTGTTCCAGCACGTCTTTGGAACGTACCGTTTATATATTTCTTGTGTATCTGTTTATTTGGTTCCCTGCCTCAGCCTTGCCAGCGTTGGCCGTCTTTGTCCTGGCTGCTGGCAGCTTTTCAAACCGTTTGGTTCGGTTTCGCAATTAAACAACTTGTCAATTATCTTTTCAAAGGAAGGTGGGTGTGACATTGCCAAACCCGCTGAAACCCATAAACAGTGAAAGCCTGCCAGAGGTTAAACGTGACCCCATCCTACCCCCCTCCCCTCTTGAAGGGGCAGGGCATCTGTGCCCCCCCCCTGGCTTTATGGTCGTCTTTTCCTTTATTTATTTGTGCATTGATTTATCATGCAGGGCATCATTTCTTTAGAGCCTAATCTAATATTGTAATGGCAGTGTTTTCTCATTCCCCTGATGCTGAGCAGTTGGATCTCGTCTCGTTGAGTAAACCATGTTTGTGTTATTGATCCTGCCTTCATGCTAATGCATTCCCGTCTGGCAGGCGCATACCAGGCTGACACACACACACACACACACACACACACACACACACACACACACACACACACCTGCTCTGGGGCTCAGTAGTGCTCTATGACTTTTGACACTGTGGTAAATGTAATTCGGTCCGTTCTCTTTTCTCTTCCATTAGCTGCTCGTTTGTTTCTCCGCTTCTGAGACAATGAGCATTACAGTCACGTCGGAGTGCAAAAATGAATCGGGGGCCCTGCCTGACCCTCATTATATTTAACACTGAGATCCTTTTAGAAATCACTGGCCATTCAGTGCTGCTATGCT
>JAOYMR010000501.1:0-11751 GCA_025802075.1 Tenebrosternarchus preto
TGTTATTCTCAGTAAACATATTTTCCGCGGCTATCTGTAAAAGTGAGTGAATTAGTCACCTACAGTTTACCTCCCCCTCTTTCTCTCTGTATCTCTCTCCTCTCTCTCTCCCTCTCTGTCTATGTCTGTCTCTCTCTGTCTCTCTGTTCCTATGTCTCTCTCTCACACACACACACCGTCACAGATAATAAAAGTGCTATCAGGCACCTCTAACACACTCTATCAAAGTCAGCAGACAACTATTAGTTTTTAGGTCAAGACAGTCAGATCAAAGACCAGCTGTGAGTGGAAGGCAGTGAGAGAAAGCATCTCTCAGTGTACACACCTGTGTCCTCACCAACACTGAACCAAACCTCTACTGAATGCTACATACTGAAATATTACACACTATTAAATATTACGCCATAAAACTGTGGACTAGCTTAGCAGGGGAAATGTTTTGAACACACAGGGATTGTTAACAGGGTTTGTTATCCAGAGTGTTACATGCTGTCTGGGAATATCAGACTGTTATCCAGAGTGTCAGCAAGCTGATTGTTTGCTACTGTGGTACTGAAGTCCTATACCAGCGATTAGCACTCAACACTGTAACGCTGTTCTACAGCAGAGGTGAGCAGACTGGCTCTTCCCCGACAGAGAAAAGAGAACAGAGTAGCTGTTCTACAGCAGAGGGTGGAGAGCAGAGAAGTGTGTGGGAGGGGGACAGAAAATCAAAAGGGTTTCAGCACCACAGATGAGAGACGAAGAGATGATCTATTCATATACACACACACACATCTGCACACACATCTGCACACACACAGACCTGCACACACATGTACACACTTATTACACCCTGTTGATTTCAGCCTGTTTGGACTGTGTGTGGGATTGAGTGTTTGTGTGCATATGGGTATGTGTGAGTGTGTGTGCATGGGTGTGTGTGTGTGAGAGAGTGTGTGTGTGTATGTGTGTGTGTGAATGTGCATGTGTGTGTGTGTGAGTGTGTGTGTGTGTGTGAGTGTGTGTATATGTGTGAATGAGCATGTGTGTGTGTGTGAGTGTGTGTGTGTGAGTGTGTACCAGCTAGTCTGGTTAGCAGCGCTGTGGTGATGTTGCGGTCATTCGT
Organism: Tenebrosternarchus preto; assembly: GCA_025802075.1. NCBI lineage: Eukaryota > Metazoa > Chordata > Actinopteri > Gymnotiformes > Apteronotidae > Tenebrosternarchus > Tenebrosternarchus preto. The sequence goes on from JAOYMR010000501.1 coordinate 1,109, forward strand.
CCTCAAACGGAAGGTTATTGCAGGACCTAGAACCCTGAGAGAGAGAGAGAGAGAGAGAGAGATTATAATGAATTACAATTATATGAATTATTTGTGCCAATCAACATCTGATTTTGAGTGAAGAAAATAGCAGGACAGAATGTCTGGATTCATCTTTCAGTTATATTAACTATATTTATTCATTTATATTATATAACTATATTTATTCATGCATATTATATAACTATATTTATTTACCTATTATATAGTATTTACTCATACTTATATATATTTATACTATTATATAGTATTTACTCAGTTATATTTTATTTATATTATAAACTATATTTATTCAGTTATATATTATTTATATTATAAACTATATTTATACCGCTATACTGTATTTATATTATGAACTATATTTACTCAGTTATATTTTATTTATATTATAAACTATATTTATTCAGTTATATTTTATTTATGTTATATAACTAAAAGTGTAACAGTATCAAAGTCCAGTTGCCAACATGGAGACAATAGACGTGCAGGAGACAGCAGCTCTTCCTCTGGACCAGGTTCTGTTTGAACTGGGTTCTATTACACGTTCCACTGTGTTCCGTTTGAACTGGGTTCTGTTACACGTTCCACTGTGTTCCGTTTGAACTGGGTTCTGTTGCACGTTCCACTGTGTTCCGTTTGGACTGGGTTCTGTTACACGTTCCACTGTGTTCCGTTTGAACTGGGTTCTGTTACATGTTCCACTGTCTTCTGTTTGCACTGGGTTCTGTTACACGTTCCACTGTGTTCTGCTTCCACTGTGTTCCATTTGAACTGGGTTCTGTTGCACGTTCCACTGTGTTCTGTTTGAACTGGGTTCTGTTACACGTTCCACTGTCTTCTGTTTGAACTGGGTTCTGTTGCACGTTCCACTGTGTTCTGCTTCCACTGTGTTCCGTTTGAACTGGGTTCTGTTACACGTTCCACTGTGTTCTGTTTGAACTGGGTTCTGTTACACGTTCCACTGTGTTCTGCTTCCACTGTGTTCCATTTGAACTGGGTTCTGTTGCAAGTTCCACTGTGTTCTGTTTGAACTGGGTTCTGTTACACGTTCCACTGTCTTCTGTTTGAACTGGGTTCTGTTGCACGTTCCACTGTGTTCTGCTTCCACTGTGTTCCGTTTGAACTGGGTTCTGTTACACGTTCCACTGTGTTCTGTTTGAACTGGGTTCTGTTACACGTTCCACTGTGTTCTGTTTGAACTGGGTTCTGTTACATGTTCCACTGTCTTCTGTTTGAACTGGGTTCTGTTACACGTTCCACTGTGTCCTGCTTCCACTGTGTTCCGTTTGAACTGGGTTCTGTTGCATGTTCCACTGTGTTCTGTTTGAACTGGGTTCTGTTGCATGTTCCACTGTCTTCTGTTTGAACTGGGTTCTGTTACACGTTCCACTGTGTTCTGCTTGGACTGGGTTCTGTTGTTCTGTTATATGCTCCACTGGGTTCTGTTTTTACTGGATTCTGTCTGGATTGGGTTAAATAAGCCATGGGTACACATGTCATGGATAAGCCATGCTTACACTCATATACTCACACACTCACATATACTCTCACACACACTCACATACACATATACTCTCACACACACATACACATACACACACTCACATACACATATACTCTCACACACACATACACATACACACACTCACATACACATATACTCTCACATACACACACAAACACTCACATACACATATACTTTCACACACACTCATTCACACACACAAACACTCACACATGTACTCTCACACACACTCACACATGTACTCAAACACACTTATTCACACACCTTAAGATCAGCCATGTTCTACACCACACTGCCTCAATGCCTCTACTGCAGATCAACATGAACGACGACCTCAACAGTCTCCATCCTGCACCCAGCTGGAGGTCTTAACATCCACGCTCTCTTTACAGCGGAGACTCTGGCTGCCTTCCAACGAAGACTGAAGACTCACCTCTCCACTGAGTCACTGGGCCCTTACATAACACTAAACATGTACTGTCTTCTTCTCCACTCTGGCCAGTGTTCTTAACACTGACTTGTCTGCTCTCACACCAGGATCTGTACAAGATGAAGACTACAAACTCTGAACTAGAACCTCAGCCAGGTGATGTAAATTAAAATATATCCAACGCACTGCACATAGCCAACACACCACACAAACCTTGCACCTACCCAACACCCTGTACAACACCTACCCAATACCCTGTACAACACCTACCCAACCCCTGTACAACACACATACCCAACACCCTGTACAACACCTACCCAACACCCTGTACAACACCTACCCAACCCCTGTACAACACACATACCCAACACCCTGTACAACACCTACCCAACCCCTGTACAACACACATACCCAACACCCTGTACAACGCCTACCCAACACCCTGTACAACACACATACCCAACACCCTGTACAACGCCTACCCAACACCCTGTACAACACCTACCCAACACCCTGTACAACACACATACCCAACACCCTGTACAACACCTACCCAACACCCTATAAAAAACACTCATGTGTTAAAATGACTGATCTGGGTATTGTTATTACAGCAAAAGGGATATAGGTCCCCTATACTGGGGCCTGACTGGGACAAATCAGAGGGATAATCTGGAGATTTGAACTCCCCAAGATTTGACAATACACCCAAACATCACTACACGCAAACACCCAAACACCCAAACACCCCTACATCCAAACACCCCTACACTCATACACCCCTACACCCAAACATCCCTACACGCAAACACCCCTACACCCAAACACCCCTACATCCAAACACCCCTACACCCAAACACCCATACACCCAAACACCCCTACACCCATACACCCAAACACCCCTACACCCATACACCCATACACCCAACCCCCATTCAGCTTTATTGCTTTTGGAGAGGTCATAAGAGCAGAGAGCGCAGGATAACGGGGTGACTGAGACCAATGCAGAACCAAACAGAACCAAAAACAACAAACAGAACCATGCAGAACCAAGCTAACAGTGCTGAGAGAGAAATGGATAGAAAGTGGGACAGTTATGATGGAGAAGTAAAGATGGAGAGAATGAGAGAGAGACGACTGCACACAGTGAGAAAAAGAGAAAATGAATCTGTCACCAAAGAAAATCCTATTCACACGTCTGCAGGAGGTGGGAATGATTCAGGTATAACCTTTCATCCTCCTCAGACACACTCACACACAGACACACACACACACACACACACACTTACATACACACAATTATGCACGCACACACTTTTTTATAAAGAGAAACACTATAGAAAGTCTGTACTTGTGCAAGACTTGGGCTATGCCTCAAAGGGACAGAGCATTTCTTCTCAGGAGAATAATAATGGAGTGAGGTTAAGATGGAATATAAAACTGTACATCCATAACATCACCAAAGTTTCACAGATATACACGAATCTAGAAACCAACCCTCACACTTGCATCCTTAAAAGATACAAATGAAATACCTTTTAAATACCTTAATACCTACATTATCTCTGTGCTCACAACAGTAAGCTGAAGACTCTCTCTCTCGCTGTCACACGCACACACACACACACACACACACACACACAAACACACACACACAGACACAGTGCTGGCTCTCTCCAGGGGTGATGAACATGGAGTGAAAAAAACCTTTCAGAAGCAGATGGACTGAGTGCCCCCCTCACACCAAGTGCCCCCCTCACACTGCTATCAACAGAGATAACCTCCCGAGAAATGTCACCACGACTGGAGAGAAGGAGAGAGAGAGTGGGAGTGAAAGAGCGGGAGAGAGACAGAGAGAGGGAGAAAGAGAAAGAGGGAGAGAGAGGTCATACTAGAACCAGCAGCAGCTCTGGTCTGCTGACCATAAGAATGTACAGGTTATATTTCCACTTTCCTCTGACAACCTGGTGCTATATAATGATATAACTATGTAATAATATAACAATATAACAACATATCACTATATAACAAGTATATAATAATATAACTGTATAACTACATAACAATATAAGTATATAATAATATAACAATATAAGTATGTAACTATATAACAATATACATATATAACTATATAAAAATATAACTGTATAACTATATAACAATATAACTATATAATGATATAACTATATAAATATATATCACTAAATTACATATAACTACGTATATCACTATATAACAATATCAGTATATCACTGTATAACTATATAACCATATAATAATAAAACTATATAGCTATATAATAATATAACTATATACTATATAACTATATCACTATATAACTATCACTATATAACAATATAACTATCACTATATCACTGTATAACTACAGTATATAACTATATAGCTATGTAACAATATAGTTTATATATAAGTAGTTTATAACAATACAGTCAGCAGCTCAAAAGACACACTACCATCAAAGAGCAGCTCGAAACACATGCTGTTCCATCACAGAGCGGCTATAAACACACACTCTACCATCACAGAGTGGCTCTAAACACATACTCAGCCATCACAGAGCAGCTCATAACACGCTCTACCATCACAGAGCGGCTCTAAACACACTCTCTACCATCACAGAGCAGCTCTAAACATACACTCTACCATCACAGAGCAGTTCTAAACATACACTCTACCATCACAGAGTGGCTATAACCATATGCTCTACCACCACAGAGTGGCTATGAACACACACTCTACAATCACAGAGCGGCTAGGAACACACACTCTACCACTGCGGAGAGGCTATAAACACATGCTCTACTATCACAGAGTGGCTCTAAACACATGTTCAACCATCACAGAACAGCTCAAAACACACGCACTTCCATCACAGAGCGGCTGTGAACACATGCTCTACCATCAGACAGAGCCAGGGGCTGACAGCAGCAAGGTCACTGCACAGACTGAGAAACATGTGAGACTTCACACAAACATGAGACTACACACTGAGAAACATGGGAGACTTCACACAAACATGAGACTACACACTGAGAAACATGGGAGACTTCACACAAACATGAGACTACACACATAAAACATGTGAGACTACACACAAACATGAGACTACACACTGAGAAAAATGTGAGACTACACACAAACATGAGACTTTGGGGTGGAGTATATATGGCGAGAGAATATGGGGTGGAGAGAATAGGGGTAAATGGTACAGGAAGAAGTGTGCAGGAACAAGGCATATAAGGGTGCAGAGTATGGGGTGGAGGGTACGGGGTGGAGGTATGGGGTGAATGATACAGGAGGAAAGGTATAGGGATATAGGGTATAGGTGGAGTGAAAAATAAACGGGTGGAGGGTATATAGGTGGAGTGTACAGGGTGAAGGATACGAAGAAAGGGTATGGCGTGGAGAGTACAGGGGTGGAGGGTGTAGGGGTGGAGGATATGAGGTAGGGATGGGTATAGAGAACAAGGCTCTTAGGCATATGGTACCAGATGTGTTTCATTATTCCAGGAGGAGTGGAGGAGGTTCTGGGGTTTGTGTATGGAGTGATGAGTGATGAGCTGCGATGAAAGGATGTGATTAATCCCTGAGAGTAAAGGGTATCTGTCATGTTCGCAGTGCACAGAGCAGCTTAGACATGCGCTTCAGTGACAGGTGTGTGTGTGTGTGTGTGCATGCGTGCCTGTGTGTGTGCATGAGTGCGTGTGTGTGTGTGTGCATGAGTTTGCGTGTGTGTGTGTGTGTGTGTTCACACCAGGCTCTCCAGCTCAACAGAACCATGGTTTGGTTATCAGACCAAAGCCGCCCACGTGTGGAGGAGAATAATGCTGTACTACACAACTTCTGTTTTATACACTCACACAAGTGCACACACAAACTGAGAATAAAAATACGCTGCATCTAAAAAGCCCAGATACACAATTCAGCTGAACAAGAGCATTCAGTACAGACAACAGAGAAATGTAACTAACAATCACCCACATAGTGTGTGTGTTTGTTTGTGTGTGTGAGAGAGAGAGAGAGAGAGAGAGAGAGAGAGAGAGAGAGAAAGAGAGAGAGAAAGAAAGAAAGAAAGAAAGAAAGAGAAAGAAAACTGAGGTTAATGAAGGTGAAAAATTAATTGGAGTAAAAGAGTGGATGAGATACAGTGGGCGGATTCTGACTGTGCGTGTGTGTGAGCAAGTGAATGTGTGTGAGTGTGACTGTGTGTTTGTGACTGTGTTTGTGCGTGTTTGTGTGTGTATGAGTGTGCATGTATTTATATGTGTGTACGTGTGTGTATTTGTGTGTGCAGGTGTGTGTGTACATGTATGTATATTTCTGTGTCTGCATTTCTGTGTGTATGCAGGTGTGTGTGTGTGTGTGCGTGTGCATGTGTGATTACTTACGAGAGCTGAAGGAAGTCAGTCACATGGAGGTTGACCCTCTCAGCCAAGATCTCCATCAGGTTCAAACCCTGATCAGTAGAAAGAGAACTAAAAATGAAAAGAGACAGAGAGAGAGAGATAGAAAGAGAGAGAGAGCAATTAAGAAAGAGTGAGAAGGCAGGGGAGAGAGGGAGGAAGCAGAAGAACAGAGCATTAATATAAAGAGTAATCATTAGCATATTTATGCTCCTCCATGGGAGAGAACAGGTGTTTGTTTTTAGTTTTATGTATAAACTTTACAGCTAAAATGTCACTGGAGAAACTTTTCTTGTGGGTTAGTATGTTAGGTGTAGGGTTATTTAAATTAAGTTAATTTAGATTAAATTAGATAGGGTTAGGGTTAGGTTAGAGTTAGGGCTTGGGCCGAGACGGGGTGGACTTTATTCCATTCTGGTATTGCCCATGGTGAGAGGCACCAGGCACGAGTGTCTTACTCATATCTCCCACCTGTATGTGGGAGTTTTCTCCAGTAGACGAGAGGGTTGCTTCCCTGCAACTTTGGGTCAGGAAACGGGCTCTTACTGTTGTGTGTGGCTGTGCACCAAATGGCAGTTCGGAGTACCCGGCCTTCTTGGAATCCTTGAAGGAGGTACTATAAAGTGCCCCTCTGGAGACTCCATTGTCTTGCTGGGAGACTTCAATGCTCATGTGGGCAATGAAGCCTGGGGGGGCGTGACTGGGAGGGATGGCCCCTCTGATCTGAACCCGAGTGGTGTTGTTGGATTTTTGTGCTTGTCACAGTTTGTCCATAACAAACACCATGTTTGAACACAAAGGTGACCATAAGTGTTCATGGCACCAGGACACCTTAGTCTGCAGTTTCATGATTGACTTTATAGGCACATCAATGAATTTGTGACCATGTGTTTTTGGACGTGTTTTTGATGGCTCTGCTCTTGGTAGAGAAGAGCAGAGCCATCAACCAATCACCACAAAGTGGTGAGTTGGATCATATGGAGGGTGTGAGTGCCAGACAAACCTGGCAGAACCAAACATGCTGTGAGGGTTTGCTGGGAACATTTTCTGGCAGAGAAAACTGTCAGAGAGATCTTCAACTCCAACATCTGGCAAAGCTTAAACCGCAACCCAAGGGAGCCCGTGAGACAATAGAGACAACGAGTCCCAGTGGGCCTTGTTCGGTGCCTCCATCGTCAATGCAGCTGATCAGAGTTGTGGCCACAAGGTTGTCTGTGCCAGACACAGCGGCAATCCCTGAACCTGATGGTGGACTCCTCGGGTAAAAGAATCCAATCAGTCCTGGCTTGTGGGACTCCGGAGGCAGCAGATGGGTGTCGAAGGGCCAAGCGGATTGTGACTTCGGCTGTTGCTGAGGCAAAAACTCGAGTGTGACAGGAGTTTGGATAAAAGCGTCAAGCAAATGGTATAAATATAAATGTAAATGTAATATAAGTTTGCTGAGGCCATGGAGAACGACTATCGACTGGCACCGAGAAGGTTCTGGCAAACTGTCGGGTGACTCTGGAGAGGGAAGCAGTTCCTGACCAACACTGTATACAGTGAGGTTGGGGCCTGATGACTTCCACTGGGGATGTCATTGAACGGTGGAAGGAATACTTTGAGTAGCTTCTCAGTCCCACCAGCACCCCTTCTTCAGAGGAGGCAGAGCTTGGAGACCCTGGTGAGGGTCTGCACATCACATGGGCCAAAGTACCATGGGTAGTTGGAAAACTCCTTGGAGGCAAGACACCAGGGGTGGATGAGGTCTAGCTCTGAGTACCTCAAGGCTCTGATTGTTGTTGTGCTGTCCTGGCTGAGAAGTCTCTGCAACATCGCTTGGACATCAGGGGCAGAGCCCCTGGAATGGCAGACGGGATAGTGGTCATTCTTTTCAAGAAAGGAGACTGGAGAGTGTGTTCCAACTAGCAAAGTTCCTCCCCAGCAAAGTCTATGCAGAGGTACTGGAGAAGAGAGTCTGGCTGATAGTTGAATGTCAATGACTGATAGTTGAATTACAAGAGGAACAATGTGGGAGTTTTTTTTACCCTTGAAATGGTCTTGGTGGTTTGTCCAACCACTTTTTGTGCATTTGGAGAAGGCAGTCAGCCATATCCCTTAGGGGATGTGAACATGTGCATGGAGCCACTGTATTTAATCCCGTGTGTTTAATCCTGTGTGATTAATTCCCTGTGTTTAATGCCTTGTGTTTAATTCCTTGTGTTTAATTCCCTGTATTTAATGCCCTGTGTTTAATGTCCTGGCCCCAATGCTGGGCTCTGTGGAGAAGTGGACTGTTCTCCAGCTCAGTGTAGCCTGATACTGGGATTTTTAAATTGGAGCAGGAGACAGGACTGTTCCCTAGGGCAGGAGACTGAACTGTTCTCTAGGGCAGGTGACAGGACTGTTCCCTAGGGCAGGAGACAGGACTGTTACCTAGGGCAGGAGATAGGACTGTTTCCTAGGGCAGGAGACAGGACTGTTCCCTAGGGTGCTTCCCTCTTATTAAAACACTCAATCAGTACCAAGCTTAATAAAATACAAAATGTTTATAAAAAAATAAAATACAAAATCCCAATTTCTGGCACAAGCCAAATGTTTGACAAAAAAATGTATCAGTAAAGTCCCAACACCAGTGAAGTATTTGAAAGCACATACCTCAACACCAATGAAGAATTATTCAATGCAGTGAGATGGAAGTATATTTTAATGCAGTGAGATGGCAGCATATTTAAATGCAGTGAGATGCCTGTATATTTAAGTGCAATGAGGAACAGTATAACAATGTGCAGTGCAGTAAGTTTTTATGTCAGCAAGATGCTATGGTGCATGTTGGCACAAGGGCCTGCAGGCAGTAGAGTAACCAAGGTAATGGCATCCAGACGTGACATGGACTAGACGGTTTTAACTCACTCCTCAGTGATGATGTAGCCAAAATACCCATCACGATGGGAACTGGAATAGGCCGCCATGTCCACCCGAGACTTCTGCTCCACCCCGGGACCATTCTTCTCCACCTCCTCTCCTTTCACCATATTCTTTTTCTGGAGTTCTGCTCTTGCATGTGAATTTATTTGAAGTGAACCCTCATCTCTAGGAAAGCCCTTGTCTCTAGGGAAGCCTTCGTCTCTAGGGAAGCCCTCACTCCAGCCCTTCCTCTCAGTGCCCCTGACATCTTCCAAAACTACAATGTCTGGCTCCATCGTCTTCTTCCTCAGGTCCAGTCCTGTCTGGGTGGTTCGGCTCTGGACGTTTTCCCATCCAACTGCCTGCACACCTGCAGGGCTTGCTGTGAGGCTGATGTGGCCCAGAAAGACCTCCTGCCCCTGAGGAGAAGCAGCAGCCTCAGGATCCGAGTTGCTGTCCAGGAACTCCAGCAGGTGACTGATCAGAGCTCTCTCCTACAAAAAGCCAATTCTGATGGTCAGTGTTAGGGTTAGGGTGAGGGTTAGGGTTAACAGTTATTATTAGGTTCCTCCCTTGTCAGGTGAAAAGAACTAATAAACACTCCAGGACTAAATCTAAGATATTTCTACTATAATAATAATAATAATAATAATAATAATAATAATAATAATAATAATAATACATTGAATTTATAACGCACTTTTCATTTGTAATAAATCTCAGTGTAAAAACATTGATTAAAAGGTAATAGTCAAAAATAAAACCAATTAAAATCATTTACAAATAGAGATTTACAATAAAAAAAAACAAAATAACAAAATAAATAAATAAATATAGATCAATTAAAGAAAAACCTACTCTCTTACAAAATAGGCTCTACATCCATACAAACTCAAGTAGCTCAAGGAAATCAATGAGGAAGTCAACAAGGAAGTAGAGATGCTGCCCTGCTCAGCAAAAGCAGCTTAATTTAGCTGAAATGTGAACAAGGTTGTGAATATAATCATGAATGTGAACGGGAATGTGAACATGAACGTGAATGTGAACACGTGATCTTGAATGTGAACAAGGTCGCGAATGTTAACGTGATTATGAACGTGAATGTGAACACGTGATCGTGAATGTGAACAAGGTCGCGAATGTTAACGTGATTATGAACGTGAATGTGAACACGTGATCGTGAATGTGAACAAGGTCGCGAATGTTAACGTGATTATGAACGTGAATGTGAACACGTGATCGTGAATGTGAACAAGGTCGCGAATGTTAACGTGATTATGAACGTGAATGTGAACACGTGATCGTGAATGTGAACAAGGTCGCGAATGTTAACGTGATT
>JAOYMR010000503.1:0-11748 GCA_025802075.1 Tenebrosternarchus preto
GCCGTGAAAGAAAGCTGATTGTCCACAACTATTCCAAGGCTACGTGCTTCAGTAGATGGAGTGATCAGGGTGTTCTCAAATGAGATCAAAAGATCACAGTGAGGATTAGCTCCATCAGGAATGTACAGCATCTCCGTCTTGCTTGGGTTGAGCTTGAGGTGGTGAGCTGTCATCCAAGATGCAATGTCTTTCAGACAAGCAGAGATCGGGGCTGAAGCCTGTGGGTCAGAGGGTGGTAAGGAAAATATGAGCTGGATGTCATCAGCATGACAGTGGTTGGAGAAGCCATGTGCAGAAATTGTATTGCCCAGTGAGCGAGTATATAGTGAGAATAGGAGAGGACCCAGCACTGAGCCTTGTGGGACACCAGAGGAGAGTTTGCATGGAGCGGAGGTGGAATCCCCCCATGTTACCTGGTAGGAGCGTCCCTCCAGGTAGGACACACTGGTTGTGTACAGCACGTTCAAGAATCAAGACTGGGTTTCTTTAGGATGGACACCACCCTGCCAATCTTGAATGATGATGGGACAATTCATGAAGATAAGGAGTTGTTGATGGTCGAGATGAAAGGTAGGAGTTCCTGGGAAATTGTCTAGAGGAGTGTGGATGGGATGGGGTTCAGAGGGCATGTGGTGGGACTGCTGGATGTCAGCAGCGGAAGCACCATCTCAGTTGAGAGAGGAGAGAAGAAAGGTAGAGAAGAGGGAGGGGTAGGATGGGTCACAGGTGCCAGAGAAAAGGAAGAGCTAATCTTATTGACCTTCTCTTCAAAGAAAGTAACAAAATCCTCTGCAGTAAGAGAGGTGGGTGAAGGAGGAGGGGGTGGGTTGAGGAGGGAAGAGAAGATGTTGAACAGCTTGCATGGATCTGATGCAGATGCCTCCAACTTTTCTCTCTCTGAAGGACGACTTGGCAGCAGTTACTTCCTTTGAGAACAAGGAAAGGAGAGACTGGTATGAGTGAAGGTCAGCAGTAAGCCTCGATTACCTCCATCGTCTCTCAGCCATCCTTGTTTGCAGGGGCTCTGACAGTCAAGGAGCAGGCGGTGAAGTTCTTGTGGGTTTAGAAGAGAGGGGACATAAAAGGTCAATGGAAGAAGAAAGGGAAGACAGTAATGTATCTGTGTCAGTGTCCGGGGGGAGTAAAGAGAAAGAGTCATGGGGTGGGAGAGCTGTGGTGATAGTAGAGGCAAGTACTGAGGGAGAAATGGAGTGTAGGTTGCGGCGGATAGTGGTTGTGCCTGTAGCAGTAGGGGTGGGAGGGTGTGGAGGAAGAGATGAGGAAAAAGATAGAAAGTGGTGATCAGAGTGGAGTGGAGTTACTACAATGTCTGTCACTGAGGGTTGTCTGGTGAAGACCAAAACATAATAAATTGTTCTATTTTTACAAAATAATATTACTTTATTGCTTTTGTTTCTTTTCTTTTTGATATCTAATAATATCTAGAATAAAGATGTGGGAACCTAGCTACATGAATGAGCATCTGTACTCAAAACACTGAGCACAGATGCACACTGCAACCTACAGAGGCTTCTTATGTCATAATAAAAGTCCATTGCCATGGCCTTCTATAATGATCTGGCCATTCATCTGGTTTTAGGCTGGACTGTCTGTTTTTTCTGCTCCCTGTGCTCTGTCCAGTATTACTGTAATGTGTTATTGGGTCCCACATGTCACGTTTGATTGGTTTAGATCATCTCATACCTCACTGTCCTCTAGTCAGGAACATTTGAAAATACCAAAAAAACCCACACACTTCAGTTCTCTTGGTCTTTTTCTTTTCCTTTCCTTTCAAAGACTAGGAAAGATGAAGTTCATGCTTCATGTATGCCACACCAGATTGCAAATTGGTGCCAAGTTTGGTGAGCAAAACAACATTCATTTACATTAGATTTGTAGATCAAATGGTGCTTACAGCGTGTATCAGATAGAGTCGTGTGAGTTGTGGTGTCAGACCTCACCCTAACCCTAACCCTAGGGTTAACCCTAACCCAGCCCCTGTGGTGGGGGCTAAAATTTTTTATCTTAATTTTATTCAATTCTATACATCCCATCAACTCCAAAGATACATAGCAGAGGTCTCAGAGCTGCGACATTCAAAATGCAGTCTGTACGTTAAGATTTTTGGGCTGTATTAATTGAACGGAGTCTGTTCGTTAAGCGGTTCTGGCTTTATTAATTGAACAGAGTCTGTACGTTAAGCGGTTCCGGTTGTATTAATTGCAGAAATGTGTTGAAAAACAAAAAACAAGATAACAATATGGTGCTATAATCAAGCACTCGAAAAGTAGAGTTCTTTTTCAAGCACTCTTATAAACTGAATCAAAGTAGGAAACATCTGGTACAAGCCGAATTCTCAGAGACATTTATAAAGAATGTCATGTGACTGTGCCAAACTGTTGGACACAGCACTAAAACCTGACAGCTAAAACCTTTCACCCTGGTTTCTCATGGTGGCGTTAAGCACCTGAACCAAGACATGGACTGCTGGTCAAGTGTTTCACACACAGACAGATTTTAAAGGAACCAGGTCATGGATGGATCGGCAGTATCTGCCTGAAGATAAAATGTTCCATTGCAGTAGTGGAAAGAAAACAAAACATGCTACGTGCTTCTCGAGCTAGAGCATATCTCTGCTTTTCTGCTCACTCTGCACTATGGGATTGTGCTTTTAATAAAGTGAATGTGAAAATAATGGTCTCACAGAAGAATCACACAAACATTCATTACACACTCACCCACAATGCAAAAATTCATTACACACCCACCCGCAACACAAACACTATCATTACATTTGCAGATGACATGGCAGCGATTGGCTTTGATACACAACAGTGATGAGGTTTGCTGACTGACAGATTGGTGGTTCTCTAACAACTTGGTGCTCAACATCTCAAAAACCAAGAAGATGGAAGTATGTAGTCCATAGTATCAAATCAAATCAAGTTTATTTATATAGTATCTTTTACAACAGATGTTGTCTCAAAGCAGCTTTCACATACCCAGTAATAAGTGTGTAGTGTATAGTGCATAGTACCCAGTAATAAGTGTGTAGTGTATAGTGCATAAGACCCAGTAATAAGTGTATAGTGCATAGTACTCAGTAATAAGTGTATAGTGTGTAATAATAAGTGTATATAGTACCCAGTGTATAGTGTGTAGTAATAATAAGTGTATAGTGCATAGCACCCAATAATAAGTGTATAGGGTGTAATAATAATAAGTGTATATAGTACCTACTGTATAGTATATATGAAGCCCTGCAAGGGCTCGCTCCTGATTATCTGCAAGAACTTATTTCTTATTTTGAACCTCCACGTTTATAATACGTGATAATGAATGATAATACATTATAATACGTTTATAATCCAAGATCACAGGGTGCTGGCTTCTTACTTATTCTAATAATTAATAAGGTAAGAATAGGGGGAAGAGCCTTTTCTTACAAAACCCCACAATTGTGGAACAACCTTCCAGAAAATGTCCGGGACTCTGACACAGTCTAAATCTTTAAGTCTAGATTAAAAGCTTACTTATTTAGTTTAGCGTTTGGTAATTCATATTCCCCCTCAGATAAAGGCTACAGATCCCGGGGGTTAATCATGAGCAGAAGGTTTTATGGTGTATACTGTCATCCCGATGCTGCATGTGTTCAATCAAATCATTGACAGTGGAGTGGATGGATGCCATTGCCTCAGGGTGCCCCTGAGTCTGTGTTACCTTCTGGTTCTGTCCTTTTTAGTTACGCTGTAACAGTTGAGTGCTGGAGTTTCTGCCACGCTTCAGAAGTGTCTAAATTTCATGTTCCATACTGTCAAGTCAATCTAGTCTTGTGCAGCTTCCCCGCTTGAAAGGGATTGATTTGTCTACAGGGAGAACCCGTTGGATTTCACTCAATAACCACACCAAAGTTCTTCTTTCAATTTTATCTTCCTTTAATTAACAGATTTCAAACTTTCAGTTTACTAGCTTCTTATTTTAGATTGTTTCCACAATACTTTCAGTTGATTGGTGGTTTTCAGTTATTTTTTATAATTTATCCACATTCATTTCCATTTCATGGTTAATTTAGCAGATGGTTAATTAGCTAGTTTAATACAGTCAGGTGAAAAACATTCAAACAAGAAATTACAGAGAGGAGAAGTAAAATACACATGTAAATAACCTCAAGAATACTATGAATTAAAACATCCTAACACAACACCTCTGTAAACACATTAACCTTACAGGTTTGGTGGCGTATTTGGCTCGAACAGACTCATAAACGAGCTAAACACTTAGCTAAACACAAGCTAGTAGCTCAGCAATAACTCCCAACACCGGTTCAACAGCAGCTTTTCACACAGCGTTTGTAGAAGAATTCAGTCCTGCACAGTTAGTTTGTGAAACGCAGCTTCTCTGGACTTCTCGCTGCCGCCTCTCCCATGCAATGGAAAATTATCGCTGCCCACGTTAGCCCGCTACGTTCCCTTTTTTCCTCTACGTCTCTTTTTTCTTCTCTGTAAGGTTTTAGGGGTTCCGGTTAGGTTGCCGGATATGTCAGATCAGTTCCGCTTGAGTTCTTTTCTTAAAGACTTGGTTTCTTTTACAGTATTTTTATTTATTCATTTATTTGTTACTAATATCCGTTTATTTTTATTCTATTATTTACTTCCTTTTTTTTTTCTTTTTCACTTGAGTTTGACAGCACAATGTCGACATATTTCCTTGCACTTCATTTTTCCTATTTTCTTGTTTCAGAAAACCACACACTGTCACGTCTCAGCCGGCAACCAGCTCCCAAACCACGCCCACCTTACCAGGCTCCCAATCGCCTGCATATTGAGCGCACCTGGCGCTAATTACCTAAGGACTACTTAAAGCCCTTGTGTGCTGCACATTCGCTAGCCACCACGAACTGCTACCAGCCTCTGTCTATATGCTGCTCTACATTCGTTGCTGCATCCTTAGAAAGACTGACTCTCCGGTGTTCCGGTATAGTACTCTTTATTGTTTGATTGCTTTTGTATTGCACTTTGTTTTTATGCCACTGGCAACACTGTGTCTAATAAACTACCAGTATGTTCCCAGTTGCGTCTGCTCCTGCTCTCTCACACTCGCCGTCACAGAATGTGCAGCCTGAGTGGAGTGGAGCTTCACCAGCTGAAACCTCTCCTCCAACAGAGTCTCCGTCCACGGAGTCCATCCAGGTGGAGCTGGCTCAGCTGAGGGCCATGGTAAATACCCTAGGCCAGCACGTTCAGACTCTAACATCAGAACTGCAACATAGGCCCTCTTCTCCTTCGGTAGCGAAAGGGTTTCGCTGCCACCTCACTGCACCAGGTCTCTACGATGGAAACCCAGAGAGACCTGTGAAGGGTTCTTGGTACAATGTGGATTATATTTCGCTTACCAACCAAGCTTACCTGACAATGCTAAGGTGGCCTTCGTCATCTCTCGGCAGACTGGAAGGGCTCTCACATGGGGAGCTGCCCTGGTTACCAGCTCCTCACTTCTTACCTCCGATTACAATACCTTCATCCATGAATTAAAGTCTGTGTTTTACCATCCTAAACAGGGACGAGTGTGTGGCCAAGCTTTGCTCCGCTTGAAACAGGGAGCACGTAGCGCGGCGGATTACGCCATGGAATTCCGCACCCTTGTAGCCAGGACGAAATGGAACAGCATTGGTTGACGCCTTCATGCACGGACTAAGAGGTGAGATACAAGCCGAACTAGCCCTGAGGACCGAAGGAGCAGACCTTGACACCATGATCGGTAGGGCCATAGCATTTGACCATCTGCTAGAGGAGGGAAGGCGACCACCCTGCTCTCTACCGATAGCGCTCCCTATCTCGTTGCCCATGGACAGGGATCCAGAAGAACCCATGCAGATGGGCAATGCTAAACGCCAAGTTCCTCCTCCTAACCCCAAGGTGAGTGGCATTCCGGCTAACCTTTTCGGGCTCCCATTGAACATAATACATCGCGAGAGTGTCCACTCTCTTACAGCGTACCCGTACCCCCTCCCCTTGGTACCGGCGGCCCTGGAACAGCTGGGACACGCCACCATCTTCACGAAGTTAGACCTCCGCAGCGCCTATAACCTGGTAAGAATCAGGGAAGGAGACGAATGGAAGACCGCGTTCAGCACGGCCACTGGTCACTATGAGTACTTGGTTCTTCCATATGGCCTTGTCGCTGCTCCTTCCGTCTTCCAGGCTTTTATTAATGAGGTCTTAAGAGTATTTGGGGAGATCAGTTGTCGCATACTTCGATGACATATTGATCTACTCTCCCTCTCTTGACCAACATGTACGGGACGTACGAGCCGTCCTGAGTACATTGATGCGTAACGAACTGTTCTGCAAACTCGAGAAATGCGAATTCCATCTCGCAGAGGTCGGCTTTCTTGGTTACGTCATCTGGAAAGGGGCGGTAAGTATGCAACCGTGCAAGGTGGAGGCAGTGACTGGATGGCTGAAACCTCGTACTAGAAAGTATTTGCAACGCTTCCTGGGCTTGGCTAACTTATATAGGCGATTTATTAGGTCGTTCAGCACCTTGGCGAAGCCCCTGACAGACCTCCTGAGGGGACAGAGGAGGAAGCTGAGGTGGGGCTTCAACGAAGAGCAGGCCTTCCAGGAACTAAAGAAGGTGTTTATTACTGCTCCTGTGCTCCAACAGCCTGACCCCAGTCGACCGTTTGTGGTAGAGGTCGACGCCTCGGACTCCGGAGTGGGGGCTGTGCTGTCGCAAAAGCCTGCAAAGGGAGGTAAGGCTAGACCGATTGCATATTTCTCCAAGAAACTGTCATCCTCAGAACAGAACTACGGCGTGGGAGACCGGGAACTGTTGGCGATGAAATTAGCCCTGGAGGAGTGGAGTGCATTGGCTGGAGGGAGCACAACATCCCTTCATGGTCATTACGGATCACAAAAACCTGGAGTACCTCAAGACCACAAAGCGCCTCAACCCACGCCAGGCAAGATGGTCCATGTTCTTTTCACGCTTCAAGTTTCAGGTGACCTATCGATCTGGAGAACAGAACACCCGGGCAGATGCGCTGTCCCGCCAGTACTCACCTGAAGTTCCCACCTCCGAGGATCCAGTGCTACCACCTTCTTGTTTCCTAGGAAATATCAGTTGGCAGCTGGACAGACATCCATGCTGCCAATCCTCATCCGAACTGCCCTCCATACAGACTGTTTGTTCCACTCAGGCTTCGACAGGCCTGGACACACACGGCTCTAGGAGCAGGACACCCTGGGTCGACACGCACAGGGCAACTATTGAGCTCCCGTTAATGGTGGCCGGGGCTTCAAGCAGATGTAGTCCGCACTGTGAACTCATGTGCAGACTGCGCTCGGAGTAAGGTGCCCAGGACACCCCCTGCAGGAAAGCTGATGCCCCTGTCGCCCCTGGTCTCATATTGCCATAGAATTTGTGATAGATTTGCCAGAGTCAGAGAGAAACACCACCATTATGGTGATTGTGGATAGATTCTCTAAAATGGTGCGCTTTGTTCCCCTCACAGGTCTCCCCACCGCATGGCAAACGGCAGATCTGCTGTTCTGGAACATCTTCCGGCAGTTCGGGCTGCCCGAGGACGTGGTCTCCGATCGGGGGTCCCAATTTACATCTAGGGTATGGCGGGAGTTGCTGAGCCGCCTGAATGTGGCAGTGAGCCTGACCTCAGGATACCACCCTCAGGCCAGCGGGCAGGTAGAACGGGTGAACCAGGAGCTGGGTAAGTTTCTGCAAATCTATTGTCAGGAGCACCCAGACTCCTGGTGCACATACCTCCCTTGGGCAGAGTATGCGCAAAACTCCCTCACTCATGCGGGGACAAGGCTCACTCCTTTTGAGTGCATGCTAGGTTACCAGCCCCCGCTGTACCCTTGGAACCCCCAACGCTCGGACCAGCCGGCTGTCGAGGAGTGGTTCCAGAACAGCGCCCGCATGCGGGAGGAGACCCATCAGCGACTCCGGAGAGCAATCACCACATACAAACTGAAGGCGGACCATAGATGAGGTGAGACACCTACCTTTGCCATCGGTGAGAGGGTGTGGGTCACCACCCGGGATGGCAGGTTAGGCCCTACGGGTAAGCTGGCCCACAAATATGTGGGTCCCTATCCTATCACGGGTCGCATTAATGAAGTCACCTATAGGATTGGCATACCAGGGGGTAGTCGCGCTTCCACTGCGTTTCATGTGTCGGCGTTGAAAAGGGTGCATCATGGACCCTTGGAGGAGGACAGCCCGGAGGGTCCTCCTCCCTCTCCTATTCCGTTGCAGGACGGTGCCGCCTATAGGGTGAGGGCCCTTCTGGACTCCCGGCGCAGGCGTGGTGGAATCCAGTACCTCGTGGACTGGGAGGGGTTTGGGCCGGAGGAGCGTAGCTGGATTCCAGCTTCCCAGGTGTTGGACCCCGACTTGATCACCTCCTTCCATCGCTCGAGGCCAGACTGTCCAGCTCCACGACGTCCGGGTCGTCCACCGAGGAGGAAGCAGTCGGGGCCCTTGGGGGGGGGCTCTGTCACGTCTCAGCCGGCAACCAGCTCCCAAACCACGCCCACCTTACCACGCTCCCAATCGCCTGCATATTGAGCGCACCTGCCGCTAATTACCTAAGGACTACTTAAAGCCCTTGTGCAGCACACTCAGTGCTGCACATTCGCTGGCCACCACGAACTGCTACCAGCCCCTATATGCTGCTCTACGTTCGTTGCTGCCTCCTTAGAAAGACTGAATCTCCGGTATTCCGGTATCGTACTCTTTATTGTTTGATTGCTTTTGTATTGCACTTTTTTTTTTCGCCACTGGCAACACTGTCTAAACAACCAGTATGTTCCCAGTTGCGTCTGCTCCTGCTCTCTCACACTCGCCGTCACACACACACACCGCCATATCCATAATATTTGCGATAAAGAGTGCAAAGCTGTATTCTGTTGCCATGTCTGCTCTCTTATCAGGGGGTACCACTGTGGATGAAGGATCACAATACAGGCTGTGCCTAATATAATACTCGGTAAATATACAACAGATGTTAAGTTAAACACAACTAGTAATTTTTAAATAGCTCAAGCACTTTGCAAAATAGTTTTCCTACATAATGTTCATCAGGCGTTTAATAACTGGGCTTGCCAGCTGGCTAAAACAGGCTATGATTAGTGCAGTGCTGCAAATGTGCAGGGCCATTTCATACAGAGAAAATGATTACCTACTTCTCTAAATTTTCCTAGAATGCCAACTACCACAACAGTTACCACCATGGAACTTAATCTGCCCAAACTTTCACTGGCGATAGTCAAGGGCTACCACTCTTTTGTGGTAGTTGAATTGTTTTAGCATTATGGGAATTTTTTTGGGAAACAGATATCCAAAGTAAGTCCATGGTACAGTAGAATCTGTCCAAATATACAACATAACCGAACACCCTTGAGTGGTCATGGAATTGTTTTAGCATTATGTCTCAAGCACCACTAACAATAATAGGACTTTAAAATGGATTTTTAATGGTACAGTATATCCTGTCCACTGGGGGTAACATCATGCACCAGTCCATTCCAGAGAGTTCTATAATTGATGATGTTCCCATTCATTGTTCTAGTTCCAGATTCGCTAGATGCACCATCCCTGATTATTGATGTCTGTCACCTGCATTTCCCTGTAGTAAACATACACTTTTTTCTGACATCTGAACACGTCTCATTCCTGTTTATCTGAGCTTGACAGTGATACACAAAGGGTACCACTCTTGGAAGGAAGTGGCATGATGTGAAAATTTGGAGAAGTAGGTTATCATATATTTTCTGTATGGAATGGGCATTGAGTCCTGGAGTATCCCCGGCCCTGCACATCTGCACCACCGCACTAGTGATAACCCCTGTTTTAGCTGGCTGTCATGACCCATTATAAAGTCCGAGAAACATTATATAGCCATTTTGCCATTACAAAACCATTTTGCACAGTGCTTCTTGAGCTATTGAAATATATTACTAATTGTGTTTAACATAATATTAAAAGTATATATGCCAGCAATGTATACTTTCATGCTGCAGTACACCATATTGATAGATATACACATAAAAAAATAACCACATTTACAAACTTTTAAATTTTAGTGCTGTACATTTGTTTTATTGCATTATTTGTTCATTTTAATCAAATAAAATGTACTGTCATTTTAAATTGAGTAAAATTGCATCTACATCGAAGCTCTTTAAAAAGTACGAAAGTATGCAAATCTCCAAATATCAAGCTTATAGGCACATTCAATTTTAAAGCGTGGATGATTTGACTGAATCGCTAAAGCACAGATAGCTTGACCTCAGTATTATAATAAACATAGATAATGACTGATTTATTAAAAATAGAAAGTTTAACGGGTATTATACAGAAATTAGTCTCTTTCATTATAGAAGCACCTCATGTTCTGTGGATCAACTGCGAAGCTCTTTAGAATATATACAATTTATGAAATAAGCTTAAAATACAACCATTTCACTCCTGTTAAGATAATTTCACATAGGACTATACAATGGCCTTACACACTAGTCAGTGTGGCTGTAAAAATTGTGAATCATACTTTTTTGCTGCTATTTGTGTCAACATGGGAGCAGAGCCCAGATAATGCACAACATTAGAATATGTTAGATTCTGTGTTTTCCCCTATTCACATTCAAGCAAGTAATCATTGTAATTCCACTATCTGGCAGGAAGAGACACTTGTTGATCACCATCATGTAGACTATCTGGGCCTGATTTCTCACCTTTACACAACACCTAGAACTATGTAGTGTTAGACCTACTTACAGGACATCAAAGAATGATGCATTGTGTTCTCATGTTCTGTAAGTTGGCCAACCCTATTTGCAAATAAACTATTTCTTCTTCATTAACCTATGTGTTGATGGAGTTTACTGCAGTGTTTCTGAGGTAACCAATGCAGTGAGATTTCTGAGGTAACCAATGCAGTGATCTATCTAGTGAACTGTATATGTGTAACATTGACCCAATATTTGCAGATAAAACTTTTCCAAACAGTTTACTTCAACATTATTGATATGTAACCAAAACATTATGAAATATTAATAATACTCACACATAAGTGAACTCTGCTATTCCCATTGTTGCTACATGGATAATCAGCTTGCCAGCAGGCTCTTGATGTGACACAGTGATCAATGGATAAACTTTTGTGTCATCTTACTGCATAGTGGTAAAATATTTACATTAATTCCTTAGTTCCCTTCAAATTGTATGTTTTCACCTTCTATGGTTTGAAATCTCCCTTAAAATGGCTGAATTCTTTGCAGCAAACTGATCTGTTTTCCACAGTCTCTCAGACTAACAGGTGCTGTAAACAGTTAGCTATGAGCAATGTGTTTTGATTTTAAGTTTGTGTTGGTCTGTTTTTATTTTGCGGTTGTTTGCACATTTGTAGTGTTTCTGATTTAGATGTAGAATTTTGATATTTGTTGTGTTCTAGTGGCTGTTTGTGTTTTAACTTTTACTGTCGCATTATCACATTTGCTGCAGTTTTTTTATTGTCATATTGGGTTTTTGATTAGCTGTTGGTTTGTTGAGGGGAGTTGTGCTTCCAGACCACTGTAATATATAGATAGCAACTTGAGGTAGCTTTATAATCCAGAAGATGTGTGTGTGTGTGTGTGTGTGTGTGTATATATATATCAGTGGCGGATGCTGGTCTTTCAAGGAGGGGAAGCTCAATTTCGGCCTACATCATAAAATGTGTCGGTT
>JAOYMR010000504.1:1575-11744 GCA_025802075.1 Tenebrosternarchus preto
TGTGTAAACATAGTGGTATATGTATATACATACTGGTATATGTGTAAACATAGTGGTATATGTATATACATACTGGTATATGTGTAAACATAGTGGTATATGTATATACATACTGGTTTGTGCGTATATACACTGGTATATGTGTATACATACTGGTATATATGTATACTTACTAGTATATATCTATACATACTGGTATATATGTATACTTACTAGTATATATCTATACATACTGGTATATATGTATACTTACTAGTATATATCTATACATACTGGTATATGTGTAAACACACTGGAATATGTGTAAACATACTTGCATTTGCTGGGCCATATGGTTCATTGCAGAATATTTTGTTGTTGTTTTATATTTGAAGTTAATTATTTTACCAATATCAAAGAAATCCAACCATAAACGAGGACACTTCTCTGATTCTTGTTGCAGTGTTGTGCACCAAATGAAGATCCAAGTAAGAGATGTTCTTATCGACAAAGACGACAGACTCTGCATCGGACTTTAAACACTTAGCAAAGTAAAACTGTGAGAGTGAATCTGCTGGAGCAATCTGAACAGTAGGCTAGTGTTTATTAAGTGCTTATTAAGTGCTTATTAGGTAAGTTATACTGTTGATTACTCTGATTGTATGTGTTGATTACTAACCACGAATGAAAGCCCTTCAAGATGGTCATGTGATGTCAGACTGATAATACACCTAGAGTGTCATCATCCAAAACATTACAAAATATTTTTCTTGTCACATTCCCTACCTCTGGCATGGTGGCCATTTCCATTTTGGTTTTGGTCATGTGTTTTCTAGTTTGCTTATGTTCTCACCTGTGTCTAGTTTGCCAGTAATTCTAATGTGTATTTAACCTTGTGTTCTCTTGCCTTGTTTATGTGTTGAAGTAGTGTGTAACATAGGTTTCGTTATGCTTGTCTGTTCTTTTGTTTGACTCTGTTGCTTCTTTACCAGGCTTTGGGTTTGTTTGTGTAGTTACCATCAGTCGTTTTCATAAAATCTCACAGTGTGCCTCCCTTTTGACTATGACATTTAACATCCTGTCTTTCAGTCAGGAATGATAACACAGTCACATGAACACCCACGTCCACGTTTAACACGGTCACGTGAACACCCACGTCCATGTTTAACACAGTCACGTGAACGCCCACGCCCACATTTAACACGGTCACGTGAACGCCCACGTCCACATTTAACACAGTCACGTGAACGCCCATGTTCACGTTTAACACAGTCACAGTAAAGTAAGATCACAGTAAACACAGAACACAGTAAAGTGGATCAGCATTCAATATTTGAGCCATCTGTGTGCTTGGAGCCTGTTGCTAACGTTTTTTCCGCACAGCCACAGTTTCTGAATCGGCTCTACATGTGTAATGGAAGTCAAATGTCCTGCAGTCTGATTTTTGTATCGGTCAATTTCTTGATTTGGCTCAAATTTGTGATTCCAGTCTATGAAAAACATCCATAAATATTCGGTTTTGTTCTTAATGTCTCAAACAAAGATACCAGTGAGCATTAAGAAATTACACTGGAGTGTGATAAAAAAAAAGGAGCCAGACCACACCGTTCTGGCTGTTTGATGTGTAACACCTACCTGGCAGGTGACCTAATTAGTTCAGGACATGAAAAGGGCCGGATGAGACGAGAACAATTGGGTGTTTGTGTCCTTATCTAGAAAGACAAGGCAGGTACACAGAAAGGGTTCAGGTACGTCTGTGTCGAGGCAGCTGCAGGTGGACATGCTATTGCCGTGCTGTGGCCGCGCTGTGGATGTGCTGTGGCTGCGCTGTGGCCACACTGTGGACGTGCTATTGCCGTGCTGTGGATGTGCTGTGGCTGCACTGTGGACGTGCTATCGCCGCGCTGTGGATGTGCTGTGGCCGCGCTGTGGACGTGCTGTGGCCGTGCTGTGGCCGCACTGTGGACGTGCTGTGGCCCTGTCTGGCTGCACTGGGGCCTCCACGTCTGTCACAGTTTGGTAACTCATAGCAAGTCCACAGCAGTACGTATTGTGTGTACTGGACACCATTAGAGAACCTTTTTAAATGTCAACTTGGACCAGAAAAGCATCAAGTTCACATCGTCACGGTGAGCAGCACAGCACCCAAGAAGCTTCTGAAGCACTTTACTGTTCAGGAGGCATTAATCAAATGGACATTTTCCGTTTCAGCACAAAACAGCCACGTCAGGCTGAGTGTTGTCAGCTTTTTTGTGCTTTCTCATATTCTCTGAGTTTATACTGAAATGTTTGAGCAGGGCGTGTGTCCAGTGGGCTGTCAGGGTGTGTGTGTGTTACATGCAGTGTCCAGTGAGCTGTCAGGATGTCTGTGTTTGGTACATGCAGTGTCCAGTGAACTGTCAGGGTGTGTGTGTGTGTGGTACATAGCATGTCCAGTGAGCTGTCAGGGTGTGTATGTGTGTGTGTGCATGTGTGTGTGTATGGTACATGGCGTGTCCAGAGAGCTGTCAGGGTGTGTATGCGTGTGTGTGTGTTTGTGTGTGTGTGTATGTGTGTGTGGAACATGGCGTGTCCAGTGAGCTGTCAGGGTGTGTGTGTGTGTGTGTGTGTGTGTTTGTGTGTGTGTGTGTGTGTGTGTGGTACATGGTGTGTCCACTGAGCAGCTGTTGCTGCCCGAGCTACACTGCATAATTTACTGTGCTATAAAATCAGTAAGATTTTGTTTCTCCTTTTTTGTATTTATGATGCTAAACCAATGCTGCCGTCTGCCCATGCTTCTCTTTTTATGACTGTATTCTAATTCACAAACACACACACAATCACATTAAGATTTATTTGTTTATTTATTTCATTCTCTGTTAATTCTCTGATTTATTTAACACCAGGTGATACGGCTTATGATGAATGACTAATGAGATGTAACACCTACAGTACTTAACCGAGGAAATCCTGCCTCATCTGAGATGTTAGTGTTACATGTGACTCCACAGCTCAGTTACCCAGAAACGCAAAATCAGGTGTAACTCTCATCAGATCCCTCCATTAGTGACACTTATGTCCTACTACTTATAACCCGAACCCGAACCCTGCTACTCTACACTGTGCAACATGTCCACCTGCCTCACATTTACTGTAGCCAGTGAAAGGATGACCAGCGCGTAACTCGCCCCGACTGTGGCTCTCAGGTTTTCCCCCTGCTGTTGGCACGTTTGTATGGACTCAGGCAGCCTTGCCGTAGACTGTGCCTTCACTCGCTCTCCCACAGAGCCCGTGTTCCCCTGGCGCACTGCCACTGACCCATGTGTTCATAAGTAATGCAGGATTAAAGAGGCTCACGGATGAACATCAGGTTTGGGCGAAGCGCACGTGAATTCGCCCTCCTGCTGCATGCCAGGCTTACAGATGCTTTTCTGCAGAGAAAAGAAAATCTGCAGAGATCCAAAATGAGGATTAAAATGCATCATGCAGCTCTTTGATAAGTAACAAGAAACAAATGTATATTCTGTAACTAGCTGCGATATACTGGAATATTAGATACTCTCTGAAATAGCATAATATTTAGCATAAACCTGACATATTTAATTATTGCCTTGCATTAGTAGAGACCTAACAAAGGCTACAGCTGTTCTACCATTCTGTGCTTGCTGATTGTGAATGGAATGTACTGGGCCCCTGACCCAGTGATAATTTTTTTTAAGTTAAAATGCTTCACACATACTGCCCCCTAGTGGAAATATAAAACATTACTATGTGAGAGTATGTCTGTTTGTCCATTATTTGTTGATGTTAATTGGCATACAAAAAGCCAAACCTGAAGCCCAGAACATACACCAGGTCAGAATGCATCTTTATATCTCCCAAGATAAATGATTTTGAGGTACACCCAAACTTCAGATCTAAACCAATCTACAAAACTCTAACCACTCTATCTCCTGAACAGTGTAACTCAGTGTTTCAGTGAGTTTTCGCTCTGGTTGTGTGGTATTAATTTTGATATGTTTGTGTTATCAGCTGGGCAGGTAATTGTGAATGGTTCACAGTTAAGATTCAAAGGTGAGGAGTTTTACCCATAAAAAAATGTTCTTGAGAGGTTATGTCATTACAACATGGTGCCTTGTCTGCACTGCTGTGACTAGGATCTAATGAGGGAAATTTCAAATGGCAACAAACATAAAGCAAATACTTTAATCAAATGTAAATGTTAACCAAACATTCTGCCTTTAAGTTAAGTGTTTTCTGAAAGGAATCAGCAAAATAAAATTCTTATTTCAAAATGCAGAATAAGTCAACACTCTTAATATTGCTCAAATAAACCATTGACAGTTAACCCTTAATTCCCACCCCAGTCAGGGAAGATGAAGACACTTTGTCACTTTTTATTTTGTTTTTCATTCATCATTGTTTCACTCGCTGTTTGCCGTTTCACTGTAAGAGAATCAGTGCACAAGCTGAATCAGCAGAACAACAGTGCAGACTCCAAACAGCTGAGTCCCTGCAACACAACCCAGCTGCTTCCATTAAACAGTGATGGTCAAACAGGTTTCAAACTCACTTCTCCATGAGGCAGAAAACACACAACAGATCATCTTAAAAGAGCATTTCTAAACGCAGGCTACTTAAAAGTGGTTTGCAGTGGAAAACTGCAGTAATGATACACATCACTATATATGTCTGCATTGTCCTAGGATCCTTGAATGTTGAGGTGTTTCTGAGCACCAGCCGTCTGCCACAGAATGGTATAATCCTGTTCTTTAATCTCCTGAATCTCAGTTCCTAAATAGAAAACCGTCACCATGTAGATCTGTAGCACCACGTTGAGGGAACTGATGCAGAAGGAAGCAAGAGAGAGAGAGAGAGAAGGAGGGAGGGAGAGAGATGGAGAAAAGAGATTGAGATAGGGAGAGAGAGAGAAGAGGGAGAGAAAGATTGACATAAGGAGAGGGAGAGAGAGGAGTTAATGATGGTTACCTAGAGCTGGTGTCCATTTGAGATTAGACAGTGTACATCAGCTAGACATGGGGGACATATCTGGCTTATGCTGATCAATCAAATCACGTCCTGGTGATGAGCTGTGATGCTACTTTCCCTCTATTTCTAGCTGTTGCGAATCTTCCAGTCAATCTGTCACAAGCCTCTCGCTGTCTCATATATGACATGTGTTTTAATCAGACAGAAAGCGCGCTGAACAGAGAGAGCAGTGCGGTTTCAGTGTCTGATGATCTGATCCTTTTATGGACGTGGTAGTCTTGACAAGTCCCAGCTCTCATGAATTTCTTAAAGATGTTTAAATCCTGCGATGTTTTCCTGAGGAGGAGGACTGGCTGAACTGGCCACATGCGAAGGGAAGACATCTATCTGTTATTGGATTAAAAACAAACATTATGTTTAAAACATATTATCCTTCCCCAAAAGAGAAATTGGTTCTTAAAAAGGTTAATGGAAAAGTAAACTCCACCTTCCTGGTGTTTGTGGGGGTATAGCAACCGTACAAGAAGGAACCGTATCATCATCACAGCGTGTGTGTAATACAGGGTTCACACAGTTTATGCCTCAGTTATTTATAAAGGGTTGCATAAATTGTGCACATGCATGTATAAATGTAGTCTATATTAAACACATTTAGCTGACACAGCATCAGGCAGGGCACCTGAGAAAGAATCCAGTAGTAAAAACAAACAGCAGTACCAGACACAAGAGTACAGTATACACAGAGTACCAGATAGAGTACAGTGTACACAGAGTACCAGATAGAGTACAGTTTACATAGAGTACAGCATACACAAGGTACCTGACACTCAGATAACTGCAAAAACTGCCAAAAATGTATCTTAAAATGTAATGTAATTTAAAACCCAGGTTGCAGGAGTCTAGTTTCTAAGTAAATATACTATAAAAGCAGACACTAACAATACAACAAATTCTGTAGTGTAAGCTTCATAAGGAATGTTTCATTCAAATTATATTTTATTATTTTGCGCAGATCTAAAACCTGAAGTTAATTTTGGTCATGCATCCTAAAGCAATACTGACCGACATGGGGAGAGGGCGTGCCGCAATGTTCAAGCTGATTTTCAATGTATTTTAAACAATAAATAAAAGATTTCGCATGACGTCCCTGCGAGTACTGAACCTTCACAAGCTCGAGATTCCGTCCAAGAGCGTGTGCACGTTACTTACGCACTATCCCACAATGCTACTTTCGCCAGCGTCTTCGCCTACCCGGTCGCTGCGCGCTGTTCCGAACTGTGTATAGCACTACTGAATAGAGGACTGGGATTTGCGTGTTTATATCAGTATATCTCAACCGATATGCCTCCGAAGAAACCAGCACAACCCACAGGAAGTAAGAAAACCCAAGAGAAGAAAAAAGAAAAGATAATTGAAGTGAGTAGCAGAGAAATGTGTGAATATCCATCAGGCTAATGTTAGCCCGTTCATCAGTCATGCTGAACTTTTGGCCTATAGCTAGCTTAGCTGCCCTGCTGTTGCTACGCGTGCTAGCATAGCGCCGGCTAACATCTCCCTTACCACAGCGCCGGCTAACATCTCCCTTACCACAGCGCCGGCTAACATCTCCCTTACCACAGCGCCGGCTAACATCTCCCTTACCACATAGCCGGCTAACATCTAGCTAGCTAACTTCTCCATTAGCCAGCTCGCTAACCGTGAAACACGTCAACTTTGATAGCTAGTGGCAGCTCGTGAGCTAAGTAACGTTAGATAAACTATAGCGATATCTGATGAATGAAATTAGTGTCATGGCAGTTAAAAATACAAAAAATACAGCGCTATAATTATGTTACATGAACCGAAATGCATTACTGGAACGATGTCTAGTCATTTTATATGGATAACAATTAACCTAACATAGTTAGATAACGTCAGTTAGCCTGCTAAGCTAAAGGGAACGTTTATGATACCAAACGCGTGCCACTTAGTTAGCTAGCTTGCTAGATACTATATGAAAACTTGATAGGTAGCCAGATACTATAAAGTTAGCTAAAGAGTGGAAGGCAGCTAGCTAGCTAATGTAGCCCGGAATCTAGCCACTTCATTGGATATTTTGATAGGTAGATAATTCAGTGTTGATAAAAGCACATTTAGGCCTGCTTAGTCTAAACCCGGCTATCTCGGTAAGGTGGAGCAACAGAGACCGGGCTTGCAAGACCAGATGCGCGTTGTTAGTTGTTATTGCACGTCGATTATGTAATATTTGAACCTAAATATGAATCATAATTAAGTTACGTGTGTTGTCATGTACTCCAGCAAGTGTTTATTGTCGTCCTTTTATCTTGTGTGTGTCAGGATAAGACTTTTGGACTTAAAAACAAAAAGGGTGCCAAGCAACAGAAGTTCATAAAAACTGTCACACAGCAAGTGAAATATGGACAGCAGAACGCCCGGCAGGTAAAAATCTGATCTCGCTACCACAGGACATATGGCTCAGTCGGACCCAGTCGGCACACTTTTAGCCATGCTGCTTTAGGTTGGAGCCGTCACCCTTGTGAAATTTTCATGTTATTGTCTTGTTGTCTCAGATTGCTGCAGCTGAAGCTGAAAAAACCAAAAAATCAGACAAGAAGAAGGAGATATCGGAGCTGAATGAGCTTTTCAAGCCTGTGGTAGCAGCACAGAAAGTCAGTAAAGGTATCTGGAATCAAATTAAGCTCTTCGAATCATCTGGGTTCCACTGTGCATGCTGGGCATCTTCTGTTCTGTGCTGTCTGGATGCTGGCTGTGATGAGCACCCAGTCCTCATCACTCCTGTGACTGAGTGTGGTTTCCCGCTCTTCTGCAGGCGTAGACCCCAAATCAGTGCTGTGCGCGTTCTTTAAGCAAGGACAGTGCACCAAGGGAGATAAGTGTAAGTTTTCCCACGACATGACTCTGGATAGGAAAGGTGAGAAGAGGAGCGTGTACGTTGATGGCAGAGACGAGGAGCTAGAGAAAGGCAAGTGTCCAGCCCTGCACATCCAGAACTGTGCGCTAGGCGTGGCCTCCAGCTGATGAGTTATAGCAGATGTTTATTTTGTTCTGAATGTGCAGACACCATGGAGAACTGGGATGAGAAGAAACTGGAGGAAGTTGTGAACAAAAAGCACGGCGAGGCAGAGAAGAAGAAAGCCAAAACTCAAATTGTACGTTCCAGTCAGAATTTCCGAATATAAATGTATCTTTAGGATTTTATATGAATATTTATGTCAGGAATATCTGTAGTATTCTAATATGTGTTTTTTTTTCCATGGACCTGCTCTGTGGAAGGAAATGCATTATTTGAACCATTGGCCTCCCTTTGACTAGCTCTGGTGTTTCACAGGTGTGCAAATATTTCCTCGATGCCATTGAAAACAACAAATATGGCTGGTTTTGGGTTTGTCCTGGTGGAGGAGACAGCTGCATGTACCGTCATGCGCTTCCCGCCGGCTTTGTCCTGAAAAAGGACCGAAAGAAGGAAGAGAGTGATGAGGAGCAGATTTCCCTGGAGGAGCTGATCGAGAACGAGGTGTGTATAGAGAAACCCCGGGACAAAGGGTTTAATCGCACTCTGCTTATGTGGATAAACAAGAAGTGTGTGCGCTAGTGGGAGGAGGGAGTCGCACATCACCTAATCAAAGTTTATGCGCAAATAGCAGAACTGCAGACAGTTAATCTGTTGTGTTCGCTGGTGGCACATCATGTTTCTCATGGAGTACAAACCAGCCGCAGTCCTTTATGAAACTTTGTGGATGTCGCGTTTGTCCTGGTGTTGCCGTAGCGATCTGCTCTGGGACCAAACGTCACCCGTATCACCCTGGAAACGTTCCTGGCCTGGAAGAAGCGGAAAAGAGAGGAGAAACTGGCTAAGGCTGAGCAGGACATGGAGAGGAAGAAAGCGGAGTTCAAAGCCGGCAGGTCACTTGGCGTGAGTTCAGCTTTTTTCCTCCTACAAACAATCAAACGAACAAATACCCTGTAGAAAATCCTCTTGGATTGTATAAGTCATGAGCAAATATTTTGCAATAGTATGCTCTGACCAGTAGGTGGCAGCAGAGAATATAATAAGACAGCAATTTCCTGGTTTTTCACAATCCGAACTCCAGTTTTTGAACCCACCAAGTCTCCTGCCCAAAACTCTAATTTAAGTTTCTAAAACTAAAAGTTTCCATTGCTACTGAGTGAAGTGGTTTGTGTGTGAATATTGTAGTGTATTGTTGAAGTCATCCTGAGGCTCCTGATTTCATGATGCTGCAGGTGAGTGGCCGGGAGGTGTTTGAGTTCCGACCTGAACTAGTCGACGATGACGATGAAGAAGCTGACGATACCAAATATGCCAAAGAAGATGAGGATGATGAGGAGTCTCAGGAGGTAAGATGATCAGTGTTTCACTAGCTAATGAGAACATGCTGAAATGTCCTGTTCATCACTGTCCAGTTGGCCAGTGGATGAGTGGCTTCAACCGCACATTTACAGGGGCAGTTCTTATCTGCAGCCGCACATTTACAGGGGCAGTTCTTATCTGCAGCCGCACATTTACAGGGGCAGTTCTTATCTGCAGCCGCACATTTACTGGGGCAGTTCTTATCTGCAGCCGCACATTTACTGGGGCATATTTACAGTTCGTGTCTTTATGCTTGTGGTAAACTGTAACGATTGATGACTGCTTGGTTTGATCAGGCTCCTCCTCATTCTGTAGTCAAACATAAACAGCTGTATTTTAGTTCTCATAAACTGCAGGTTAGTAGTCATACCACTTGATGACTGTGTTACAGTTTATCTTCAAAAACGTATGTTTGCATATTCATATTATACTGTAGTGATTGAGGTTTCAGTAAAACAGTTTGTCACATGCGGGGCCCTTCCGCTCTGACTGCCTGTGAGATTTCTCTCTTCTCTGCGTGGGTTCATCACATGTTTGCCAGGTGGGAACTGCTGCTCTCCAGGGTATTCTCATGGAGTACATGTGATTTAATCACTTTTTTTGTGTTTAAACAATTGTTTTAACTTTTCCTCACATTGCTAATGCTCTGTAATTGGCAGGTTCTCTACTGAATTTGAGGGTGAGTGCGTGTGGGGGTGGGTGAGTGCGTGTGGGGGTGGGTGAGTGCTTGTGGGGGTGGGTGAGTGGAGGAATCAGGACAACGACTAGCACATGTCTGCTAATAATAAAGCAAGACAATAGGGAGTGATGGCAGGGAAACTGATGTGATACA